>CM038795.1:263785038-264107039 GCA_021764765.1 Vicia sativa
ATATGGTGAGGCTTGTTTCTACAGATCCTTGATCAAAGGAACCATATTTATGGAATCTGTTTATGGCCTAGAACATATTACGCTTGAAGAAAGTATTATGATCCAACCACAATGTTCGTTTGATGCTCTAAGTATTGTTGTATTACCCTTAATATGATGTCACACATGATGTTGTTAATTTTTGAAGGGTATTGGTTTTTTAAAGAATCGGAAACATACTTCATTGATTAGTACATATATTTTTGTGTTATGTCTAGTTAAGTTTGTTCCAGGAAACCTATGAGAAGTCTCTATGTAGAGTGAGACAATGGCATCCATTATCTAAAAATCGAGCAAGGAGGTGCAGTAAACTTATTGAGATATGTGGCTCTGATAAATAAATATCATATATTTATTATGAAATTAACCCATTTTACATCGCATTGACCTGTTTAACTCCCAAATATTCAGGTTTTATATGTCTTTTTGGTACCACATCTCAAGTCAAAATAGCGGAGAACAACAAATAAACAAAGTCAACAACAAAGATCGGAAGGAAAAGCACATTACTTAAAATCTGATTTTTTTTGCTGCTATTACATCGTCACCCTGCCACGTAAAATGATTCAAAAGCGAGTTACGCTCGTCATACTTTGGCCGACAATAGCGCTACTTCATGAAATGTTCCGTAACATAGTTGCCACGACCGTGACATTATACTCGGTTTAGAAAACGTGGGCGTAGGAAAATCTAAGCGAAAAAGTCTTGGTATCCGATTTCCCTCAACCCACGACTCAACCCACTTTCCAATTTCTTTTGAAGATTTCAAGTGAAGCCACGTAATTGTTTTCAACTACCATTGCATTCCTTCTCTATAAATAGCATAGATTACAATGAGAAGACACGAGCATTATTGAGTTTAACCGTGCGAGCTACCAAATTGAAAAACCTTGCCTTTCCGGTTTTTAGTTTCTCTACATTTCCTTATTCCTTGTTTACTTTCTTGTCAAATAACAATTTCCAACATTAGGAATTGTTATTCTAGTTAAATTTATTTTAAGCCTCAGAATTCTTTTACATTTCCAATTCGAGGTCCGAGTTTCCGATTTGTGGAAGAAGGACGTAGAAGTATTGCCTTACTTTCAGGTTTCCACTACATTTGGTTTACATGTAATTTAATTGTTTATTTTAAGTTTTATTAATTATTAAATGTTTGTTTTACAATTCTTTTATTACATTTCACTGTGAGTTTATTTTAATTACAATGGCTAGCTAGATTCTTCGTGTCGGTATGGGATAGTTAAAGACAGTAGGCATTTAATCAAAACCTAAGCTAAACCTTAATCAACTTAAGCTCTGGTTATAACTTTTTGCGTTTAAAATAAAACCTTTTGTTACAGTAAGAAAAGTAAATAGGTTAGGATCGAGACCACGAAAGTGTGAGATTTTACGGATAGCTAAAGTTAGGCATTCGATTTAAATACAGCGAGAGTGCTTTAAAAAAATTAAATTAATTAAGTTTTCAAAAGTATTTTCTAAACACATGGGCTAGCGAAAGCGAGCAGGGCTTTAGGCGTATAATCCGAGATAAGACCACGAAAGTGTGAATTCGGGGTTTTTAAACGATTATTTCGAACAATTAAGTTAACCATCTTTATACGCTTAGAGTACGATTAGATCCCTTAGGTCCTCTCTATTACATACCGACCGCAATTATTATTCATCTAAAATCAATTAGTTTACTTTCCTTACCTCCCTAAAAACCAAGCGTGACATCATCCACCTTAGCTAAATTAGCATACTTTCCTAGCACTAGAGTGATTACAAAGTCCCTGTGGATTCGACATTCTTTTATTACTACCGCGATAGACTGTGCACTTGCAGTTAAGATACCGTTAGACACATTAGGTCGATCGCACATCAAGTTTTTGGCGCCGTTGCCGGGGACTTTGATCTAGTCACTAGTGCACTCCTAAAGTAGCACTATCTAGACTAAGGCAACTATTTATTTTTCCCTCTGTGTATGCCAAATAGTCGCTCCCAAGGAGGTCCTTTGCATATACAAATAAGCGATATCGGCGTTATCTCGAATCGAGAGAAGACAATTCAAAACATGAACTCGACAATCTTCCTCCGTCTAAACTTTCGGATATTGACGAGCTAAGAAGAATGGTGAACCACCACCTCCACCTCGTCCTCTTAAGGATTACGCAGTTCTTTCTCAAGCGACCTCACAATATTGTTTCTCCTACTATTGCTCAAAATGATTTCAGTTAAAACCTTCGCTTCTTTCCATTCAGCGAGAACCAATTTGGATCTCTGAGCCCCAATCTACATCATGGTGTTTATGCGGTGTCAGACACCTTTGTGAAAATAATTGTAAACCAGGCGATACGATTGCGCCTATTTCCCTTTTCTTTAGAGCGAGCTCGCTTGGCTCCAATCTCTTCCTTCAAATTCAATCACCACATGGGATGAGTTGAAGAAAGTCTTCTTGGCAAGATATTTCCACCAAGCAAAGCTGCTATGCTCGAGCCAACATCAATGGTTTCGAGACAAAAGATAATGAATCTCTATTGAGCTTGGGAACGCTATAAGGATATTGTCATACCCCAAAATTTCCTCCATCTTCTCAAGATATCTCATACATCCATACTAAAGATTCCTCAAGTTGATCGGACAAAAGTCTCTCTGACAATCAACCCAAACTAGGGTTTGGAAATTCTCGACTTGATGGACTTCCAACATCTCAATGTCCTTCATGCCTCCTCTTATGCTTCAAAGATTCTCCATGTCATGTTTCAAGCCTCACAAGTCAAGTTTCTCAGACAATTGCTCGGATGGTTGAAAATCGGTTGTATTGGACAAAAGTCAATTGTGGTCAACATACAGTCAAACTTCATGATTTTGGTCAACATCCTCATTTTGAAGTTACATTCATCATTTGATCAAGGTTTGATCATGATTCATCAAGAAAACTCAAGATTTGCTCAAAAGTCAAACTTTCTAAATAGGGTTTCTAGGTGAAAAGTCAACGAACTTTGAATGATCATAACTTTCTCATACTTTCTCAGAAATTTTTCCACCACCTCTTGTTTTGAAGGAAATTCAATTCTCTACAACTTCGTGTCTCACAAGAATGTCCAAAAAATGCTTCATTTGAGAACATTACGGTCATTTCAAAGTCAACAAAAGTCAACATTTTGTTTTGAGGATATATTGAGCATGGAGACTCAATTGAGATGAGACCAAAAAGTTTGGTTAGAGGACTCTTAGAGCTTTCCAAAAAGTCCAAGAACACTCAAAAATGTGGAAAATTGAGCAAGATACACCATTCACAAGTTGGGCAATTTTGAAGAGATGCACAAGAGAGATGCTTCTAAAAATCAAAAATTTTGCAAGCGGGCTTACTTTTCTTCACTCAAACTTGTTCCTTATACAATTGGGAATATCCAAGCCCAATTCCACAATTTTATTTTATTTTTCTATTTAATTTGAATTTATTCATTTAAATACAAATTAAATTCAAAATAAAGTATAAAATCAAAATTAATTAAACTTGATTTTCTCTCTTCCTTGAGATCCAAGTAACTCAATAAAGCCAGAAAATTTAGAAATTTGGTTGGTATGGCAAGATTTGATTGAAAATTGATCAAAATATGAAAATTTGATTTTGTACAAAATCAAATTTGACGATGAATAATGATTGATTCTTCCTCAAATTAACTCCAAATCCTTCTACTATATACATGACTCTTACCACACAATTAGGGTAGAAATTTGGTGGAGAAACCCTTATTGCAACTCAAAAACGTGGTACACAAGCAATTTGCAACCTAGTTCAAATGTTTTCAATCGATTCTAAGGTGTCCATTGCATTCCTTGATACCTCTTGAGTCGATCAGACCCTCATTGCTCAAAACCATCCAGAATCAAGGAATCACGAATTGGTTTGTTCATACTTTTTCAAAATCGTGTTTCATTATTCATGCATTATTAACGAGTTTTGATGTTTGTTTCATGCTTAGAACAAAGTTTGCAGCGATCAGGCAGGTTAATTGCATTTCCATGGCCGAAGCGTAATATGCCATAACTAGGGTTCTGAGCTCGATTTAGGGTTTGGCTTATTAGGAAAAATTGGACCACGAGACTAGTACCAATGCATTGAATGATGTCGGAGTCGAACCATGGTCTTAGAATTTATTTATATTATGTGTGCTTGATTTTGAATTAGCGAGGTTGTAGTGTCGAACAATGTCAAGCCAGCTTTTAAAATTCAAATCGGAGAAGACGAAGCTTGGCGCGCGAGGCGAGGCAATGGAGGAAGACGTGCTTGTAATTCATTCGCTCGACTTTTGAACACATGTGCCTTTGGCTCGATTGGTTAAGGCGTTTCTGTTGATAGATGCTCTCAAAGGACACATTGAACCGGGCCGGGACCGGTTTGCATTCCTTTTACAAACTTCACTATTTCCATATTTTCATATTTTCTTTATTTAATATTTTTGCATCATTTAATTCTTTCATAATTTTTATTCATGCATTAAAATCATCAAAATATTTTTCCTTTTGCATTTATTTTCAGAAAATACTTATTTAATTTACAAAATTAAAAAATATTATTTTGCATGCATATTTATTTTTATTCATGATTTAGCATTTGAATCAATTTTAATTAGTTTTTAATTATTAAATTGCATCTAAAAAATCCCAAAAAATTATTTTAGCATATTTATGTTATTTCCAGCATGTCATATTTTTCTCATCTAAAAATTTGCATTTTTACTAACATTTTCCTCTTATTCGATTTCATCGTATTTTCCGATTTTTCTTATCTTTTCACAGGTTATTCCGCTTCAGACGTTTTCTTTTATTGTTTTCTTTTTCCAATAATGTAATTGCTCATGGGATGTAATAGTTTAAATTAGGTTTTTATTTTCCACAAGTTTAAATTATGTATGCCCTTAAAGCCATGTAATAGCGTAGGACATTTATCTTTCCGCATCTTTACATTCCGCATTTTAATTTCCGCACCCTATAAATTGCTAGTAATTAGGCGTGTATGGCAAGATAAAATTGAACAATAGCTCACTCTAAACACAAAGATAAAATATCTGAATTGACACACTCTTTTCACACATGCACCCCTTAGGGTAATTCTCTCTCGTTGCCTTACGAATTCAAATATGGTCATGTCCCTCGAACGTAGAGGTATTCTAGCACCGTTGCCTTCAAAACAAATCATCATAGTCCCTTGATACAAAGATCATAGACCCACGATGTTGCCTACGAATACATGATCTTGACCCTCGATTGTCGCCTCTACGAAAATGATGATAGTCCCTTGAATGCTAGGATACTTCCTCAAGTTGCCTTCTGACCATCCGATGTCCTTTCGATGTCCCGACATCCAACAAATGGAGTTACCTACCCAATGGTATGGATAACTATTCTAAAGGAAGTAAAACAATGTCGGCGGCAATTCGAATAGGTAATAAGACTTTTAGTTGCTTGCTCTATCAAAATGCTTTTCACACACACACTTTTGTCAAAGTTCAAACTCTTTTCAAAACAAAACATTTCCAAACACTTTGTATACATTCCTACATGAATCATTACAGAGTCAAAGCGAAATGCCTTTTCTTAAAACATTTTGTCAAACACACAGAAAGCACAATTTTAAAGTGATCTAAGAGCAACTAAGAGCGTAGATAACTACGGATGGAAATGGTGTTGATACCTTCCTTTTCATAATTCTCCCTACTCGGAATCGCGAAGGTCTTTTACGTACTTTTACCTTCCCTAATTGGATAAAAATAAAAGTAAATTGGCGACTCTTGCTATCCGCACATTTGCGATACAAAAACTACAAAGTCAGTTCACCGTGTTACAGAACTGGCGACTCTTTCTGTTTGATTTGTATGCTTTACTTTTAAGGGTTGCTTGGGTATTATATTGTGGGGGATCCTACACCGACCCCAGTCGCCCGATTACGTGATACGGTGAGCCCGACTTTTTAGTGTTTTTTATCGCAAATGTGCGGATAGCAAAGTCGCCTGACATTTATTTTTATCCAATTAAGGAAGGTAAAAGTACGAAAAAGACCTTCGTTAGATTACGAGTAAGGAAAGGTTATGAAAAGGGAAGGTATTAGCACCCACCATCCGTAGTTATCTACGGGCTCTTAGTTGCTCTTAGATCACTTTAAAATGTGCTTTCATGTGTTTGACAAAATGTTTTGAAAAGGCATTTCGCTTTGACTTGTAATGATTCGTAGGAATGTATACAAAGTGTTCGAATGTATTTGTTTTGAAAAGGCATTTAACTGACTTTGTAATGATTCGTAGGAATGTACAAAGTGTTCGGAAATGTTTTGTTTTGAAAAGAATTTGAACTTTGACAAAGTGTGAGGTGTGAAAAGTATTTTGATAGAGCAAGCAACTAAAGTCTTATTACCTACTCGGGTGGTCGTTTTCGTATTATTTTACGTTCCTTTAGAATAGTGTCATCCATACCATTGGTTGGTAGGTAACCCTATTCGATTGCTTGGATGTAAGCGGGACATTCGAAGGGACATCGGATGGTCATAGAAGCAACTTGTAGGAAGTATCCTAGCATTCGAAGGAGACGAGATCTCGTAATCCACACACATTCGTGCCTTGCCATCCTTCTTAGGTGCGGGTACCACATTGCAACCCATTGTGGATAGGAAGTAACAACTAGGAAGTCGGCATTGAGCTGTTTCATAACTTGGCTTTGATTTTCTCGACATCTCGGGACACATCGACGAACCTTACATTTCCGGGAAAACCCTCATTTATTTGGCCGGTGTACCACAATATCAATGTCCAAACCCGGCATGTCTTGTATGACCAAGCAAAACCTCAATATAGTCTCGTAGCATGAATCAACCTTTCTTTAACACACGTTCTCAAGACCCGCTCCTATCTTGATCTCCTTTCATCTTCATTGATTTAATTCACAACCTCAACTTGCTTTTCGTGTGCTGTATAACTCGCTCTTCTTGCACATGTGATCAAGGATTCTCCTGGCACTTCACAATCTTCCTCACTTCGTCTTGACTTGGTAGATCGGATTATCGAAGTCGCATATTTGTTATTAACAGATTCGGAGTGATTCCGCGATTATCACGTGGGGTGTGTAAGAAACACATAGCTTTTGAAGGGGTGATAAAGTAAAGAAAGAAAACAAACAATTGAATGCAAAAGTCCAAATTTATTGAATGAAAGCATGAAACAATGAATAATAACCTCATAAGCGAGCCATGATGCCCGGGCAAGGCACTAGGCTTTCAAAGTTTATTGTTCAAACATAAAGAAATACAACAAAACAAAACAAGAGCAATTACTCCGACTAAAGGAGATTGGTATAGCGTCTTGGTCTTCCAATTCTGAGTCCTTTGTGCGGGTTAGGAAGATCCACTTGTTGATGTCGAAGTCGTTGTCGTGCGTCTTCTATAGCATGGATTCCACTACGGTCGATGTGGAAAGGAAGTTGGCGGCACGTTCGCGGCGTCATCTTCGACCCTTGATGGTGAAGCCTAAACCGGTCTTGTCGGTTGAAAGGAAGATGGGAGCCGACCCCAAATAGTACTACCTTCTTCAACATGACTTGAGCATCTTTCGGTGAGGCCATCCTAGGCGGGACTTGTGTAACCGGGGTGACGGGAGGTCAACAGCATGACTACGGGATCGTTCAAAAGCTTGGCGGGGAGTCTCGAAGAATTCACCCTCCATCTCAAGTATCGAATGATGCGGATGGTGACCATGTATTCCTCTTCACCACATCTGTAACAACTTTCCCTTTCACTTGGTATTTCAACTTACGATGCAAGGTAGAATATGACCTTGCCCATGTATCCAGGGGCGTCAAGTAGGCAAGAGTAAGCGGACGGATGTCCATGACAAAGAAAGTAGTCAAGAGTGGGAACCGACTTTAGCAGTGGAGCTCTCCAAGCAGCATTCGTTTAGAACCGTCAAAAGCTCTCACAATAATGTCACGGGTCTCGAACCACCCCTAAACATCAAGTCGATCAAAAGCGGTCTTGGTAGGATATTGAGCGAGAACGGTATCTACAAAACATGAGACAATGTAACGCCTTGCATTCAGCGGAGTGCAAGGCTTTGTTGTGTTTCTTTCCGGCGAGTCAAATCGACATCGAGTTAGCCTAGGTGTTGTTGGCAGCCGAGGCTAGCAATACAAACTTCAAAAGCGGTGGTGGTAGTGTCTTGAGTGCGTGAGCATTCTTGAAACTTCACCAAGGCATTAGCATGAGCCTCGAGCACAAGAGCGGAGCAAGCATGGAGATTTTGATGAGTCTGTCCTATCATTCCACAACATTGTAATCACTCTTCTTGATGATCTTTAGAATTTCCTCCATTTCTTGTTTGGAGGTGTCTTGATAACTTCCTATTTAAATTTGAAGCGGGATGAGTCATTTGTTCTTTCCTCTAGCTTGGGAATGGATTGAATAGGCGGAATGCGACTGGAGTCATGATGTCTTCGGAGGAGATATCGGAGAGAATACCCTTCGGTTCGGTCACCTTACTTGATCCGGTGATGTTGTCAATGTTAGGAATGGTAGCTTCAATTGTAAGGTCTTCAATGGTCGAAGGTCTTGCTTGACATGATAGTAAATAGGCTCCATAATTCCAAGGAATAGCTTTGTCGAGGAATATGGAACTGGTCTTGGAGAAGTAATGATGAGAGGTGCCACTGAGGCAAGGATCGTGAGGAAATTCTTATAGTGTTAACATCGCATAGTCTTAGAGAACTCGTCACCCCATCCGTGCATTAACGTCTTCAATAGGAATCTTGTAGCTTTCAGAACAGTGTGTACTTCACCATGTAATCATACTTGGCTGCCCCAAGGTATCCCACGAGCAGTGCAGCTTCATTCACATCTTGATCTTGACTTAGCCATATCTTCACACGCTTACACACGGTGGTTTCAAAAATAGTATCTCACGGTTATCCATCATGCCTTCGTCTTCTCAACCAGGGACAGCCATCAGTGCGGATGGGCACCAGACAATTCTCTGGGCATCCCGGATTGACACGGCTTGTAGCAAATTCTTCTTAACAGTCATCAGAGGAATGGTCAAGTCATCTATGTTGAAAACATAAGTATCGTCACCAATAGCATTGGAACTCTTGTCATGGTTAGGCATAGGCGCGTTGATCATTCGGTCTCAACGGAGGTCAAACTCAATGCTTTTGCTTCAATCATATCTTGAATTACATTCTTGAGTCCAACAATCATCGATTACTATGTCCTAGGCTATTGGAATGGTAAGCACACTTAGCATTAGGATTGTATCTCGGAGAGGAAGTGTTGACATTCTGAGGAGGATCCCTCAAGGTAATCAGCTCTGTTTTCAACATGTGTTGCAAGGCTTGCGACAATGGCATGTTAATCTTAAATGCTTGTCTTCGTTCACGCGTTACGATTACATGCGTTGTCTCGCCGAGGTTGTCTTGATGGAGGATTGGAGATCACAACTACTTACAGGTTGAGTCTTGTCGGTCTTGGCTGCTTTTTCGACCATACAGCATTAACTTCTTTCTTACCACCAAAAGATCTCTTAGTAGCATTTGAAGATGATTCTACATGAATCTTCCCTCTTGATACCAACTTCAATATGCTCTTTGTTAGTATTAGCTCGGTGAACCCGGTTGAAGTTTCAATCGAGATGATTGAAGAATGGGCTGTCGGTGTTCCCATGAACATATCAACCAACTCCCTATTGGACAAGGGTGGTTGAACTCTCGCCTAGATCTCTCCATTTCGAGCATACTCCTTAAACTTCTCATCGACCCATAGACATACTTACAGTTGCATGCGAGTGGGTGTCAATTCACATTGTACTCATCATGCGAAAGCATCACTAAGTCACTCCAAGTACGGATACGGTCATTCTCTAGCTTATAGTACCATTCCAAGCGGGTTCGGACAAACTCTCTTGAAAATAGTGCATCCACAACTTTCATCATCGATTGGGGGTTGATCTTACGGACATAGGACTTCAAATGCAGCTTAGGGCAAGACATGCCGTCATACTTAGCAAAAGTTGGAACTTTGAACTTAGGAGGAATCACAACACCAGGGACAAGACTCAGATCATCAAAATTCAGCCCGGACATCTTGAGTTTTCCATAGCATTGAGACGGTCTTCAAGTTGCTTGTACTTGTCATCTTCATGTGGCCATCATCATAGTTTTCTCGGCTCATCTGACTACCTTCACCATCACCCTTGTTACTTTGCTTATCCTCCTTCTTGACACTTCCTTGAGAGCTCAATTCGACTAACCACTCTAGGACCTCCTTTGTAGCGTCGCCCCATGTTGAGAGACCAACAACCTTCTTCTACATTGATGAGCTTCGATCCTCTTGGCCTTGGACCAAGCGGTGAACTTCTTTGGCCAGGCATTTTGAGCTTGGAGATCTTTGTGATTGTTCAAGAGCCATTTACTAAAATAAATAGCGAGCAAATGAGAAAACCAATCTCCAATGTACCTGATGCAATGTTATGCTATGATATGCAATGTTTACGGATGCAATGCAATGTTTTCAAGGACCTTAGAGATTTAAATTTGTTAAACAAGCAATGAATAAACATTTATTAGTACTCTTTTTATTATTCTTTTTCTTTTTAAGTACAAAAGATAGTTCAAGAGAAGAACAACAGAGAAGCATAAAAATCAAAGCTCTAAGTCTCCCATGGGCTTCCTCTTGGTGCCGATGTAGGCGTTGATGCTTAAGCTCCTCGTGAAGTAGCTTGGTCAACTCTAGCACTTTATTCTCACTTGCATAGCACTGAGCTTCAAAGGTATCCCTCTCTTCCTTGAGCTGAATCCAGGATCTCTTCAAGTCTTCAAAATCAGTAGGCATGTCGGGATGGAGAACGGTTGTAAGTCGTCACCTATAGCAGCGGTTCCATAATTCTTGGTAAAGCAGTGAATGGCATCATGAGGTTTGAGCTCGAGCTCTCACCCATTTGAGGTAAGGTTCCCAAGGAATGGAGTTCTGGTGCCCCAAAGTCTTGGTATCAGTCTTCTTTACCATGCCCCAAGCGTGTATGAACCTTCGTCGGTAATTCTGGAGATCGTGATTGTAGTCGAACACAATGTCTTGGAGAATCATATCATGCGGACCATCTCTTCGAGCAAAACCAAACTGACATAGAGAGCTAGAGAAGGGTTGTAAGTAATACCTCCCCTTATACCAAGTAGTGGTACATTAGAAATTCTCCACGCTCAATGAAGGTGAAGTCCTTTTGAGAGAAAAGGCTCCAACGGATATCTGAATGAGAGAGTGACATTAGTCTCTGAGACCACCTCAACCTTTGTTCGTTCTTCAAAACTGATGGAGGAAGGTGCGAAATAAACCACCTAGCAAGTAACGGTATACAACACATGAGAGTTCCTTGTCTTTTAGTAGTACGAGTGTGGAGAGAATGTAAGATATCTCCAAGTAAAGTAGGCACAGGATTGCGGGTAAGAAACAACTTGATGGCATTGACATCTATGAATTGATCCGAGTTAGGGAATAGAACCAAACCATAGATTAGCAAGGCCACAATGTCTTCAAATGCATGGAAACTCATAACTTTGAGGAATTCTCGGGCTTTCTTAATCAGGAACTTGGCAAGTAAACCTTTAACTCCACTTCGTTCCCAATTGGCTTCAATGTCTGAGCTTAAAATGTAAGGGTCGATGCAATGTCTTCGTACCTAGGAACCTTCTCTAGACGGTGAATGGCATTTGGTCAAAATAGGTATCCCAAGTAGCAGAACTCTTCCAAGGTAGGAACAATGATAATCTTGGAATGTAAGCGGTGGTGCTTGGATCAAAGAAGCTGAAATAGGACATGCATCATATCTTCTTCAAAACCGGAATAACCAAATCAAGTAGATAACCATGTCTTTTGATGAACGAGCATGGTCGGAATTTCGAAACCAATTCTTTAGTGAGAAGGTATACCCATGAAGTTGATTCGGATAGTCTTTCTAGAAGCCATAATACCTTACAAGCGAGCAAAGATAAATCCTAGGTCCTTGAAATAGTTAGAAATGATGTCATGATGTCATGATGTCGTGTTTGCTTTACACAAGCAATTCACACAATGAGCCTAGGTTTAAGGCTTGCATGAGGTATAGGTGATTACCCTACCAAAAGTTTGAGTTGGTTCATCTGTCCTATAATAGTAGGGTTCTAGGAATCTCACATCATCGATCTTTCTAAATGGCGTTTATTTCAATCGACTACCAAGTGGTCGACGAAAATATCCCAAAAGTCAGTCTCAATGAGCGTAGTATCGAGTATCAACCAACCTCGGTCTACACAAAAGCCGGCCATCTCACTACCTTAATGGCCAAGATGGGTCAATTAAGGTTCTAAAGTTTAGTTAGTGCTTGATGACACCACGCAGAAGCCAAATCTATCCTCAACTTGGAAATGAAGAGTATCAGGACATCCAAAGTGTCACACTAACGTAGCCATCATGTTGACTATTTTGATATCGTCTAGCAGTCGCGATGATTTATTGCTACCTAAAAACCGGATCCGGGTGTAGGATCATATAATACAAAGCAACCCTTAAAAGTAAAGCATACAAATCAAAGACGGTAAAGGTGACCTAGAAATCCCTAAGGCATTCTCTCTTTTAGGTGTCTCCCGGTAGAGTCGCTTGATTTGTGATCTGATGGCTGACTTTTAGTGTTTTTGTATCGCAAATGTGCGGATAGCAAGAGTCGCCACGACATTTATTTTTATCCAATTAAGGAAGGTAAAATACGAAAAAGACCTTCGTTAGATTACGAGTAAGGGAGAAGGTTATGAAAAGGGAAGGTATTAGCACCCCTTTCCATCCGTAGTTATCTGAATCTTAGTTGCTCTTAGATCACTTTAAAATTGTGCTTTCGTGTGTTTGACAAAATGTTTGAAAAGGCATTTCGCTTTGACTTTGTAATGATTCGTGAATGTATACAGTGTTCGGAAATGTATTTGTTTTGAAAAGGCATTTAAACTGACTTTGTAATGATTCGTAGAATGTATACAAAGTGTTCGGAATGTTTTGTTTTGAAAAGAATTTGAACTTTGACAAAAGTGTGAGGTGTGAAAAGTATTTTGATAGAGCAAGCAACTAAAAGTCTTATTACCTACACCGAATTGGTCGTTTTCGTGTTATTTCGTTCCTTTAGAATAGTGTCATCCATACCATTAGAAGGTAGGTAACCTATTCGTTGGATGTAGCGGGACATTCGAAGGACATCGGATGGTCATAGAAAGCAACTTGTAGAAGTATCCTAGCACATTCGGAGGGACTATCATCATTTTTAAGTGGCGACAATCGGGTCGATCATGTATTCGGAGGCGACATCGTGTCTTATGATCTTTGTCGAAGGGACTATGATGATTTGTTTGAAGGCAGCGGTGCTAGAATACCTCTACGTTCGAGGACATGACCAATTGAATTCGTAAGGCAAGAGAGAATTACCTAAGGGGTGCATGTGTGAAAAGAAGGTGTCGATTGGATATTTTTATCTTTGAAAATTAGTGAGGCTATGTTCATTATTATCTTGCCATACGCCTAGTTACTAGCAATTTATAGGGTGCGAAATTAAAATGCGGAATGTAAAGATGCGGAAGGTAAATGTCTACGCTATTACATGGCTTTGGGGCGGATACATAATTTAAACTTGCGGAAAATTAAAACCTAATTTAAACTATTACATCCCATAACAGATTACATTATTGGAAAAATAAGCGGTAAAAAGAAACCAAATCGAAGCGGATAACTTGTATAAGAATGAGAAATCGGAAAATACGAGATGAATCGAATAAGAGAAAAAATGTTAGAAAAATGCAAGTTTTTGAATGAGAAAAATATGACATGCTGGAAATAACATAAATATGCTAAAATAATTTTTTGGATGCAATTTAATAATTAAAATACAATTAAGATTGATTTAAATGCTAAATTATGAATAAAAATAAATATGGATGCAAAATAATATTTTTTAATTTTATAAATTAAATAAGTATTTTCTGAAAATAATTGCAAAAGGGAAAAATATTTTGGTGATTTTTAATGCATGAGAAAAAATATTGAAAAGAAATTAAAATTGATGCAAAATATTAAATAAGAATAATATAGAAAATATGAAAAAATGCAAGTTTGGAAAAAAAGAATGCAAAACCGGTCCTGGGTAGATTGAGCGGGACCTTTGAGAACATCTATACAGTCACGCCTTAACCAACCGAGGCCAAGTGTGCAAGCGTTTGAAAACTAGAGCAGTGGTTACAACACGTCACTTTCCATTGCCACGAACTCGCGCCAGACTTCGTCTTCTCCAATTTGATTTTTAAAAATCCAGCGTCGACCATTGTTCGACGCTATGTCCCTGGCAAAATCAAAAACCCAGCATACATAATATAAATAAGTTCTAAAGACATGGTTCGATTCCAGACATCATTCAGTTCATTGGTACTAGTCTCGTGGTCCAATTTTCCTATTCGTGTGAAACCCTAAGCGACGGAAACCCTAATCATGGCATATCGTGTTTCCGGCCATGGAAATTCAATCAAAGTGCCCAGAATGCTTGCAAATTCATCACTAATCACAAAAACAACAATGAAACATGTTAATAATGCATGAAAATTAAAACACGATTTTGGATTTTTCAAGAACAAACCAAACTCGGATTTTCGATTCGGATGGATTTGAGCAAAGTGAGGGTGCGGATCGACTCAAGAGGTATCAAGGAATGTTTGGACACCTCAAAATCGATTGAAAAGCAGTGCAAATTGGATTGCACTTTGCTTGTTTGCCACGGTTTTTGAGCTTGGAATAGGGTTCTTGAGTCAAAATTTCTACCCTAATTCGTGTGGTATGTATGTATATATAGTAGAAGGATTGAGTTGTTTTGGGAAGATTTAATCAATGATCAATGCTAATCAAATTTGATTTTTGTACAAAATCAAATCTTCAAATTTGATCAATTTTCAATCCAATCTTGCCATATCCATCAAATTTCGAAATTGCTGGCTTTTAATGAGTTGATTGGATCCCAAGGAAGAAATAAAAATCAAGTTTGCAATTAATTTTGATTTTATACTCTATTTTTAAATCTAATTTGTATTTAAATGAATAAATTCCAAATTAAATAGAAAAATAAAATAAAAATTCGTGGCATTGGGATTGGATATTCCTAATGGTGTGAGGAATAAGTTTGGATGAAGAAAAAGTAGGCCCATTTGCAAAGTTTTGATTTTTGAAGTATTTCTCTTTGTGCACTTCTTCAAAATTGCCCAACTTGTGAATGGTTTATCTTGCTCAATTTTCCACATTTTTGAGTGTTCTTGGACTTTTTGGAAAGCTATAAGAGTCCTCTAACCAACCTTTTGGTCTCATCTCAATTGGAGTTTCCATGCTCAATATCTTCAAAACAAAAGTTGACTTTTGTTGACTTTGAAAATGACTGTAATGTTTTGAGCCATACCTCTCAAATGAAGCATTTTTGGACATTCTTGTGAGACATGAAGTTGTAGAAATTGAATTTCCTTCAAAACAAGAGGTGGTGGAAAAATTTACGAAAGTATGAGAAAGTTATGATCGATCAAAGTTCGATTGACTTTTAATTTAGAAACCCTAATTTAGAAAGTTTGACTTTTGAGCAAATCTTGAGTTTTCTTGATGAATCATGATCAACCCTTGATCAAATGATGAATGTAACTTCAAAATGAGGATGTTGACCAAAATCATGAAGTTTGACGTGTGTTGACCTGATTGACTTTTGTCAATCTGTTGATTTTCAACCATCGAGCAATTGTCGGGAAATTTGACTTGTAAGGCTTGAAACTTGACATGGAGAATCTTTGAAGCACATGAGGAGGCATGAAGACCATTGGAGATGTTGGAAGTCCATCTTGATCGAGAATCACCAAACCCTAGTTTGGGTTGATTGTCTAGGAGAGGTTTGTCGATCAACTCTTGAGGAATCCTTGAGTATGGATGTATGAAATATCTTGAGAAGATGGAGGGCAAATTTTGGGGTATGACATTCCTGTTCAATCTTCTTGTCTTGGAAGGGTTAGATTGGCATGCCTTCGTGACACGAAGGTAGAAGATGATTGAACACTTTCAGTATACACTTGAAAATTTGCACTGTTTGTTGATGATGCGGGAATGGGCTTACTGATGCCATTTGGAGAAGGTAGAGACTTGCTGGGGATGAGTCGTGCTAGACTCGAGGTTGCTTGACATGAAAATTGTGATGATAGGCTTAAGATGCCATCCAGGAAGGTCGATCTTTGGGGAGTGAGCCGTCGCTAGGCTCATGAGCGTTTACGGAAGGAGCACGGAGATGGGCTTAAGATGCCATCCGGAAGGAGTCGTATGTTAGACCTCGTGCTCACCTTTGAATGAAGTTATTGGTTTGTATTGATTTTAACCAAATATGTAGCATTACGAAAGTGGAGAAATGTTGATAAGTAGTCGGATGGGCTTAAGATGCCATCCAAGGCAACTGAGTGTCTAGACTCTGTAGTTCTTGTTGATAATAAGAAGGATCGAGAATAAATCTTAAGTGTTGATTACTACGAGGGAGGTAGTAGTTGGCAAAATGTGGATATCTTCCACTTGTGCATGGTATTGATCCCTTTTGTTATCGAGGATAACTTGTGATCGTTCGGATAGGGTTTCCCGTCTAGCTTCGGGTATTAATCCTGGATCCGTTGTCGGAGGACAACGAGGGCGGTCGTTCAGATAGTTTTCCCGTCGAGATTCAGGGCTTAATCTTGGACCAGCTGTCGGAGGACAACTAGGGGCGGTCTCTCAGATAGTTTTCCCGTCGAGATTCGGGGCTTAATCCTGGACCTGTTTGCGTCGACGATTTCCACATTTTTAGGAAAACAGAGAAACTTTGATAGAATATTTGTTAGTCTTGTGCAAAGTATGATGCATGACGATGTGTATGAATGACATATGCATAAATTATGACTTTATGAGAAATGTATGAATGATAGATGTTGTGGTATTTCAAAACATATCCATCTTGAAGAAGATGTGGATATTACCTTGAGTTTCTTATTACGCTTGGGGATTGAGTGGAGGTGAAACCCGCTTTTGAAGGAGAAGAATGATATCTGTTCCTCAGTTGCACTATCGACCAAGTCTTGGGCCTAGATATTGTTGAGGTAGAGATTGAGAAACTCGTTGTTGGAGATCGCATACATAGACCTGTGGGAGAGTCACGGAGGCAATTTGTTGGGGATCTTGCATGTAGATCCTGTTGGGAAGAATTAGGAGGTGCTCTCTTGGGGATTTTGAGTATAGACCTCATGGAGGCGTTTGATGGTTCTTTGGGAGACGGGTTGGGGCCGTTGGAATCTCTGTTGGGAATAGAAGATGTAGATTTTCTCCGGTGCACTATCGACCAAGTCTCGAGTCTGGATACCGCTTTGGAGAAAGGGGTATTGAGAGATATCATTGGGGATAAACATCTTAGTGGGGATGAAGTGTTATTGATGTAACATTGCTCAGTTGAGTGGAATCACTGCTCGGGGACTAACGTATACTTCGCTAGGGAAGGTTTGTAGTGAGTGACATCTCTGTGGGGATCCTGCTCTGCGGGGGAACGTTTTGGTGACTTTCGTCGTCATCTCAATTCCTAGAGCTGTAGTAATTACTTTTGTATGTCCATTTTCGCATGTTTGTGAAGAGATTCTTATTGCCAAATGCATATAATCATTCAAAGCAAGCGTTGGACTTATTGCAAGCGACAATAGTGAAAAATGTAAAGAAAGAATTTGTATTCATTTGAAATGTGGCGTATGGCCAAGTAGTTTGTACACAAGAAAGGTAAAAGCTATGGAAACAATCTCGTTAAGCTCAACTATGCTAGTACTCATATTTTCAACTATCTCATCTCCTTCAGCATCTCGTTAGAAGTGGTAGAGGCGATCTATGCATTTGAATCTTGAATCTTGATAGATGGAGCGGGTGATACGGAAGAGACATAGTCGTGCGCTTAAATCTAACTTTTGCCTAGACCTCTGTCATACCCCAAAATTTGCCCTCCATCTTCTCAAAGATTTCATACATCTATGCTCAAGACTCCTCAAGAGTTGATCGAACAAACTCTCTCAGACAATCAAACCCAAACTAGGGTTTGGTATCTCTCAGTCAAGATGGGCTTCCAACATCTCCAATGGTCTTCATGCCTCCTCATATGCTTCAAAGATTCTCCATGTCAAGTTTCAAGCCTCCAAGTCAAGTTTCCTCGAGACAATTGCTCGGATGGTTGAAAATCGGTTGTATTGGACAAAAAGTCAGCTGTGGTCAACATACGGTCAAAACTTCGATTTTTGGTCAACATCCTCATTTTGAAGTTACATTCATCATTTGATCAAGGGTTGATCATGATTCATCAAGAAAACTCAAGATTTGCCAAAGTCGAAACTTTCTAAATTAGGGTTTCTAGATGAAAAGTCAAGCGAACTTTGGTGATCATAACTTTCTCATTTTCTCAGAAATTTCCCCACCAAGGCTCATTTTGAAGGAAATTCAATTCTCTACAACTTCATGTCTCACAAGAATGTCCAAAAATGCTTCATTTGAGAGGTATAGCTCAAAACATTACAGGTCATTTTCAAAGTCAACAAAAGTCAACTTTTTGTTTTGAAGATATTTTGAGCATGGTAACTCAATTGAGATGAGACCAAAGACATTGGTTAGAGGATTCTTAGAGCTTTCCAAAAAGTCCAAGAACACTCAAAAATGTGGAAAATTGAGCAAGATACACCATTCAGAAGTTGGGCAATTTTGGACAATTGCACAAAAGGACATTTTGGTCAAAATGCAAAATTTTCCAAATGGGCTTATAATCTTTTGATCAAACTTGTTCATGACAATATTCTTGATCCATAAATGCTTGGCCATGGCAATTTTCTATTTTATTGATTTTATTTTGAATTTTAGAACATTTAATTCAAAATTAAATCATATAAAATATGAAAATCATTTTTTTCAAAAATTTTATATTGTTCCTTGAAGTCCAAGATAGCCAATATACTTGCAAATTCGTGCTTGATCTTGCATTGAAGAAGAAATCAAATTTTTCAAGAAAATTGATTTTATTTGAAAAAATATTGAATGCTCCAAATCAAATCTTTTCCATTCCTTTTTCCCTTCAATCCTCTCTATAAATATCAAGCATCATAGCCCGAAAAAGCGAAACCTAGCTCAAGCCAAACCCTTATTTTGTCAAAATTTTCCAAGAAACTTGAGAATTTCGAATTTCAAAATCCATACTTTCGACCATCAAAACCATCTCATTGTCTTCGGGAGGTAGGTTTGAGTAAGTATACACTCTTATCATTGATCAAACAAGTGAATCGATGCATATACATACATACATATTCAAAACTTTCGATTTTTGCATTTTTATTATCTGTTGCTTTCAATTGATTTTAACGATTTGGTTGTGTTCATGAGGTTGCATATGATGGATCGGGCCATCGTTTCAAAGCTTATCGTGGGAATCACGATTTGCCATGGCTAGGGCTTTTGAGCTGTGTCGATCGAACCGGCCTATACAGGCACAAAGGCGAGGCCACCATCGATCGCAAAGGTCGATTTAGGGGTAGGGTATTCCTTTGCCATTTATCTTCGTGTTTTGCGGTTTGGATTTTGCTTGATGGAGAAGGCGGCAGGAGCTAGGGCTCGGCGTCGTTGACAGGTTTGAAACGGCGTAGCTCGCGTGGGGTTGCTTGCTCTAATCGTCCATTCAAAATCAATGGGGCCCTTGTGGCTGTGTTTGATTTTTTCAAAATATCTGACGTCATCACTTATATTGATTTGTTTCGGCTTTTCAAACACCAAGTGCATCATGGCGTAGTGGTCAACATCTTTGGTTTAAGGTTTGAGGGATGTCTCGAGTTCGATTCTGGTTCGAGACAATCCCTTTTTCTTTTCAAAACTTGCATATTTTCATATTTTTCTATTTTCAATTATTTTTAATATTTCCATTCAATTTTATTTCTTTTCACAATTTTTTATTCGCATTAAAAATTACCAAAAACATTTTTCTTTTTGCATTCATTTTCTAAAATCTTTATTTAATTTAATAAATTAAAAAATTTTTGCATGCATATTTATTTTATTCTTATTTTGCATTTAATTCACTTTTAATTGCATTTTAATTATTAAATCTTTCCAAAAATCCCAAAAATTATTTTAACTTATTTATCTTATTTCCAGCATGTATTAATTTTCCATATTAAAACTTGCATTTTCTAACATTTTCCTCTTATTCGATTCATATTGCATTTTCGATTTCTTCTTTTTTCAGAGGTTGATCCGATTCAGACGATTTTCTTTTATCATTTTATCATTCTATTTTCCAATAATGTAATTGCTCATGGGATGTAATAGTTTAAATTAGGTTTTATTTTCCGCAAGTTTAAATTATGTATACGCCCCAAAGCCATGTAATAGCGTGGTTTATCTTTCCGCACTTTACATTCCGCATTTACTTTCCGCCCTTATCAATTGCTAGTAATTAGGCGTGTATGGCAAGATAATAATTGGACATAGCTCACACTAATCTTCAAGATAAAATATTACGAATTCAATACACTCTTTCACACGCAGGGTAATTCTCTCTCGATGCCTTCGATTTCAAATGGTCATGTCCCTCGAGCGTAGGGTATTCTAGCACCGTTGCCTTCAAACAAATCATCATAGTCCCTTCGATACAAAGATCATAAGACCCACGATGGCCTCCGAATACATGATCTTGACCCTCGATTGTCGCCTCGAAAAATGATGATAGTCCTTCGAATGTGCTAGGATACTTCCTACAAGTTGCCTTCATGACCATCCGATGTCCCTTCGAATGTCCGCTTACATCCAGCGAATGGAGCTACCTACTAACTAATGGTATGGCTAGCGCTATTCTAAAGGAATGTAGAAGTACAACAAAGCGACCAATTACGAGTGGGTAAATAAGTCTCTTAGTTGCTTGCTCTAAATCAAATGCTTTTCACCACACACTTTTCCAAAGTTCAAATTCTTTTCAAAACAAAACATTTCCGAACACTTTGTATACACTCCTACATGAGTCATTACAAAGTCAAAGCGAAATGCCTTTTCAAAACATTTTTGTCAAACACTGAAAGCAATTTTAAAAGTGATCTAGAGCAACTAAGAGCCCGTAGATAACTACGGATGGAAAGGGTGCTAATACCTTCCCTTTTCATAACCATTCTCCCGAACTCGAGAATCTAACGAAGGTCTTTTACATTACTTTTACCTTCCCTTAATTGGATAAAATAAAAGTCGGTGGCGACTCTTGCTATCCGCATATTTGGATACAAAAATCCTACAAAGTCAGTTCACGTATCACGAGCTGGCGACTCTGTGAGGACACCCTAAAGAAGAATTGCCTTAGGGATTTCTAGATAACTTTTATTGCTTTGTTTGACTTGTATGCTTTATCTTTAAGGGTTGCTTGGGTATTATATTGTTGGGGATCCTACACCGGATCCGGGTTTCCTTTTAGGTAAGTAGCATTAGATCATCGCGACCGTTAGGCGTATAACTAAGCGGTCAACATGATGGCTACGTTAGCGTGACACTTTGGTTGTCGATACTCTTCATTCCCAAGTTGAAGATAGTATTTGGCCTGCGTGGTGTCATCAGCGCTAACTAAACTTTTAGAACCTTAATTGACCCATCTTGGCCATTAGAAGGTAGTGAGATGGCGGCTGGTGTGAACCGAGGTTGGTTGATACTCGATGCTACGCTCATTGAGATTAGACTTTTGGGACATTTTCGATCGACCACTTGGCGTCGTATTGAAATAAGCGCCTCGAGAAGATCGTGATATGAGATTCCTAGAACCGGTTACTATTATAGGACAGGATGAACCAACTCAAACTTTTGGTGGGGTAATCACCTATACCTCATGCAAGCCTTAACCATAGGCTCATTGTGTGAATTGTTTGTGTGTGCTAAACATGACATCATGACATCATTTGCATTGCATATCATTTCTAACTATTTCAAGGACCTAGGTTTATCTTTGCTCTGTTTTGTAGGGATTATGGCTTCTAGAAAGACTATCGAATCAACTTCATGGGTATCCTTCTCAACTCAAAAATTGGTTTGAAATTCCGACCATGCTCGGTTCATCAAAAGACATGGTTATCTACTTGATTTGGTTATCTCGGTTTGAAGAAGATATGATGCATGTCCTATTCGGTTCTTTGATCAAACACCATTGCTTTACATTTCCAGTTATCGGTTGGTTCCTACCTTGGAAGAGTTCTCTAAGCTACTTGGGATACCTATTCTTGACCAAATGCCATTCACGGTTTGGAAAAGGTTCCTAAGTTCGAAGACATGCATCCGCCTTACATCTTAAGCTCACATTGAAGCCAATTGGGAAACTAGAAGTGGAGTTAAGGGTTTACTTTCAAGTTCTTAATTAAGAAAGCAGAATTCCTCAAAGTTATGAGTTTCCATGCATTTGAAAACATTGTGGCCTTGCTAATTTATGGTTTGGTTCTATTCCTAACTCGGATCAATTCATAGATGTCAATGCCATCAAGTTGTTCCTTACCGAATCCAGTGCCTACTTTACTTGGAGACATCTACATTCTCTCCACACTCGTACTACTAAGGACAAGGAACTCTCATGTGTTGTGTCCGTTACTTTCAAGGTGGTTTATTTAGCACCTTCCTCCATCGTTTTGAAGAATGAACAAAGGTTGAGATGGTCTCAAGGTTGATGTCACTCTCTCATTCCGATATCCGTTGGAATCTTTTCTCTCAAAGGACTTCACATTCATTGAGCGTTGTGGAGAATTCCTAATGTACCACTACTTGGTATAAGGGAGGTATTACTACAACCCTTCCTTAGCTCTCGTCGGTTTGGTTTTGCTCGAAGAGATGGTCCACATGATATGCTTCTCCAAGATGTTGTGTTCGACTACAATCACGATCTCGAAATTAAGCGAAGGTTCATACATGCTTGGGGCATGGTAAAGAAGGCGATACCAAGACTTTGGGGCACCGAAACTCCATTCCTTGGGAACCTTACCTCAAATGGGTGCGAGCTCGAGCTCAAAACCTCATGATGCCATTCACGCTGTTTTACGGTAATTATGGAACTGTTGCTATAGGTGGCGTACCCTATGTTCTTCCATCCGACATGCCTACGATTTTGAAGACTTGAAGAGATCACGGATTGACTTAAGGAAGAGGATACCTTTGAAGCTCGATGCTATGCATGAGAAGAAAGTTCTAGAGTTGACCAAGCTACTTCACGAGGCGAAACATCACGCGCATCGGCACCAAGAGGCGCCCATGGGAGACTTAGAGCTTTAGGATGTTTATGTTTCTTTTTGCTTTGAACTATCTCTTGTACTTAAAAAGAAAAATAATGAGAAGTACTAATAAATGTTTGTTCATTGCTTGTTTAACAAATTTAAATCTCTTAGGTCCTTGAAAACATTGCATTGCATTCGCATAAACATCACATAGCATAGCATAACATTGCATCACGGTACATTGGAGATTGGTTTTCTCATTTGCTCGCTATTTATTTTAGCGAAATGGCTCTTGAGCAGTATCAAAGATCTCCAAGCTCGAATGCTCGGTTTAGAGATGTTCACCGGCTTGGTCCAAGGCCAAGAAGATCTGAAAAGCTCATCAACAAGAAGAAGAAGGTTGTTGGTCTCCTCAACATGGGTAGGCGTTTCAAAGGGGTCCTAAAGTGGTCGGCCGTATTGAGCTCTGAAGGAAGTGTCCATACAGGGAGTACCAAGGGTGATGAAGGTGAGCAGCGTGAGCCAAAAAGAGGAGAGGATCATTCGATTATGGCCAATACTCGAGGAAGATGACAAGTACAAGCAACTTGAAGATCGTCGAATCTGTGGAAAACTTGAAAATGTCGGGCTGAACTTTGATGATCGAGTCTTGTTCACGGTGTTGTGATTCCTCCCAAATTCAAAGTTCCTACTTTTGCCAAGTATGATGGCATGTCTTGCCTAAACTGCATTTGAAGTCCTATGTCGGAAAGATCAATCCCACCTTTGACGAGAAAGTTGTGGATGCACTATTTTCAAGAGAGTTTGTCGGGAACCCGTTGGAATGGTACTATCAGCTAGAGAATGGCCGTATCCGTACTTGGGTGATTTGGCTGATGCTTTCTGAGACGATGGTACAATCTTGAATTGACACCCACTCGCATGCAACTACAAAGCATGTCTATGGGTCGTGACGAAGTTCAAGGGTATGCTCGAGTGGAGAGATCTAGCGAGTTTCACCACCCTTGTCCAATAGGGAGTTGGTTGATATGTTTATGGGACACGGCAGGCCGTTCTTCAATCATCGATTGGAAATTCTTCATCCGGATTCACGAGCTGATATTGACGGCGTATTGAAGGCTGGTATCAAGTGGGAAGATTCATGTAGAGACATCTTGAATCTGCGAAGAGATCTTTTGGTGCTAAGAAAGAAGCTAATCTTGTGTATGGTCGGAAAAGCCGAGCCAAGACCGGCGTGCTCAATCGTAGGGGCGGTTGTGATCTCGATCCTACATCGGCACAACCTCGGCGAGACAGCGTAGCGAGCAGCGCCCGAGGCGAGTTCTGAAAATCAACATGCCTTTGTCATGAGCCTTGCAACACATGTTGACGGTGATTACCTTGAGGATCCTCCTCGAATGTCAACACTTCCTCTCCAGTACAATCCTAATGCTAAGTGTGCTTACCATTCCAATAGCCGGGCGACGACGACAATTGTTGGGCTCGAAGAACAAGATATGATTGAAGCTAAGCAGATTGAGTTTGATCCTCTGTTGAGACTCGAATGTGATCAGCGCCTATGCCTAACCATGACAAGGTTCCAATGATGTGGTGGCGATACTTATGTTTTCAACATAGATGACTTGACCATTCCTCGATGGTATTAAGAAGAATTTGTTGCAAGCGGTGTCAATCCAGGATGCCCGAGGATTGTCGTTGGTGCCCATCCGCACGATGGTTGTGCTTGGTTGAGAAGGCGTGTTCGGTGCATGATGGATAACCGTGAGATACTATTTACGAAACCACACATGCGAAGCTGTGTGAAGAAATGTCTAAGTTGAAGATTGACAATGCGACAGCTGTACCATCTGTGTGGGATACCTTGGGGCCCAAGTGGAAAGTATGATTACATGGTGAAGTACTTTGTTCACAAGCTACAAGATTCCTATTGAAGATGTTAAAGCGACGGATGGGGTGACGATTTCCGAAGACTATCTTGATGTTAACACGATAAGGTTTCCTCTGCGATCACGTGCCTAGAGTGGCTCATTATCACTTCTCCAAGACCGGTTCCATATTCCTCGACAAGGCTATCCCTTGGAACTATGGGTGATGTTTACTATCATGGCGTCAAGCAAGATCCTCGACCATTGAAGATCTTCTCTTTGAAGTTTCTATTCTACATCGACAACATCACCGGATCCGATGGGTGACGAGAGGAAGGGTATTCTCTCAGAGATCTCTCCTCCAAAAAGACTGCGACTCCATTTCACTCACCAATATCCCAGCTAGAGGAAAGAACCGTTGACTCATCACTGCTCAACGAAGTACCAAAGGAAGTTCTTGAAGACACCTCAAACAAGAAATGGAGGAAATTACGAAGATCATCAAGAAGAGTGATTACAATGTTGTGGAGCAGTTAGGGAGAGACTCGTCAAGATCTCCATGCTTGCTTCTGCTCTTGTGCTCAGAGGCTCATGCTAATGCCTTGGTGAAGTTTGAAGAATGCTCATGTGCCGAACACTACTACTGATCAATTTGAAGTTTGTATTGCTAGTCGGCTGCCAACAACGGCCTAGGCTTCTACGATCTTGATTTGACTCCTCGGGAAGAAACATAACATTGCACATCTCTGTTGAATGCAAGGCGTTACTGTCTCATGTTTTGGTTGACACGGTTACGCTCGAATATCCTACCAAGGCGCTTTTGATCGACTTGATGTCGAAGGGTTGGTTCGAGACCCGGTGACATTATTGTGAGAGCTTTTGATGGTTCTAGCGACAGTGCTTGGAGACTCACTCTGCTATTAAAGTCGGTTCCGGACTTTTGATTCCACTTTCTTTGTCATGGACATCCGTCCGACTTACTCTTGCCTACTTGGGCCCTTGGATACATGGGGCATTACCTCTACCTTCAGGCTGAAATACCGGTGAAAGGGAGGTTGTCACGGTATGTGGTGAAGAAGAGTATATGGTCGATCATCTACAGTCATTCCGCTATCTCGAGATGGAGGGTGAATTCTTGAGACTCCTGTCAAGCTTTTGAAACAATACCGAGTCATGCTGTGACTCTCCGTCACTGAAGTTGCTAAAGTTCCGCCTAGGATGGCCTCATTGAAAGATGCTCAAGCTGCTTTGAAGAAGGTAGTTCTATTTGGGGCAGCTCCGATCTTCCTTTCAAATTTGACAAGGCTGGTTTAGGCTTCACCATCAAGGTCGGAAGATGATACGCGTGACGTGCGGCCAACTTCCTTTCGCATCGGCCAGTGGAATCCATGCTATAGAAGGCAGCGACAACGACTTATCGACAAGTGGATCTTGACTCGGATCATAGGCTCGGCAATTGGAAGGCGAAGGCGTCATACCAATCTCCTTTAGCCAGGAGTAATTGCTCTTGTTTTGTTTTGCTTTTATTTCTTTATGTTTGAACAATAAACTTTGAAAGCCGTGCCTTGGGCGTCATGGCTCGTTGAGGTTATTATCTGTCGTTTGTATTTTCATTCAATAAATTCGTTGGACTTTTGCATTCAATTGTTTGTTTTCTTTCTTTACTTTATCACCCTTCAAAAAGCTATGTGTTCTTACACACCCCGTGATACACTGCGAATCACTCGAATCTAGTTAATACGACTATGCTAGTGCTAAATATGACTTGATAATCCGATCTACCAAGCCGAAGGCGAAAGTGAGGAAGATTGTGAAGTGCCGGAGAACTTGCTGCTGCAGAAGAAGCGAGTTATCTGACCACCGAAGAGCAAGTTGAGGTTGTGAATTTGGTCTTGGCGAAGACAGAAAGAGATCAAGATAGGGCGGGTCTTGAGAGCGATGTTAAAGAAAGGTTGGTTCGGATGCTACGAGACTATATTGAGGTTTTGCTTGGTCATACGAAGACATGCTGGTTTAGACATTGATATTGTGGTACGATTGCCGACAAAAGAAGGTTTCCTCGGTGAAACAGAAGGTTAAATCGCATGCGTCTGAGATGTTAGAAAATCAAAGCGAAGTTATGAAGCAGTTCAACGCGGTTTCTTAGCATCACCTCTTATCCGATGGGTTGCAAATGTGTACCCGTACCTAAGAAGGATGGTAATACGAATGTGTGTGGATTACGAGATGAACAAAGCAAGTCCGAAGATGATTTCCACTTCCTCATATTGATGTTACGGTTGACAATACCGCTCGGCATAAGGTTTTCTCCTTCATGGATGGTTTCTCGGTTACAATCAGATCAAAATGGCTCACGAAGACATGGAAGACTACTTTTGTTACGGTGGGGCACTTTTTGCTACAAGGTTATGCGTTTGATTGAAGGGTGCCACTTATCGATGCTATGGTAACATTATTTCATGACATGATTCATCACGAGATAGAGGTCTCGGCGACATGATAGCTCGATCACGGTGAAGAAGAACATCTCGATCATTTGCGAGAAATTGTTTGTGGGTTGAAGAAGTGCAGTGAGACTTAATCTAACAAGTGCACCTTTGAGTCGGATCAGGAAAACTCCTAGGGTTTGTAGTCGATGGAAGAGGTATTGAAGTTGATCCGAAGGTTAAAGCTATTCGAGATGCCGACTCCCGCACCGAGAAGGAAGTCGAGAGGTTTCTTGGGCGATTGAACTACATTGCAGATTCATTGCACCTAAGCGCTACTTGTGAGCCAATCTTCAGTTATTAAAGAAAGATCAAGTAGTGGAATGGAATGGCGATTGCCGGATCGCTTTTGACAAAATCAAGGAGTACAAAATCCTCTATCCACGATGCCTTTGCGAAGACCTCTTATCATGTACTTGGTGTTAGAGAACTCAATGGGGTGTGTGTTGGGGCAACATGGCGAGTGCAGTCGAAAAGAGCATGCAATATACTACCTTAGCAAAAGTTTACATTGTGAAACAAGATACTCACTTGAGAAAACTTACAACGCTTTAACTTGGGCTGCTGCCGACTAAGGCGATATATGTTGACTACACTACCTTGTTGATTTCAAGATGGATCCGATAAAATACATCTTTGAGAAACCACTCTCTCGGAAGAATAGCAAGATGGCAAATGATCTTGACCGAATATGACATCGGTACACTTCTCGAGCGATCAAAGGAAGTGTAGTAGCCGATCATTTGGCTCATCAAGCCGTAGATGACTATCGATCTATGCGGTTCAATTTCAGAGCGAAGATGTTTTACTAGTTCTGATGCGAAGAACCGAGCCCAGACGAAGGACACGAACAAGGATCCCGATGGACTATGGTCTTTGATGGAGCCTCAAGCGCGCTTAGCAATGGCATTGGCGCCATCATTACATCCTCTGATGGACATCGCCTTTCACGCCAGATTATGTTTGGTTGCACGAACAACATGGCGAATCTGAGCGTGCATCATGGGTATCAAAGGCTGCTATTGACTTAAGAATCAAGTTCTTACAAGTGTATGGAGACTCGACTTTAGTGATCGGTCGGATAAAGGCGAGTGGGATCACGAAGCATCGAATCTCATTCCGTATCGAGCATGTTCGAGTTTGATCCTACTTGAAGAGATCACTGATCATATTCCACGAGAAGAATCGGTTGGCGGGCGCATTGGCTACTATGTCGTCTATGTTCAAGGTAGATGGGACAACGAGGCTCCCGGATCATCATTGAGAAGTTTGAAGAACATTGTTATGAGCTTGTGGAAGAGACCTTGGTACTATGGTGAAGGGTATCTTGAGACTCGGGAATATCCAGCAGAGGGCATCACATTAATGATAAAGTTCATGATTTGCTTCTAAATTCTTCCTCGACAGCGACATCTTATACAAAGCGCAACGACTTGTGCTTACTCATTGTGTAGACGAGCGACAATGCGTATCATGGAAGAGTTACGGCGCATTTGGTACCCACTCCGGTGGACACACCATAGCTAAGAAGATTTTGAAACGGTTACTATTGGTCCACCATGGAAGGCGATTGTCACCGCTATGCTCGATCTTGTCACAAGTGCGGTTATGCCGACAAAGTACATGTACCTCCGGTACCTCGAATGTTTAACTTCTCCTTGGCCTTTTGCAATGTGGGGCATTGACATGATTGGAGAAATCAAGCTGACTTCCATGGACATCGTTTCATCCTTGTGGATTGATTACTTTACCAAGTGGGTAGAAGCGACCTCGTATGCATCTGTTACCAAGAATGTTGTGGCTCGATTCATCAAACATAATCTTATCATCGGTATGGCACTCCAGAAAGTTATCACGAGATAACGGTTCCAATCTCAACAACAAGATGATCACGAACTACGCACGCGATTCAAGATCAAGCATCACAATTCTTCTCTTATCGGCCTAAGATGAATGGCGCGTTGAAGTAAGAACATTAAGAAGATTATCTGAGAAGATGGCGTGACTTACAAAGATTGGCATGAGATGTTACCATTTGCTCTTCATGGTTATCTTTTCTGACCGAACATCCACGAGGGCAACCCCTTCTCTCTTGTATCGGTATGGAAGCCGTCTTACCCATCGAGGTTCGGATACCCTCAACGAGTCCTCCGAGGAGGCGAGTTAGGCGAAGCGATTGGGTCCAGACTGCCTGACCGGATTAACTTGATTGATGAGGCTTCGCGTCCATACGCCATGGACAGTTATCGAGCGAATGATCGAGCATTTAACAAGAAGGTCAAACAAGGTCTACCAAGTCGGTGATCTAGGTCAGCGCATCATTCTTCCACAAGGTGATCGAGGGAAATGGACTCCCACCTATGAGGACCGTTTGTAGTCAAGGCGGTATTTTCGGGGAGCTATGATACTTAGCACCATGGATGGTGAAGACTTCCCACCACAGCAGCGGGACATAGTCAAAATACTACGCATGAAAGAGACCGCTAGGTCGGCGAACCTAGGCAAAAATAAGGGCATCTGGCGAACCAAAAGGTTCGGGCAAAAATTAAGGATATATACAAAACATGTACACGTGAGTCGAAAACACGAAAAGCTTGGGCAAAAAGGTATCATTGGTGAAAACCGAAAGGCGGTCTAGCAAAAGTTAGGGATTTAAGCGTGCGACTATGTCTCTTCGGATCATACCTTCCGGACTACTATCGACATTCAAGATTCAAATGGCGGATCGGTCTACTCACTTTCTCACGACGGCAAGGAGATGAGATAGTTGAAATATGAGTACTAGCATAGTTGGAACTTAACGAGATTGTTTCCGCATAGCTTTTACCTTTCTTGTGTACAAACTACTTGGCATACGCCACCTTTCAAATAAATCGACTTCTTTCTCTTTACAATTTACATTTGTTGTTGTTGCAATAAGTCCAACGTTTGCTTTGAATGACTATCGCATTTGACAATAAGAATCTAATCACAAACATACGAAAAGTGAACATACAAAAGTACTTACTACGGGTTCGGAATGGGATGACGGAAGTCACCAAATAGTTCCCACAGAGCATAAAGGTGTCACTCACAACACACCTTCCCAGGAGTATGTTAATCCTGGCGGTGATTCCTCAGCGAGCAACGTTACATCGGTCTCCAGCGGTAACATTCATCCCAGCGGATATTTCTCAATCTCCCCCCTTCTCCCGGCAGCGGTATCGGACCGAACTTGGTCGAGATAGTGCATCGGAGAAACATACACCTTTTATTCCCCGGCCGGAGATTACAACGGACTCAGAGACTCTTCTGGTCTCTCGTAACCATCAAATGCTCTCGGCAGATCTACACTGAAATCCCCAATAGAGCACCTCCTAAATTTCCTCAGCGGATACGCCTCGGACTCTCTCGGTCTATATATGAGATCTCGACAACGAGCTTCTCAAATCTCTACCTTCCTCAACAATATCTAGGCCCAAGACTTGGTCGAGATAGTGCATCGGAGGAATCCGGGATATCTTTCTTCTCCTTCAAGCGGGGTTCTCACTACTCAATTCCCAGCGGAAGTCGAGAAATCTTCAAGCAGAATATCATCTTCTTCAAGATGGATATGTTTTGAAATATCACAACATTTATCATTCATACATTTCTCATAAAGTCATAATTCATGCATATGTCATTCATATACCTTTGTCATGCATCATACTTTGCATAAAACTAACAAATATTCTATCAAAGTTTCTCTTGTTTTCTCCAAAAGCAGTGAAGTCATTCACGTAGCGAGCAGGTCAGTTAAGCCCAGAAACCGGCGGAAAACTATCCCGAAAAACCGCCTCAAGCCAGCCGAGTCCGAGTTAAGCCCAGGCAAGCGGGCTATCAAAAAACCACCTCGGTTATCCTCCGAATGTGAGCAATGGATCAACACCGATACTGTGAGGCTATCCACATTTTGCCAACTACAATCTCTCTCAGGTAATCGACACGAAGATTTATTCGACCTCCTCATCATGACCTGACTACAGTCGGCGTGCGACTCGATTGCCTTGGATGGCATCTTAAGCCCATCTCCGACTACTTGTCAACATTTCTTCACTTTCAAATCTGCATATATGGTTAAAAATCAATACAAACCAATAACCTCATTCAAAGTGAACACGAAGTCTAACGTCGACTCCCTTCGGATGGCATCTTAAGCCGTCTCCTCTCCATTTCGGGAACATCTCGAGCCTAGCGTCGGCTCGTTCCCCAAGTGACCTTTCAGGATGGCATCTTAAGCCCATCTCCGTCGGTTCTCCTATTGACAACCTCGAGTCTAGCGTGACTCATTCCCCAGGTAGTCTCCAACTTCTCCAAATGGCATCTGTAAGCCCATTCCGCATCATCCACCAATGGAGTGCAAATTTTCGGTGTACTCGGTGTTCAATCATCTTCTACCTCCAGTCACGAAAGACAAGCATGTCAATCTAACCTTCGGTACAAGAAGATTGAGCAGGGCAGGTGTCATACCCAAAATTTGCCCTCCATCTTCTCAAAGATTTCATACATCTATGCTCAAAGATTCCTCGAGTTGATCGGACAAACTCTCTCTAGACAATCAACCCAAACTAGGGTTTGGTATCTCTCAAGTCAAGATGGGCTTCCAACATCTCCAATGGTCTTCATGCCTCCTCATATGCTTCAAAGATTCTCCATGTCAAGTTTCAAGCCTCATGAGTCAAGTTTCCTCGGACGATTGCTCGGATGGTTGAAAATCGGTTGTATGGACAAAAAGTCAGCATGGTCAACATCTGTCAAAACTTCGATTTTTGGTCAACATCCTCATTTTGAAGTTACATTCATCATTTGATCAAGGGTTGATCATGATTCATCAAGAAAACTCAAGATTTGCCCAAAGTCAAACTTTCTAAATTAGGGTTTCTAGATGAAAAGTCAAGCTGAACTTTGTTGATCATATCTTTCTCATACTTTCTCAGAAATTTCCCCACCAAGGCTCATTTTGAAGGAAATTCAATTCTCTACAACTTCATGTCTCACAAGAATGTCCAAAAAATGCTTCATTTGAGAGGTATAGCTCAAAACATTCTGAGTCATTTCAAAGTCAACAAAAGTCAACTTTTGTTTTGAAGATATTTGAGCATGGTAACTCCAATTGAGATGAGACCAAAGACATTGGTTAGAGGACTCTTAGAGCTTTCCAAAAAGTCCAAGAACACTCAAAAATGTGGAAAATTGAGCAAGATACACCATTCAGAAGTTGGGCAATTTTGGACAATTGCACAAAAGGACATTTTGGTCAAAATGCAAAATTTTCCAAATGGGCCTATAATCTTTTGATCCAAACTTGTTCATGACAATATTCTTGACCCATAAATGCTTGGCCATGGCAATTTTCTATTTTATTGATTTTATTTTGAATTTTAGAACATTTAATTCAAAATTAAATCATATAAAATATAATCATTTTTTTCAAAAAGGTGATTTTATATGTTCCTTGAAGTCCAAGATAGCCCAATATACTTGCCAAATTCGTGCTTGATCTTGCATTGAAGAAGAAATCAAATTTTTTCAAGAAAATTGATTTTATTTGAAAAAATATTGAATGCTCCAAATCAAATCTTTTCCATTCCTTTTTCCTTCAATCCTCTCTATAAATATCAAGCATCACTTGACAAAAGAAGCGAAACCTAGCTCAAGCCAAACCCTTATTTGTCAAAATTTTCCAAAAGAAACTTGAGAATTTAATTTCAAAATCCACACTTTCAACCATCAAAAACCATCTCATTGTCTTGGAGGTAGGTTTGAGTATACACTCTTATCATTGATCAAAGCAATTGAATCGATGCATATACATACATACATATTCAAAACTTTCGATTTTTGCATTTTATTATCTGTTGCTTTCAATTGATTTTAACGATTTGGTTGTGTTCATGAGGTTGCATATGATGGATCGGGCCATCGTTTCAAAGCTTATACGTGGGAATCACGATTTGCCATAGCTAGGGCTTTTAGCTGTGTCGTCGAACCGGCCTATCTGAGGCACTTTTAGGGGAGGGGCCACCATTGGAATCGCAAGGTCGATTTAGGGGTAGGGTTCCTTTGCCATTTATCTTTCGTGTTTTGCGGGTTTTGGATTTTGCTTGATCGGAGAAGGCGGGAGCTAGGGCTCGGCGTTGAAATGATTTGAAAGCGGCGTGGCTCGCGTGGCGATTTAGCTTGCTCTAATTAGTCCATTCAAAATCAAGTGGGGCCCTTGGCATGTTTGATTTTCAAAATATCCACGGCGTCATCACTTATATTGATTTGTTTCGACTTTTCAAACACCAAGTGCATCATGGCGTGGTAGTCGACATCTTTGGTTTTAAGGTTTGAAGGGATGTCTCGAGTTCGATTCTGGTTGAGACAATCCTTTTCTTTTCAAAACTTGCATATTTTTCATATTTTCTATTTTCCAATTATTTTTAATATTTCCATTCAATTTTATTTCTTTTCACAATTTTATTCGCATTAAAAATTACCAAAAACATTTTTCTTTTGCATTATATCTAAAATCTTTATTTAATTTAATAAATTTAAAAACATAATTTTGCATGCATATTTATTTTATTCTTATTTTTGCATTTAATTCACTTTTAATTGCATTTTAATTATTAAATCTTTTCCAAAAATCCCAAAAATTATTTAAACTTATTTATCTTATTTCCATGTATTAATTTTCCCATATTAAAACTTGCATTTTCTAACATTTTCCTCTTGTTCGATTCATATTGCATTTTAGATTTCTTCTTTTTTGCGAGTTGATCCAGATTAGGACGATTTTCTCTTTATCATTTTATCATTCTATTTTTCCAATAATGTAATTGCTCATGGGATGTAATAGTTTAAATTAGGTTTTTATTTTCCATAAGTTTAAATTATGTATACGCCCCAAGCCATGTAATAGCGTGGTTTATCTTTCCGCACTTTACATTCCGCATTCTACTTTCGCACCCTTATCAATTGCTAGTAATTAGGCGTGTATGGCAAGATAATAATTGGACATAGCTCACACTAATCTTCAAGATGAAATATTACGAATTCAATACACTCTTTCACACACGCACCCCTTAGGGTAATTCTCTCTCGATGCCTTTCGATTTCAAATGGTCATGTCCCTCGAGCGTGGGGTATTCTAGCACCGTTGTCTTCAAACAAATCATCATAGTCCCTTGATACAAAGATCATAAGACCCACGGCGCCTCCGAATACATGATCTTGACCCTCGATTGTCGCCTCTGAAAAATGATGATAGTCCGCGGATGTGCTAGGATACTTCCTCTGAAGTTGCCTTCATGACCATCCGATGTCCCCAATGTCCAGCTTACATCCAGATGGAGCTACCTACTAACTAATGGTATGGCTGGCGCTATTCTAAAGGAATGTAGAAGTACAACAAAGCGACCAATTACGAGTGGGTAAATAAGTCTCTTAGTTGCTTGCTCGTCAAATGCTTTTCACACACACTTTTCAAAGTTCAAATTCTCTTTCAAAACAAAAACATTTCGAACACTTTGTATACACTCCTACATGAGTCATTACAAAGTCAAAGCGAAATGCCTTTTTCAAAACATTTTTGTCAAACACGAGAAAGCAATTTTAAAAAGTGATCTAGAGCAACTAAGGCGTAGAATAACTACGGATGGAAAGGGTGCTATATACCCTTTTCATAACCATTCTCCAACTCGAGAATCTAACGAAGGTCTTTTACATTACTTTTACCTTCCTTAATTGGATAAAAATAAAAGTCGGTGGCGACTCTTGCTATCCACATTTGGATACAAAAATCCTACAAAGTCGAGTTCACATGTATCCACCCCGCCCTTCGGGTTTCGGTCTAGGGATACCCTTTTTGCCCAAACCGCCTTTTTCGGGTTTCGACTTGCGGGTGTACATGTTTTGTATATCCTTAACTTTTGCCGAACCTTTTGGTTCGCCAAGATACCCTTATTTTTGCCTAGGTCGATCGACCTGGCGGGTCTCTTCATCGTAGTATTTTTTGACTATGTATGCGTTCACGGTGTGGGAAGTCTTCACCATCCATGGTGCTAAGTATCATAGCTCATGATCTTGTCTTGACTACAAAGCGGTCCCTCGTGGGTGGAGTCCATTTCCCACAGGATCACCTTGTGGAAGAATGATGCGCTTGACCACTAGATCACCGACTTGGTAGACTCGGTGCTTGACCTTCTTGATAAATGCTACGATCATTCGTTTACGATAGATACATCCATGGCAAATGGATGCGATCGTTTCTCATCAATCAAATTAATACGGTCAAGGCGGTCTGGACCCAATCGTCTTCGCCTAACTCGCATCTGGAGGACTACGGTTGAGGATATACGAACCTCGATGGGTAAGGCGGCTTCCATACAGTATACAAGAGAGGGGTTGCCCTGTTGATGTTCGTCTTGTAGTCGATAACCATGAAGCGAATGGTAACATCTCATGCCAATCCTTGTAAGTCATCATCTTTGTATAATCTTCTTAATGTTCTTGTTGGCGGCTTCCCTTTGCATTCATCTTAGGCGATGGAGAAAATTGATGCTTGATCTTGAGCTGCGTGCGAGTTCGGTGATCATCTTGTTGTTGAGATTAGAGCCATTATCGTGATAATCCTTTCGGGTGCCATAAACGAGATAAGATTATGCTTGATGAATCGAGCCACAACATTCTTAATGCGGATGCGAGCAGTGCCTTCCCACTTGGTGAAATAGTCAATTGCCACAAGGATGAAACGATGTCCATTGGAGCTGTGGGCTTGATCTCGATCATGTCAATGCCCACATTGCAAAGGCCAAGGAGAAGTTAAAGCATTGAGTCTTGGAGTGCGTGCTTTATCGGCATAAATCGGCATTTGTGACAAGATCGGTAGCGGTGACAATCGACTTCCATGGTGGACCAATAGTAACTTTGTTCTCAAAATCTTCTTAGCCATGATGTGTCCTTTGGGTGGGTACCAAATTGCTTAGTGTAACTCTTCCATGATGCGTATTCTTTGTTTTACGGTCTACACAGTAGATGCCTGAGATCGTGGTTGCGCTTGTATAAGATGTCGTTCTTGAGGAAGAATTTGGATGCAAATCTTCTCATGAACTTCTTATCATTGATAGATGCCCTGCGGGATATTCTGAGTCTCAAGATACCTCTTCACGTCATAGTACCAAGGTTTCTCTTACGTATCAAGCTCATAACAATATCTTTGGTTCATCAAACTTCTCAATGATGATCAGGGGAGCCTCGTTGTCCCATCGACCTTGAACATAGATGACATAGTAGCCAATCGTCATGCTGATTCTCTTCTCGTGGAATGTGATCAAAGTAATCTCTTGATAGGGGATCAAACTCGAGACATGCTCTCGATACGGAATGAGATTCGGATGCTTAAATCCCTCGCCATAATCGGTGATCACTAAAGGTGAGTCTCCATACACTTGCAAGAACTTGATTCTTAAGTCAATAAGACTTTAATACCCATGATGCATATTCGGCCATGTTGTTGGTGCATTTGAAACATAATCTGGCGGTGAAAGGCGTATGTCGCTGTAGGGATGTAATGATGGCGCCAATGCCATTGCCAAGTGCGTTTGAGGCTCCATCAAAGACCATGGTCCATCGGGATCCTTGTTCGGGTCCTTAAATGCGGGCACAGTTCTTCATAATCGTAACTAGTAAAACATCTTCATCTGGAAATTGAGCGCATAGGCGATAGTCATCTCGACGATGAGCCAAATGATCGGCTACCACACTTCCTTTGATCGCTTTACGAAAGTGTCTTGGATGTCATATTCGGTCAAGATCATTTGCCATCTTGCTATTCTTAGGAGAAATGGTTTCTCAAATATGTATTTTATCGGATCCATCTTGGAAATCAACAAAGTAGTGTGAGTCAACATATCTTGTCTTAGTCGTGACAGACCCAAAGCGTTGCAAGTTTTCTCATTGTGAGTATCTTGTTTCACGATCGGTAAACTTTTGCTAAGGTAGTATATTGCATGCTCTTTTCGACCAGACTCGTCATGTTGCCCCACACACCCATTGAATTCTCTAACTTTATCAGTACATGATAAGAGGTCTTCCTTGGTGGGCGGCATCGGGATGGAGGATTACAAGGTACTCCTTGATTTTGTCAAAGCGATCGGCAATCGTCGTTCCATTCTACCACTTGATCTTTCTTTAGTAACTTGAAGATTGGCTCACAGTAGCGATTAGATGTGCAATGATACGCAATGTAGTTCAATCGTGAAACCTCGACTTCCTTCTCGGTGCGGGGGCTGGCATCTCTTGAATAGCTTTAACCTTGGCGGGGTCAACTTCAATACCTTTACCGCGACAACAAACCCTAGGAGTTTTCGGATCGACTCCAAGGTGCACTTGTTAGGATTAAGTCTCGATCTATACTTCTTTAACTGTCAAATAGTTTAGAATGATCAAGATGTTCTTCTTGATATTGATCGAGCTATCATGTCGTCGTAGACCTCTATCTCGTGATGAATCATGTCATGAAATAATGTCACCATAACTGCGATAAGTGGCGCTGCGTTCTTGATCCGAGCGGCATAACCTTGTAGCAAAGTTCCCCAGTGTAACAAAAGTAGTCTTCTCCATGTCTTGAGGAGCCATTTTGATCGATTGTAGGAGAAACCATCCATGAAGGAAAACCTTATCTTTGGCGGTGTTGTCAACGAACATCAATATGAGGAAGTGGAAAATCGTCTTTCGGACTTGCTTTGTTCGATCTACGTAATCCACATTCGTACCTTGCCATCCTTCTTGGATACGGTACCACATTGCAACCCATTGTGGATAGGAAGTAACAACTAGGAAAGGCGTTGAGCTGTTTCATAACTTGGCTTTGATTTTCTCGACATCTCGGGGCGCATGCGACAGACATACATTTCAGGGAGAAAACCTCTTTTGTTGGCATCGGTGTACCACAATATCAATGTCTAAACCGGCATGTCTTCGTATGACCAAGCAAAAACCTCAATATAGTCTCGTAGCATCGACCAACCTTTCTTTAACATTTTCTCAAGACCCGCTCTATCTTGATCTCTTTTCTCTTCGTCGATACCAATTCACAACCTCAACTTGCTCTTCGTGTGGTGTATAACTCGCTCTTCTTGTTGTAGCGATCGCAAGTTCTCCACGGCACTTCACAATCTTCCTCACTTTCGTCTTGACTTGGTAGATCGGATTATCGAAGTCATAGCATAAACATTATTAACGAGATTCGGAGTGATTGCGGTGTATCACGTGGGTGTGTGTAAACACATAGCTTTTTGAAGGGGTGATAAAGTAAAGAAAACAAACAATTGAATGCAAAAGTCCAACGAATTTATTGAATGAAAAGCGCAAACAACGGATAATAACCCTCGCAAGCGGGCAAGGCACTAGGCTTTCAAAGTTTATTGTTCAAACATAAAGAAATATGAAAAGCAAAACAAAACAAAGCAATACTCGACTAAAGGAGATTGGTATGGCGTCTTGATCTTCAATTCTTGAGCCCTTTATGCAGGTTGGGAAGATCCACTTGTTGATGTCGAAGTCGTGTCGTAGTCTTCTATAGCATGGATTCCACTACGGCGATGTGGAAAGGAAGTTGGCGGCACGTTCGTATCATCTTGACCCTTGATGGTGAAGCCTAAACCGGTCTTGTCGGTTTGAAAGGAAGATCGAGGGCCGACCCCAAATAGTACTACCTTCTTCAGCAGCACGAGCATCTTCGGTGAGCATCCTAGGCGGGACTTGTGTAACCGGGGTGCGGAGAGTCAGCGAGGCATGACTCGGGGATTGTTTCAAAAGCTTGCGAAGTCTCGAAGAATTCACCCTCCATCTCGAGGTATCGGAATGATTGTAGATGGTGACCATATTCCTCTTCACCACATCTGTAACAACTTTCCCTTTCCTGGGTATTTCACGATGCAAGGTAAGTAACGCGCGCCCATGTATCCAGGGCGTCCAAGTAGGCAAAGTAAGCGGGACGGATGTCCATGACAAAGAAAGTGGAGTCAAAAGTGCAGGAACCGACTTTAGCAGGAGTGAGCTCTCAAGCCTTTGCTCGCTTAGAACCATCAAAAGCTCTCACAATAATGTCCTTGGGTCTCGAGACCAACCCTTGAACATCAAGTCGATCAAAAGCGGTCTTGGTAGGATATTCGGGCGAGCCGGTATCTACCAAAACATGAGACAATGTAGTGCCCTTGCATTCAGCGAGAGATGTGCAAGGCTTTGTTGTGTTCTTTCGGCGAGTCAAATCGACATCGGAGAAGCGGTCGTTGTTGGCAGCAGGGCTAGCAATACAACTTCAAACTGAGTCGGTGGTAGTGTCTTGCGGTACGTGAGCATTCTTGAAACTTCACCAGGCATTAGCATGAGCCTCGAGCACAAGCGAGAGCAAGCATGGAGATTTTGGACGAGTCTGTCCCAGCATTCCACAACATTGTAGTCACTCTTCTTGATAATCTTGAATTTCCTCCATTTCTTGTTTGGAGTGTCTTGATAACTTCCTTTGGTATTTGGTGAGCGGGATGAGTCACGGTTCTTTCCCTCTAGCTTGGGAATGGATTGAATAGGCGGAATCAGTTGGAGTCATGATGTCTTTGGAGAGAGATATCGGAGAAAATACCCTTCGGTTGGTCACCTTACTTGATCCGGTGATGTTGTCAATGTCGGGAATGGTAGCTTCAATTGTAAGATCTTCATGGTGGAGGGTCTTGCTTGGCCCATGATAGTAAACATCGACTCCATAATTCCAAGGAATAGCTTTGTCAGAGGAATATGGCGGTCTTGGAGAAGTAATGATGAGAGGTGCCACTCTAGGCACGGGATCGAGAGAGGAAATCTTATAGTGTTAACATCGGCATAGTCTTAGGAAATCGTCACCCCATCCGGTTGCCTAACATCTTCAATAGGAATCTTGTAGCTTTCGGGGAGCGATTGTACCATGTAATCATACTTTCCACTTGGCTGCCCCAAGGTATCCCACAGGATGGTGCAACTTCATTCACATCTTGATCTTCAACAGACATATCTTCACCGACCTTGCAATGGTTTCAAAATAGTATCTCACGGTTATCCATCATGCGAACTCGTCTTCTCGACCAAGGACACCATCAGCGAGATGGGCACCAACAATTCTCTGGCATCTGGTTGACACCGACTTGTAGCAAATTCTTCTTAAATCATCGGAGGAATGGTCAAGTCATCTATGTTGAAAACATAAGTATCGTCACCAACAACATTGGAACTCTTGTCATGGTTAGGCATGGCGCGTTGATCACATTCGGTCTCAGCGGAGGATCAAACTCAATCTTTAGCTTCAATCATATCTTGAATCTTGTTCTTGAGCCCAACAATCATCGACTATGTCACGGCTATTGGAATGGTAAGCACACTTAGCATTAGGATTGTATCTCGGAGGAAGTGTTGACATTCGAGGAGGATCCTCAAGGTAATCGACTCTGCTTTCAACATGTGTTGCAAGGCTTGCGACAATGGCATGTTGATCTTGTAATGCATCTTCGTTCGCGTTACGATTCGCGTTGTCTCGAGGTTGTCTTGATGTAGGATTGGAGATCTGCGCCCCACAGTTGAGTGCGGTCGGTCTTGGCTCGGCTTTTCGACCATACACAACTTCTTTCTTACCACCAAAGATCTCTTGGCATTTGAAGATGATTCTACATGAATCTTCCACTCTTGATACCGACTTCAATCGCTACTTTGTCAGTATTAGCTCGGTGAATCCGGTGAAGAGTTTCAATCGATGATTGAAGAATGGGCTGTCGGTGTTCCCATGAACATATCAACCAACTCCTATTGGACAAGGGTGGTTGAACTCGCTGCTAGATCTCTCCATTTGAGCATACTCCTTGAACTTCTCATCACGACCCATAGACATGCTTTGTAGTTGCATGCGGTGGGTGTCAATTCGACATTGTACTCATCTGCATGAAAGCATCGCTAAGTCACTCCAAATGCGGATACGGTCATTCTCTAGATATAGTACCATTCCAGCGGGTTCGGACAAACTCTCTTGAAAATAGTGCATCCACAACTTTATCATCGGTGTGGGGTTGATCTTACGGACATAGGACTTCAAATGCGCTTAGGGCAAGACATGCCATCATACTTAGCAAAGTTGGAACTTTGAACTTGGGAGGAATCACAACACAGGGGACAAGACTCGGATCATCAAAATTCAGCGGACATCTTGAGTTTTCCACAGCATTGACGGTCTTCAAGTTGCTTGTACTTGTCATCTTCATCGAGTATTGGCCATCATCATAGTTTTTCTCGAGCTCGTCTTGACTACCTTCACCATCACCCTTGTTACTTTGCTCATCCTCCTGACACTTCCTTGAGAGCTCAATTCGACTAACCACTCTAGGACCTCCTTTGTAGCGTCCCTGTTGAGGAGACCAACAACCTTCTTCTTCTGTTGATGAGCTTCTTGATCTTCTTGGCCTTGGACCAGGGTGAACATCTGTGGCCAGGCATTACGAGCACAGAGATCTTTGACAGTTGTTCAGAGCCATTTACGCTAAAATAAATAGCGAGCAAATGAGAAAACCAATCTTCAATGTACACGTGATGCAATGTTATGCTATGATATGCAATGTTTATGCGGATGCAATGCAATGTTTTCAAGGACCTTAGAGATTTAAATTTGTTAAACAAGCAATGAACAAACATTTATTAGTACTCTTTATTATTCTTTTTCTTTTTAAGTACAAAGATAGTTCAAGACACAATAAAAGCATAAAAATCTAGCTCTAAGTCTCCATGGGCTTCCTCTTGGTGCCGATGTGGCGTTGATGCTTCGCTCCTCGTGAAGTAGCTTGGTCAACTCTAGCACTTTCTTCTCACTTGCATAACAGAGCTTCAAGGTATCCTCTCTTCTTTGAGAATCCGGGATCTCTTCAAGTCTTCAAAATCGGTAGGCATGTCGGGATGGAGAACGAGTAAGTCGTCACCTATAGCAGGGTTCCATAATTCTTGGTAAAGCAGTGAATGGCATCATGAGGTTTTGAGCTCGAGCTCTCCCATTTGAGGTAAGGTTCCCAAGGAATGGAGTTACGGTGCCCCAAAGTCTTGGTATCGGTCTACCATGCCCCAAGCGTGTATGAACCTTAGTCGGTAATTACGGAGATCGTGATTGTAGTCGAACACAATATCTTGGAGAAGCATATCATGTGGACCATCTCTTCGAGCAAAACCAAACTGACGTAGAGCTAGAGAAGGGTTGTAAGTAATACCTCCCCTTATACCAAGCAGTGGTACATTAGGGAATTCTCCACAACGCTCAATGAAGGTGAAGTCCTTTTGAGAGAAAAGGCTCCAACGGATATCTGAATGAGAGAGTGACATTAGTCTTTGAGACCATCTCAACCTTTGTTCGTTCTTCAAAACTGATGGAGGAAGGTGCGAAATAAACCACCTGGAAAGTAACGGTATACAACACATGAGAGTTCCTTGTCTTTTAGTATGCAGTGTGGAGAGATGTAGGATATCTCCAAGTAAAGTAGGCCGAGTTGCGGTGAGAAACAACTTGATGGCATTGACATCTATGAATTGATCCGAGTTAGGGAATAGAACCAAACCATAGATTAGCAAGGCCACATGTCTTCAAATGCATGGAAACTCATAACTTTGAGGAATTCTCGGGCTTTCTTAATTAGGAACTTGGAAGTAAACCCTTAACTCCACTTCTAGTTTCCCAATTGGCTTCAATGCAAGATGTAAAGGTGATGCAATGTCTTCGTACCTAGGAACCTTTTCTAGACCGTGAATGGCATTTGGTCAAGAATAGGTATCCCAAGTAGCAGAGAACTCTTCAAGGTAGGAACCAATGATAATGGGAATGTAAAGCAATGGTGTTTGGATCAAAGAATGAAATAGGACATGCATCATATCTTCTTCAAAACGGAGATAACCAAATCAAGTAGATAACCATGTCTTTTGATGAGCCGAGCATGGTCGGGAATTTACGAAACCAATTCTTTGGTGAGAAGGTATACCCATGAAGTTGATTCGGATAGTCTTTCTAGAAGCCATAATACCTACAAAAGCAAAGATAAATCCTAGGTCCTTGAAATAGTTAGAAATGATATGCAATGCAATGATGTCATGATGTCATGTTTAGCACACAAACAATTCACACAATGAGCCTAGGTTTAAGGCTTGCATGAGGTATAGGTGATTACCCACCAAAAGTTTGAGTTGGTTCATCTGTCCTATAATAATGTAGGGTTCTAGGAATCTCACATCATTGATCTTTCGTGGCGTTTATTTCAATCGACTACCAAGTGGTCGACGAAAATATCCCAAAGTCGATCTCGATGGCGTATCGGTATCAACCAACCTCGGTCTACACCAAGCGGCCATCTCACTACCTTCTAATGGCCAAGATGGGTCAATTAAGGTTCTAAAAGTTTAGTTAGTGCTTGATGACACCAGGAAGCCAAATACTATCCTCAACTTGGAAATGAAGTATCGGGACATCCAAAGTGTCACTAACGTAGCCATCATGTTGACCGTTTTGATATCGTCTAGCGGTCGCGATGATTTATTGCTACTTACCTAAAAGGAAAGGATCGGTGTAGGATCCCCACAATATAATACCCAAACCCTTAAAGATAAAGCATACAAATCAAGCAAAAGCGGTAAGTGATCTAGAAATCCCTAAGGCATTCTCTCTTTGGGTGTCTCCCGTGAGTCGCCGATTACGTGATACGGTGAGCCCGACTTTTTAGTGTTTTGTATCCAAATGTGCGGATAGCAAGAGTCGCCACCGACTTTTATTTTATCCAATTAAGGGAAGGTAAAAGTACGAAAAAAAGACCTTCGTTAGATTGAGTAAGGGAGAAGGTTATGAAAGGGAAGGTATTAGCACCCCTTTCATCCGTAGTTATCTACTCTTAGTTACTCTTAGATCACTTTAAATTGTGCTCGTGTGTTTGACAAAATGTTTTGAAAAGGCATTTACTTTGACTTTGTAATGATTCATGTGGAATGTATACAAAGTGTTAAAATGTTTTGTTTGAAAAGGCATTTCGCTTTGACTTTGTAATGATTCATGTAGGAATGTATACAAAGTGTTCGGAAATGTTTTGTTTTGAAAAATTTGAACTTTGACAAAAGTGAGGTGTGAAAAGTATTTGATAGAGCAAGCAACTAAAAGTCTTATTACCTACTCAGAATTGGTCGTTTTGTATTGTTTCGTTCCTTTAGAATAGTGTCATCCATACCATTAGTTGGTAGGTAACCCTATTCGTTGGATGTAGCGGGACATTCGAAGGGACATCGGATGGTCATAGAAAGCAACTTGTAGAAGTATCCTAGCACATTCGAAGGGACTATCATCATTTTCGTAGGCGACAATCGAGGGTCAAGATCATGTATTCGGAGGCGACATCGTGGGTCTTATGATCTTTGTATCGAAGGGACTATGATGATTTGTTTGAAGGCAACGGTGCTAGAATACCTCTACGTTCGAGGGACATGACCATTTGAATTAAAGGAAGCGAGAGAATTACCCTAAGGGGTGCATGTGTGAAAAGAGTGTTGATTAGGATATTTTATCTTGAAAATTAGTGGGCTATGTTCATTATTATCTTGCCATACGCCTAGTTACTAGCAATTTATAGGGTGCGGAAATTAAAATGCGGAATGTAAAGATGCGGAAAGTAAATGTCCTACGCTATTACATGGCTTTGGGGCAGATACATAATTTAAACTTGCGGAAAATAAAACCTAATTTAAACTATTACATCCCATGCAGATTACATTATTGGAAAAATGAAAGCGATAAAAGAAAGCGTAAACGGAATAACACAGTAAAAGAATGAGAAATCGGAAAATACGAGATGAATCGAATAAGAGAAAATGTTAGAAAAATGCAATTTTGAATGAGAAAAATATGACATCTTTGAAATAACATAAATATGCTAAAATAATTTTTGGATGCAATTTAATAATTAAAATACAATTAAAATTGATTTAAATGCTAAATTATGAATAAAAATAAATATGCATGCAAAATAATATTTTTAATTTTATAAATTAAATAAGTATTTTCTGAAAATAATGCAAAAGAAAAATATTTTGGTGATTTTTAATGCATGAAAAAATTGAAAAGAAATTAAAATGATGCAAAATATTAAATAAAATAATATAGAAAATATGAAAAAATGCAAGTTTGGAAAAAGAATGCAAAACCGGTCTGGGAGATTCAGGCAGGGACCTTTGAGACATCTATACACATCCTTAACCAAGCGAGCCAAGTGTGCAAGTTTGAAAAGCGGAGCAGTGGATTACAACGTCACTTTCCCATTACCCACGAACTCGCCGACTTCGTCTTCTCCAATTTGAATTTTTAAAATCGATCGGCCATTGTTCGGCGCTTCATAAACAAAATCAAAAACCAGCATACAATATAAATAAGTTCTAAAGACATGGTTCGATTCGAGACATCATTAGGATTCATTGGTACTAGTCTCGTGGTCCAATTTTTCCTATTTAGTGAAACCTAAGCGACACGAAACCTAATCATGGCATATCGTGTTTCGGCCATGGAAATTCAATCAAAGTGCCGGAATGCTTGCAAATTCATCACTAATCACAAAAACAACAATGAAACATGTTAATAATGCATGAAAATTAAAAACGATTTTGATTTTTCAAGAACAAACCAAACTCGGATTTTCACGATTCGGATGGTTTGAGCAAAGTGAGGGTTTGGATCGACTCGAGAGTATCAAGGAATGTGTGGACACCTCAAAATCGATTGAAGCAATTTCAATAGGATTGCACTTTGCTTGTTTGCCACGGTTTTTGAGCTTGGAATAGGTTTCTTGAGTCAAAATTTCTACCCTAATTCGTGGTATGTATCATGTATATATAGTAGAAGGATTGAGTTGTTTTGGGAAAGATTTAATCAATGATCAATGCTAATCAAATTTGATTTTTGTACAAAATCAAATCTTCAAATTTGATCAATTTTCAATCCAATCTTGCCATATCCATCAAATTTGAAAATTGCTGGCTTTTAATGAGTTGATTGGATCCCAAGGAAGAAATAAAAATCAAGTTTGCAATTAATTTTGATTTTATACTTATTTTAAATTTAATTTGTATTTAAATGAATAAATTCCAAATTAAATAGAAAAATAAAATAAAAATTCGTGGCATTGGGCTTGGATATTCCTAATGGTGTGAGGAATAAGTTTGGATGAAGAAAAAGTAGGCCCATTTGCAAAGTTTTTGATTTTAGAAGTATTTCTCTTTGTGACTTCTTCAAAATTGCCCAACTTGTGAATGGTGTATCTTGCTCAATTTTCCACATTTTTGAGTGTTCTTGGACTTTTTGGAAAGCTATAAGAGTCCTCTAACCAACCTTTTTGGTCTCATCTCAATTGGGTTTCCATGCTCAATATATCTTCAAAACAAAAGTTGACTTTTGTTGACTTTGAAAATGACACAATGTTTTGAGCCATACCTCTCAAATGAAGCATTTTTGGACATTCTTGTGAGACATGAAGTTGTAGAGAATTGAATTTCCTTCAAAACAAGAGGTGGTGGAAAAATTTCGAGAAAGTATGAGAAAGTTATGATCGAGTCAAAGTTCGATTGACTTTTCATCTAAAACCCTAATTTAGAAAGTTTGACTTTTGAGCAAATCTTGAGTTTTCTTGATGAATCATGATCAACCCTTGATCAAATGATGAATGTAACTTCAAAATGAGGATGTTGACCAAAATCATGAAGTTTGATGTATGTTGACCACAGTTGACTTTTGTCCATCTGTTGATTTTCAACCATCGAGCAATTATGCGAGGAAATTTGACTTGTAAGGCTTGAAACTTGACATGGAGAATCTTTGAAGCACATGAGGAGGCATGAAGACCATTGGAGATGTTGGAAGTCCATCTTGATCTGAGAATCACCAAACCCTAGTTTGGGTTGATTGTCTAGGAGAGGTTTGTCTGATCAACTCTTGAGGAATCCTTGAGTATGGATGTATGAAATATCTTGAGAAGATGGAGGGCAAATTTTGGGGTATGACACTATCAGCTAGAGAATGACCGTATCTGTACTTGGAGTGATTTAGCGGATGCTTTCTACAGACAGTATGAGTACAATGTTGAATTGACACCCACTCGCATGCAACTACAAAGTATACATGGGTCGTGATGAGAAGTTCAAGGAGTATGCTCGTAAGTGGAGAGATCTAGCAGGCGAGTTCACCACCCTTGTCCAATAGGGAGTTGGTTGATATGTTTATGGGAACAGTGGGCCGTTCTTCAATCATCGATTGAAACACTTCATAGGATTCAGGGCGATATGCGAGCCTATTGAAGTGGTATAAAGAGTGGAAAGATTCATGTAGAATCCTCTTCAAATCTTTGAGATCTTTGGTGGTGAAAGAAAGCTAATCTTGTGTATGGTCGAAAAGGAGCCAAGACCGACCGCGCTCAATGTGAGGCGGTTGTGATCTCGATCCTACATCGACACAACCTCGGAGACAACGCAGCGTGGCTTAAGCGCGCCACGAGCCAGTTTACAAGATCAACATGCCATTGTCATGCCTTGCAACACATGTTGAAAGCGGAGCTGATTTGAGGATCCTCACGAAAATGTCAACACTTCTCTCAGAGATACAATCCTAATGCTAAGTGTGCTTACCATTCTAATAGCTCGGACAGTCGATGATTGTTGGGCTACGAAGAACAAGATTCAAGACATGATTGAAGCTAAGCAGTTGAATTTGACCCTCGTTGAAACTCGAATGTGATTAACGCGCTATGCCTAACCATGACAAGAGTTCCAATCTTGTTGGTGATGATACTTATGTTTTCAACATAGATGACTTGACCATTCCTCCGATGGTATTAAGAAGAATTTGTTGCAAGTGTGTCAATCCGGGATGCCCGAGAATTGTCGTTGGTGCCGTCCGCGCGATGGCTGTGCTTGGTTGAGAAGACGTGTTCAGTGCATGATGGACAACCGTGAGATACTATTTCTAAAACCACCTGTGCAGAAGCTGTGTGAAGAAATGTCTAAGTTAAAGATTGACGATGCGAATGGAACAACACCGTGTGTGTGGGATACCTTGGGGCAACCAAGTGGACAGTATGATTACATGGTGAAGTACATTGTTCCTGAGAGCTACAAGATTCCTATTGAAGATGTTAAGGTAACCGGATAGGGTGACGATTTCCCAGAAGACTATGCTGATGTTAACACCATAAGGATTTCCTCTGCTGATTCTGTGCCTAGAGTGGCACCTCTCATCATTACTTCTCCAAGACCAGTTCCATATTCCTCTGACAAGGCTATCCCTTGGAATTATGGAGCTGATGTTTATTATCATGGTGTCAAGCAAGACCCTTTGACCATTGAAGATCTTACAGTTGAAGCTACCATTCACGACATTGACAACATCAGGATCAAGTAAGGTGACGAGCAGGAAGGGTTTCTCTCGGATATCTCTCCTCCAAAAGACAACGCGACTCCGCTCTCATTCCTATTCAATCCGTTCCCCAAGCTAGAGGAAAGCACCGATGACTCATCACGCTCGCCGGAAGTACCAAAGGAAGTTATGAGGACACCTCCAAACAAGAAATGGAGGAAATTAAAGATTATCAAGAAGAGTGACTACAATGTTGTGGAACAGTTGGGACAGACTCCGTCCAAGATATCTATGCTTGCTCTGCTCTTGTGCTCTGAGGCTCATGCTAACGCCTTGGTGAAGTTTCTGAAGAATGCTCACGTGCCGCAAGATACTACTACTGACCAGTTTGAAGTTTGTATTGCTAGCCTGGCTGCCAACAACGGCCTAGGCTTCCGTCGATTGACTCTGCCGGAAGAAACATAACAAAGCCTTGCACATCTCTGTTGAATGCAAGGGTACTACATTGTCTCATGTCTTGGTGGATACCGATTCTGCTCTGAATATCCTACCGAAGACTGCTTTTGATCGACTTGATGTTGAAGGGTTGGTTCTGAAGCCCAGTGACATAATTGTGAGAGCTTTTGATGGTTCTAAGCAAGCAAGATTGAGAGCTCATCATCACAAAGTCGGTTCCCGACTTTTGATTCCACTTTCTTTGTCATGGACATCCGTCCACTTACTCTTGCCTACTTGGATGCCCTTGATACATGGGCGGGACGTACCTCTACCCCGCATCGAAGTTGAAGTACCCGTGAAAGGGAAGGTTGTTACGTGTGTGAAGAAGAATATATGGTCATCTACAAATCATTCGAGATACGAGATGGAGGGTGAATTCTTCGAGACTCCTGTCAAGCTTTTGAAACAATCCCAGTCATGCCTTGACTCCTGTCTGATTCTTAGCTCACCTAGGATGGCCTCGTTGAAGGATGCTCGGCTTGAAGAAGGAGGTAGTATTTGGGGACAGCTCGATCTTCCTTTCAACCGACAAGACTTGTTTAGGCTTCACCATCAAGGGTCAAGATGATACGCGAACGACGTTTACCAACTTCCTTTCCGCATCAGTCAGAGTGGAATCCATGCTATAGAGGACGACGATAACGACTTCAACATCAGCAAGTGGATCTTCCCAACTCCAGACAATGGACTCAGCAATTGGAAGACTGAAGACGTCATACCAATCTCCTTTAGACAGGAGTAATTGCTCTTGTGTTGTTTTGCTTTTCGTATTTTCTGCGTTTTGAACAATAAACTTTGAAAGCCTAGTGCCTTGCCCGGGGCATCATGGCTCGTTTGTGAGGGTTATTATCTGTCATTTGCATATTTTCATTCAATAGATCGTTGGAATTTTGCATTTCAATTGTGTTTTTCTTTCTTTTACTTTATCACCCCTTCAAAAAGCTATGTGTTTCTTACACACACCCACGTGATACACTGCAGAATCACTACGAATCTCGTTGATAACAGCTATGCTATTGCTAAATATGACTTCGATAATCCGATCTACCAAGCGACGAAGTGACGAAGATTGTGAAGTGCCGTGAGAACTTGTCGACTGCTACAGCAAGAAGATCGAGTTATCTGACCACACGAAGAGCAGTTGAGGTTGTGAATTGGTGCGATGAAGGCGAAAAGAGATCAAGATAGGAGGCGGTCTTGAGAACAGTGTTAAAGAAAGATTGGTCGGATGCTACGAGACTATATTGAGGTTTTGCTTGGTCATACGAAGACATGCTGTGGTTGGACATTGATATTGTGGTACACCGATCGAGCAAAGAAGGTTTTCTCTGAAACGAAGGTTCGTCGCATGCGCCCCGAGATGTCGAGAAAATCAAAGCCGGGTTATGAAACAGTTCAATGCCGGCTTCTTAGCATTACTTCCTATCCACAATGGGTTGCTAATGTGGTTCTTGTGCCTAAGAAGGATGGTAAGGCGGATGTGTGGATTACGAGATTTGAACAAAGCGAGTCCGAAGACGATTTCCACTTCCTCATATTGATGTTCGGTTGACAACACCGCCAAAGATAAGGTTTTCTCTTCATGGATGGTTTCTCCTACAATCGGATCAAAATGGCTCTCAAGACATGGAGAAGACTACTTTATTACGGGGGGCACTTTCGCTACAAGGTTATGCCGTTGGTTGAAGAACGGCGCCACTTATCGCGATGCTATGGTAACATTATTTCATGACATGATTCATCACGAGATAGAGGTCTCGTCGACGACATGATAGCTCGATCACGACGGAAGAAGAACATCTTGACCATTTGTAGAGCTTTGAGGTTGAAGAAGTGCAGACTAAGACTTAATCCTAACAAGTGCACCTTTGGGTCGATCCGGAAACTCCTAGGGTTTGTTGTCGATGGTAAAGGTATTGAAGTTGACCCGCCAAGGTTAAAGCTATTCAGAGATGCCGCCTGCATCGAGAAGGAAGTCGAGGTTTCTTGGGCCGATTGAACTACATTGCAGTTTGCACATCTAGCGCTGCTTGTGAGCCAATCTTCAAGTTACTTAAGAAAGATCAAGTAGTAGAATGGAATGACGATTTCGGATCGCTTTTGACAAAATCAAGGAGTACCTACTGAATCATCCTATCGATGACCAAGGAACCTCTTATCATTTACTTGGTGTTAGAGAATTCAATGGGGTGTGTTGGGGCAACATGACGAGTGCAGTCGAAAAGAGCATGCAATATACTACCTTAGCAAAAGTTTACCGATCGTGAAATAAGATACTCACAAGAGAAAACTTGCAATGCTTTAACTTGTCACGACTAAGACAAGATATGTTGACTCACACTACCTTTGATTTCTAAGATGGATCCGATAAAATACATATTTGAGAAACCAGCTCTCTCCGGAAGAATAGCAAGATGGCAAATGATCGACCGAATACAACATCCAATACACTTCTCGAGTAATCAAAGGAAGTGCGGTGGCGATCATTTGGCTCATCAAGCCGTAGATGACTATCGATCTATTTCAATTTCGACGAAGATGTTTTACTAATCGATTGTGAAGAACCGGGCCGGACGAAGGACTGAGCAAGGATCCCGATGGACCATGGTTTTGATGGAGCCTCAAACGCAGCAATGGCATTGGCGCCATCATCACATCCCCGGCGGACATCGCCTTTCACCGCTGAGACTACTGTTTGTTGCACTAACAACATGGCCGAATCTGAGCGTGCATCATGGGTATCAAGGTGCTATTGACTTAAGAATCAAGTTCTTACAAGTGTATGGAGATTGACTTTGGTGATCGGTTAAGGCGAATGGGATACGAAACATCCGAACCTCATTCCGTATCGAGAACATGTTTTGAGTTTGATCACCTACTTCGAAGAGATTACTTTCGATCACATTCCACGAGAAGAGAATCAGTTGGCAGACGCATTAGCTACTATGTCCTCTATGTTCAAGGTCAGATGGGACAACGAGGCTCCCCAGATCATCATTGAGAAGTTTGACGAACCAGCATATTGTTATGAGCTTGATACAGAAGAGAAACCTTGGTACTATGACGTGAAAAGGTATCTTGAGACTCAAGAATATCCCGCAGGGGCATCCGTCAATGATAAGAAGTTCATGAGAAGATTTGCATCCAAATTCTTCCTCAGCAACGGCATCTTATACAAGCGCAACCACGACTTGCGCTTACTCCGTATGGTAGATCGAAGACAATATCATGGAAGAGTTACACGAAGGCGCATTTGGTACTCACTCCAGTGGTCATACCATGGCTAAGAAGATTCTGAGAACAGGTTACTATTGGTCCACCATGGAAGCTGATTGTCACCGTTACGCTCGATCTTGTCACAAGTGCCATATTTATGCAGACAAAGTGCACGTACCTCCAGTACCTCTGAATGTCCTAACAGCTCCTTGGCCTTTCACAATGTGGGGCATTGACATGATCGGAGAAATCAAGCCCACCGCTTTCAACGGACATCGTTTCATCCTTGTGGCAATTGACTACTTTACCAAATGGGTAGAAGCAGCCTCGTTCGCATTAGTTACCAAGAATGTTATGGCTCGTTTCACCAAGCATAATCTTATCTGTCGGTATGGAACTCCCAAAAGGATTATCACAGATAACGGTTCCAATCTCAACAATAAGATGATAACCGAACTCTGCGCGCAGTTCAAGATCAAGCATCACAACTCTTCTCCTTATCGACCAGATTAACTTGATTGATGAGAAACGACTCGCGTCCATCTGCCATGGACAGATCTATCAAAAGCGAATGATCAGAGCATTTAACAAGAAGGTCAAGCACCGAGTCTATCCTATTGGTATTCCCCAAGAACAAGCTAAGAATGTTAATGTGGATAATGCAGGATATGAGCAGGGTTCGACCTCTAGAGCTGTTGGCAAGGATGACAGCATGCTGGCCAAACTCCCCACTGGTGCTCAAGGCTCACAGACAAACTTCAAGTCTTCCCCAAAGTTACAACATCCCTTCAAGATCCCCAGCCTTCAACACTCAACGTTTCTTCTCCTGACATTGATATCGACAGGGAGATCGAAGAACTGGATGGTTTTGTTGACAAATACATTTTCTCTTCTGATTCAGACCAAACCCAGGCCCTTGTTCATCTTTGGCAAGTTACCTCCGAGGCGAAATCAAGCATTTGGTGACAAGATCAAAGCTTATGCCTTCCTTCCCGAGCTCCCCGATCGCTTGAAAGACCCAAATCTTTTGCAAGAACTTCAGGAGGCCATGGCCAAACTGAGGAGCCTCGACATCACTGATTCGTGCAAGCTCATGTTGTCTACATTTGACCAGGTTCTTCTTCCTTTAGCTGAAAATGTCAAACAGGTTGCTGCTAATGAAGAAGAAATCTTTCAACAACGAGCTGCTATTCAAGATGCCGTTACTATTGCCAAGGAGGACAGCAAAGCAATGAAAATTCTGACGGCTACTTTGAAGGACAAACGGCTCGCGCTTGTTCCTAAAAGGAAAAGAGCTGATGAAATACGCAGTCAACTAGCCGTTTTGTCCAAGGAGTGGAGGACATCACCGCACCGACAAAGACACGGAGGAATCCATTCGGCATTCAGGCAACATTGAGGAAAAAAGCCAAACACGCCGCTTCCCTGCGCACTCAAACGGAACAAAGAGACAGAACCATTTCGACACTGAGCGAGCGTACTGAGGAGTTGGTCGATTACGGTGTCCGTCTGCGTGGTGACCTGTCTTCTTTCCAGAAGAAATTTGGAAAATTTTAATGTAACAATTGTAACTTCTTTCTTTGGCACCAACTTTATTGTAATTCTGAACAATGGCCTATGGCCACTTTTATTTTTTGCTGGCATCGATATTCATTTCTCCAGCTATCTTTCGACTTTTATTCTCTAAGTTGTCGAAATAGTTATTTCTTGCAGGATTGGTTTATACCTTTTTAGGTACTTACCATTTACTCTTAGGATGCGTCGATCCAAGGCCAACTCTTCAAGCTCATATGCATTGTTTGAGAATACTTGGATTATCTTGAATGGTCCTTCCCAATTTGGTGACCACTTCCCTAAAACCCTATCGTTCCTATCCATAGGTAGGATTACTTTCCACACGAGATCATTGACGGCGAAATGCTTGTCTTTTACCTTCTTATTATAGGCCTTGGCAATTTTGTCTTTTTGCCTTGTTATGGAATCAAAGGCTAACATCCTTTCTTCATCCAAATCGACTAGCTCATCAGCCATCATAGCCCAATAGTCTTCTGTGGGTATCTCGTTTTGTCTTTGAATTCTCACCGCATGGACATGTATCTCGACCGCGCGTGCGTCGTGACCATATGTTAACCGGAACGGTGTGGTTCCCGTAGCCTCTTTTGGAGACGTTCGACAAGCCCACAATGTTTGATCTAGCGTTTGATGCCAGTTTCTAGGTTTTTTGCCCACCTGTTTCTTAATCAAGCTAATTATTACCTTGTTGGCCGCTTCCGCTTGGCCATTTGCTTGTGCATAGTAAGGGGTAGATGTTAGTAGTTTGATCCCAACTTCTTGTGCAAAAGTTTGCATCTTTTGCCCCACAAATACCGTCCCTTGGTCAGTGGTGATTGTCTCAGGTACCCCAAATCTGTAAATGATATGGTTCTGGATGAAATCAATTACAGCTTCCTGGTCGACATTCCTCAATGCCACCGCTTCGACCCATTTTGTGAAATAGTCGATTCCCACCAAGATGTATCTTTGTTGTTTTGATGAGGCTGGTTTAATTTCCCCAATCACATCTAACGCCCATCCCCTAAATGGCCATGGTTTCACAATGGCATGCAATTCGCTGGCAGGAACATGTTGAATGCCCCCATGCACCTGACATTCTTGGCACCCTTTAGCAAACTCAATGCAGTCTTTCATCATCGAGGGCCAATAGACACCAGAACGTATTAGCAGCCATTTCATTTTGTGTCCGGCCTGATGGGCGCCACATGTGCCACTATGCACACTCGACTACATATGCCTCGCTCTCGCTTAGACATTTTAACAACACCCCTCGGTAGCTTTTCTTAAATAACTCTTCTTCAATCAAAACATAACTAAGGGCCCTATACTTAGTTTTTCTATCTGTGATCCCACTGGTTTCGCAAATATGCAACTAAAGGTTTTGCCAATCACTATTTTGCCCATTATCAATTGTAAAATTTCAAAATTTTCGTATCAAATGCACCTAACTTAATAATGGACGATCAAGGGTATAAAGCGATCGTCGAACCTTTTCTCTTGTCGGGATGCTTTCCTCATCTTGACTTTTGTACCAGGCTTCTTGCGCCAAATCATTCGCCTCTTGATTTTCTGGCGCGTATGTGGTCGATGCTTGCTTGCTCAAATTGCTTGAACAACCTTATCGCTACGAAGTACATGATTAAGTTTGCTTTGACGATTTGTATTCCTTCGACACTTGCTTTACTACTAGCTCGAGTCACCCATAATTTCAACATTCCTTGCCCCGGTTCTAGCGCTTCAAGTCCATGATCAAAGCTTCATACCGCCTCATTGTTAGTGCACATGCCGATGGCATATTTGAATCTTTGAATTCCACTTGGTGAAATTATGACTACCCCTATACTGACTCCATTTTTATGGTGGAACCGTCAAGTATAATTTCCATGGAACGAAACCAACATAATTTTGTGGCATGGCCATAATGAGACCAAGAAATCGCCACAATTTGTCCTTTCATGGCCTTTAAGGCATAAGTTAAGGAATACTCGATGGTGCGAGGGCCCATTTACCAATTCGACTATGCAAAATTGGTTTGGACAACATATGCTTAATTATATCAAAATGAGAAGAAACATACACGTCAACTGGCTTTATATATTGCTTCAATTTGATACAAGAAAAATACAAACAAAGGTATAGTTTTTCTATATCACTATACCTAGTTTCAGCATCATTCAACATTCGACTAAGGTAATAAATTGGTCTTTCGACACCATTTACATTTTCTTGTACTAACATGCTACCTATTGTCGAATCTGAGGCTGCTATATACAACCTCATAGGCTTATTCCACACGGGAGGTACCAACACAGGAGGTTCCACTAAATATGCCTTGATTCTGTCAAAAGCCTCCTGATGCTCTTTATGCCAGATGAACTCCCCATTCTTCAGTCGAAGCAGTGGTGAAAACACCTTAGTCTTTCCGCTTAAATTGGAGATGAAACGCCTCAGGAAGTTTATTTTCCCCAATAATGACTGAAGTTCTTTTTTATTCGACGGAGGCGCGACGTCCATGATGGCTTTGGTCTTTGTGATTGACTTCAATGCCCTTTTATGCACCACAAAGCCAAGGAAATCTCACCGCACACAAAAGCACATTTCAATGGGTTCATCTTTAATCCATATTGTCTCATTCTCTCGAACGATCTTCGCAGATGATAAAGATCGTCGACTCGTAGTTCGACTTAACCACGATGTCGTCGATATAAACTTGCATGAAATCTTCAATAAAATCATGAAACATCGAATTCATTACCCTTTGATACGTGGCTCGGCATTCTTCAGGCGAATGGCATTACCACCCATTCATAGGTGCCTAACGCCCAGGCAGCGGAAAGCCGTTTCACATCTTCTGCAATAAAGATTTGGTTATAACCAAAGATAACCATCAAGCATACTTAGATATTGAACTCGCAATGAATCGACAAGCATTTCGAATGTGCATGGCATATTCATCTTTTGGAGTAGCGGTATTTAAATTCCTAAAATCAATATGCACTCTAAGTTTGCCATTCTTTTTAAGGGGCACAATGTTTGCCAACCACTGACATACCTTGCAGTCGAATGAACTTGCTCTTGAGAAGTCTTTCGATCTCCTCTTTATTTTCGACACCACAATGAGCGGCGTCGGCGTCTTTCGGCTTCGCCCCATCTTTCATTGGTAGTTTGTGTTCCACCAAATTTCTGCTTAAACCATGCATTTCGTTATAATCCCATGCAAAACAATCTTTAAATTCTTTAAGCAAAGAGATTACCTTCATTTTGAGTTCTGGGTCGATGTTGGCGCTTATATATGTGGGCCTTTTATCTCCCTTTACGCCAAGGTCGACCTCCTCTAAAGGATCTTGTGGCTGCATTTTCTCTGGCGCCATAGGATCTTTCTCGAACCCTAAAGGTTCTTCGTCGTATATGCAATCTAGACGATGCTCTTCGACGTCTTCTTTCGACACTTGTATATTCAGTGGTTTTGGCTCAGCAGCCATATTAACCTCATTTGACAACCAACCTTTGTTGGCTACAACATCCAGGTTTGCCTCAGCCTCCAGGGCCGAATTAATCTTGTTTTCGGCAACATACGCCGAAATCCTTTGCAAGGCTTCTAACTCAGACATCGTCAGAGGTTGGTTGCCCCCAGCCAGTAGGCGCAGGGTCTGCATATAAATCCTCTATAGGCTCCACGTCCCAAACAAAGCCATGAGTTTCATGTAGCCTCAAAGATACAAAAGATTCAGACAAACTCTGGTATCCTTCTTCAGCTGGAAGGCATGGGGCAATATTAGCCAGCTTGCGGTCGAAATCAGTTGGACCGACATGGTTGACATCAGCCAAGAAATATCCTTGGTCAGCATTGATATTTTCCGCAATGCCGTCTTCTCTCCAAATTATCAGGCGCTGATGCATAGATGATGGCACAGCCCCGACACCATGAAGCCACTCTCGACCAACCAGCAGATTGTAACTAGGCTTCCCTCTGATGACCATGAAAATGGTTTGCCTTGATACTGAACCAACAGTGATGTTGACCTGGATCACCCCCACGGTATTCTTTGTATTTCCTTCGTAGTCTGATAAGACCACGTTATGAGTTCTGATGTCGGTGTCCAACATACCGATTTTCTTCAGAGTATGGTAAGGCATAATGTTAACTGTAGCACCACAATCCACCAGCACCTTGTTCACAGTGACATCTTGGACCTTTGCCCTGATCAGCAAAGGCTTCAAATGGCTCTTCATGGCCATGTCAGGCTTTTCGAAAAAAGCATCCTGGTTCTCGGGAACCATTATCCATCACAGCACGCTGGCTTATGAGAAGCCAATTCGATGCCTTCGACCTCGCCGTAGTTCTCCACATCGTGGGCACATTGTATTCTCAGCAACATAGTGACAACATTGACCAAGACGTGAAGTTGCTTGAGGAGGCTAAATCGCTAGTAACCTCGTCGTAATCTTTGGCAACAGGTTTGCCAACATATTTTTAATCTGTGCTTCACAACCGGATCCACCTTAACTTTGTATCTCTTGGTTGTCATTCTTTCTTTTGGCATCTTGATAACCTTCACCTTCTTCCTCTGAAACGCCTCCATTGAGTTCGGCTCATAGGGTTCCTCCCATGTAATTCTCGGAGACATGACTTTTCCTCTCGTAGTAACTTCACGCAATTCATCACCGACTTGCCTTTAGCCTCCTTAGTGCGGCATTGGAAGTTTCAAGACCTAATCGAGGCTTGATCCAAGTATCCTTTGGAGCATCGCAGGGGAACGTAAGTCTTAGGTTTGGATGGTGGGCGTTTCTAGGATCCTTCTATTCCATTGTTGTCTTCCCTGCAATCAAGAATCAAGTTTTCGACACATGCTGCCGGTGAGTGCGTTGCATCTTGGGCACAAACCTCAATGAGCCTTGGCTCTTCAGCTTGAGGAAATCTAGCGCTCCTCTTGGTGTTTGGGTAAACGTCATCCATCTTGACTAACGGACTTTCCCTTCACTTTCCTCGACCATATTATCCTCGGAGAAATTTTCAACATCTACCACGTTGATTTCCGCCTTCAAAACAAGGCCTCTTCTTGCCTCAATGGGTCGGTCAATCTTCATCCTCCGAGTGAACTTGACGGCCTTCTTGCGTGATTTTTGGACGGATCCTAAAATAACACATTGAGAAGTAGTGTGACCAAGAAAGTTATGATATTTACAAAACCTCTTTTCTCTTTGCTCTAGTGGTGGCATTTTAGCACCTACGGAATTAAAATCGACCATCTTTCACTAATGCATCAAATATCTCCTCACATTTACTAACATCAAAAGTGTAAGTTTTGGCGGAAATTTTGAGCTACTCGACGGACAAACTTTTTCCTTTTGAGGGAAAAGTGACTTGCATTCATAAGCGGTCCGGCTTCATTTCACCCAAATCTATCTGCCTTAGGAGATATAATCGCCTCATATGGGCTCGTGTCGTCATAGTCGACATAAGCCACTCTCTTTCTTGACCTTAGCCTTAGTGTGTCTAACTTTCTCGACTCTCGTGACGCTCAGGGTGTCGAACCCCTCGCTAAGCGTGACATACTTTTCACAAATGTGGGATCGACTTTCTTCCCGATGGAATAATCTAAACCTCCGGCCATCATACTAACTCATGCTCGTGCACTTGGGTGAAACACCTAGCTTTTAGGGACCTAAACCTATTAAGATAGTCGCCGATGGTCTCAACAAACTTACGCTTGATCTTTGGATAGTTCGACCAAACCGATTTTCGAATGTCCTCATAAACCGCTCATGGAACATTTTCTCCAGTGTCGACCAATTGTCGATCGAATTTGGAGGCAGATTCGTAAACCAGGTAAATGCGGCTTTGGTTAAGGATGAGGGGAAATGTTTGATTCTAAGACCCTCATTGTTAGCCATATCCCCCGACTCGGTTAGGTATCTAGCTATATGTTCGACGGTCGATTCTCCTGTCTCTCCCCCAAACTTAGTATATTTTGGTGTCTTCCATCCTCTAGGGTTTTCAGTCTGCAGGATATAGTCAGCCAAAGGTGATGAATATGTTGGCCTCTGCAGAGTGTTTAGGCCATTCCTAGCCATGATTCTTTCGACGAGCGTAGTGAGGTTACCCTCAACAGCAATTCCCTCTCGTCGAATATCCTCAAGGACCTGGTCAGCCTCATGGGGTCGCTGAATCACTACTCTAGGTTGCGCTAAGGCCACATTTCTGCGTGGTCTTTCGTCTGCCCCCTGATGAATATTTTCACCTGCCCCCATGTTTATCTGGGCTTGGGCAAATTGTCTTGCCTGTAGCGCGTGTGGCACCATCTGTGCTGGTCGACCCGTATCTTGGGGGGCCCCTAGGAAATTACACAAACGTGTCAGTTGTGCAATCACTTGGCGGTTAGTTTCCGCAGATAATCTATTGGTTTCTGCCGCCTCTTGCACTATGGGATTGAAGACATTACCCATTTGATTGGTTAACATATTAACCATTTCATGGTTGCTATCATCAATCTGCTGCCTCAGTACAGTGACGGACGTGTTAGTTATGATTGGAAATCCCTCATCAGAATCGTCCTCTGGCATCCCATAGGGATGTCCCGACGTGCGGTATCGAGGAATCGTGGTATCGTTCGTTGTTTGTGGTGACTTTGGACGATTTCCTCAATACGGGTTTGAAGGTAAAGATCCCAGGATTTCGTCAATCTTTACGACTAGGGGATTAGACATCCCACTTGTGTCTCCCTAGGAGGTTTGTTGTATTTTTGGTAAAACTCCCACTCCTAAGTCTCATACACGTTGTTACTTAGCACTATGGTCCCACCGGTGTGCCAATTTGTTCTTGTGGAAAATGGTAAACAACCGTGATCCTCCGTGTTCTAAACTAGGGGTTACTAGCGAGATCGACTGATTGATCTCAAGACGTGTGCTAAGTTTTGGTGATCACAAGATCTCGCTCGAAGAAGCCTGCAAGAACCGTGTTCGACGGGCTAAAGGAAACTACTATGATGGTTTTCCACACAAACTAAGGCTTGGTCGAAATAAGTAATCCGTGACCTAAACGATCAAGCCTCGATCAAGGGAGTTTTCGACAAACCGGGCAAGCCAAGCAAAGACTCGTGACTCAAGGCTTAAAGCTCGGGACTTGTGCGAAACTTAAACAAAAGAACATAAAATGCTTCTCGGCGGTTAGAAGAAAGTAACGGTGATTAGATAAAGATTGAAATAAAACTTAATTGCATTAAGCGAAAAGTTGGTGATTCAACGACATCAAAGCTTTCGGACTCTTTCTTCCTTAAGTGCGGAATTGGGCGAGAGTTTTGCAAGCGCTTGATCATACGAATGAACACCCCAAATTACAAGAGATTTGACTTATTTATAGTATTTACAAAGTAACCGACTATGCTAAATCGACGACTACAACTAAATATGAAGGCAATGCCCATAGGATCCTGCCACCTCTCCGAGCGCCAATCCTTCAAAACTATGATCAACGCCCACGCTCGCACCTCCTTTGAAATTCGAACTTGGCGCTTCCGAAATAACTGTTCCGCTCCATGAGTTACGTCCAAACCTTGAGACAGTGATGCTAAATTTCTAAGAGTAATCTCCAACTTGACCTCAACGTGAATTCTTGACTTGACTTGACAATCGCTACTCATTCGAACCCAAGATAACCACTCATAAGAATCGATGGCTTCCCTCTTTGATCGAGACTTCAAATTCTCACTCTTGACCAAAATATACCCTTCTCTTCTAGAATTTTCCACGAAGTTCCAGAATTGTCCCTTTAAATTAAGGACTTAGTACCTTCAGCTGGCCTTGGCATATTTTCGACCCAACAGGAAGATATCCACATTTTGCCAACTACTACCTCCCTCAGAGTAACCGGCACGAAGATTTATTCTGAATCCTTCTTATTATCAACAGCAACTACAGAGTCTGGCATACGACTCGGTTGCGCTGGATGGCATCTTAAGCCCATCTCCGACTACTTATCAACATTTCTCCGCTTTCAGAATGCTGCATATTTGGTTAAAAATCAATACAAACCAATAACTTCATTCAAAGATGAGCACGAAGTCTAACGTACGACTCCCTCCGGATGGCATCTTAAGCCCATCTCCATGCTCCTTCCAAGAACATCTACAGAGCCTAGCGTACGGCTCACTCCCCAGCATCGACCTTTCTAGATGGCATCTCAAGCCCATCTCCGACGATTCTCCTCCTATCAACAACCTCGAGTCTAGCATACGACTCATCCCCCAGCGAAGTCTCTACCTTCTCCAAATGGCATCAAGCCCATTCCGCATCATCCACCAACGGTGCAAATTTTCAGTGTACTCGGTGTTCAATCATCTTCTACCTTCGGTCACGAAGACAAGTATGTCAATCTAACCTTCCAGTACAAGAAGATTGAACAGGGGCAGCTGTCATACCCCAAAATTTTCCCTCCATCTTCTCAAGATATCTCATACATCCATACTCAAAGATTCCTCAAGAGTTGATTAGACAAAAGTCTCTCCTAGACAATCAACCCAAACTAGGGTTTGGCAATTCTCAACTTCAGATGGACTTCCAACATCTCCAATGTCCTTCATGCCTCCTCATATGCTTCAAAGATTCTCCATGTCAAGTTTCAAGCCTCACAAGTCAAGTTTCCTCAGACAATTGCTCAGATGGTTGAAAATCAGTTGTATTGGACAAAAAGTCAATTGTGGTCAACATACAGTCAAACTTCATGATTTTTGGTCAACATCCTCATTTTGAAGTTACATTCATCATTTGATCAAGGGTTGATCATGATTCATCAAGAAAACTCAAGATTTGCTCAAAAGTCAAACTTTCTAAATTAGGGTTTCTAGGTGAAAAGTCAACTGAACTTTGACTGATCATAACTTTCTCATACTTTCTCAGAAATTTTTCCACCACCTCTTGTTTTGAAGGAAATTTTATTCTCTACAACTTCATGTCTCACAAGAATGTCCAAAAAATGCTTCATTTGAGAGGTATGGCTCAAAACATTACAGGTCATTTTCAAAGTCAACAAAAAGTCAACATTTTTTTTGAGGATATATTGAGCATGGAGACTCCAATTTAGATGAGACCAAAAAGGTTGGTTAGAGGACTCTTAGAGCTTTCCAAAAAGTCCAAGAACACTCAAAAATGTGGAAAATTGAGCAAGATACACCATTCACAAGTTGGGCAATTTTGAAGAGATGCACAAAGAGAGATGCTTCTAAAAATCAAAAAATTTTGCAAATGGGCTTACTTTTTCTTCACTCAAACTTGTTCCTTATACAATTGGGAATATCCAAGCCCAATGCCACGAATTTTTATTTTACTTTTCTATTTAATTTGGAATTTATTCATTTAAATACAAATTAAATTCAAAAATAAAGTATAAAATCAAAATTAATTGCAAACTTGATTTTGTCTCTTCCTTGAGATCCAAGTAACTCAATGAAGCCAGCAAATTTCGAAATTTGGATTGGTATGGCAAGATTTGATTGAAAATTGATCAAAATATGAAAATTTGATTTTGTACAAAATCAAATTTGATTTGCATTGAATAATGATTGATTCTTCCTCAAATTAACTCCAAATCCTTCTACTATATATACATGACTCATGCCACACGAATTAGGGTAGAGAATTTGGCTGGAGAAACCCTTATTGCAACTCAAAAAACCGTGGTACACAAGCAATTTGCAACCCTAGTTCCAGCTGTTTTCAATCGATTCTAAGGTGTCCATTGCATTCCTTGATACCTCTTGAGTCGATCCAGACCCTCACATTGCTCAAAACCATCCAGAATCAAGGAATCACGAATCGGTTTGTTCATACTTTTTTCAAAATCGTGTTTCATTATTCATGCATTATTAACGAGTTTTGATGTTTGTTTCATGCTTAGAACAAAGTTTGCAAGCGATCTGGGCAGGTTAATTTCATTTCCATGGCCTGAAACGTAATATGCCATAACTAGGGTTCCTGAGCTCGATTTAGGGTTTGGCTTATTAGGAAAAATTGGACCACGAGACTAGTACCAATGCATTCGGAATGATGTCTGGAGTCGAACCATGGTCTTAGAATTTATTTATATTATGTGTGATTTTTGAATTAGCGGGTTGTAGCATCGAACAATGGCCGGAGCTTTAAAAATTCAAATCGGAGAAGACGAAGCTTGGCGGAGAGCGAGGCAATGGAGGGAAGGCGTGCTTGTAATTCATTCGCTCCGACTTTTGAACACATGTACCTGGCTCGATTGGTTAAGCGTTTCTGATAGATGCTCTCAAAGGACACCAGTTCGAACCAGGCCAGGACCGGTTTTGCATTCCCTTTTTTACAAACTTCAACTTTTTCCATATTTTCATATTTTCTTTATTTAATATTTTTGCATCATTTTAATTCTTTTCATAATTTTTATTCATGCATTAAAAATCATCAAAATATTTTTTCCTTTTGCATTTATTTTCAGAAAATACTTATTTAATTTACAAAATTTAAAAATATTATTTTGCATGCATATTTATTTTTATTCATAATTTAGCATTTGAATCAATTTTAATTAGTTTTTAATTATTAAATTGCATCTAAAAAATCCCAAAAAATTATTTTAGCATATTTATGTTATTTCCAGCATGTCATATTTTTCTCATCTAAAAATTTGCATTTTTACTAACATTTTCCTCTTATTCAATTTCATCGTATTTTCCGATTTTTCTTATCTTTTCACAGGTTATTCCGCTTCAGACGTTTTCTTTTACTGTTTTCTTTTTCCAATAATGTAATTGCTCATGGGATGTAATAGTTTAAATTAGTTTTTTATTTTCCGCAAGTTTAAATTGTGTATCTGCCCCAAAGCCATGTAATAGCGTAGGACATTTATCTTTCCGCATCTTTACATTCCGCATTTTAATTTCCGCACCCTATAAATTGTTAGTAACTAGGCGTGTATGGCGAGATAAAATTGAACATAGCTCACTCATAATTCCAAGATAACATATCTGAATTTAACACACTCTTTCACACATGCACCCCTTAGGGTAATTCTCTCTCGTTGCCTTACGAATTCAAATATGGTCATGTCCCTCGAACGTAGAGGTATTCTAGCACCGTTGCCTTCAAAACAAATCATCATAGTCCCTTCGATACAAAGATCATAAGACCCACGACGTCGCCTCCGAATACATGATCTTGACCCTCGATTGTCGCCTACGAAAAATGATGATAGTCCCTTCGAATGTGCTAGGATACTTCCTACAAGTTGCCTTCTATGACCATCCGATGTCCCTTCGAATGTCCCGCTTACATCCAACAAATGGAGTTACCTACCAACTAATGGTATGGATAGCGCTATTCTAAAGGAAAGTAAAACAATACGAAAACGGCCAATTCTGAGTAGGTAATAAGACTTTTAGTTGCTTGCAATATCAAAATGCTTTTCACACAACACACTTTTGTCAAAGTTCAAACTCTTTTCAAAACAAAACATTTCCAAACACTTTGTATACATTCCTACATGAATCATTACAAAGTCAAAGCGAAATGCCTTTTCTTAAAACATTTTGTCAAACACACAGAAAGCACAATTTTAAAGTGATCTAAGAGCAACTAAGAGCCCGTAGATAACTACGGATGGAAATGGGTGCTGATACCTTCCCTTTTCATAACCTTCTCCCTTACTCAGAATCTAACGAAGGTCTTTTTCTGTACTTTTTACCTTCCCTTAATTGGATAAAAATAAAAGTTGGTGGCGACTCTTGCTATCTGCACATTTGCGATACAAAAAACTACAAAGTCAGTTCACCGTGTTACAGATATGCTTAGACTCTGTCCTCATCATAGTTTAGAAGAATGGTTGATCATTCACACGTTTTATAACGGTCTCTTGTACAACACAAGATTGACTATAGACGCTGTTGCTGGTGGCGCACTAATGTATAAACCATACGCCGATGCAAACCAACTTATCAAAAGCATGGCTCAGAACCATTATCAATGGGGAAGCGAGAGAGCTAATGTAGAAAAATCTCAAACGAAAGGTGCCATGGTCGAAGTGAATAGCCTGGATCAAGTTAACGCTAAAGTGGAAGCTCTCACCCAAAAGCTAGAGAATCTTACCACTGCTCCCGTAGCTACCGTAGCTGCAGTGGCCCAAACTTGCGATTTATGTGGTCTTCAATCACATCTTGCTCCAGAATGCCCACTTCTAACCGGAGTTCCAGCTGAACAAGCAAACTACGTGCAGGGAAATCCCTACAGTAATACCTACAACCCATGTTGGAAGAATCATCCAAATTTCTCGAACAAAAGCAACAACGCGTTGTATGCTCCTGGACAAGCTCCTGCTACACCACCTGGTTATCCAAAAGCTATCCCAAATCATCCAAATAACGGACCTAATACTTCCAACATTCCTAGGAAATCTAATCTGGAAATCATGATAGAACACTTCATTGCTTCTCAATCTCAGACTAATAAGGATGTTCTAAATCAGAATTTACATACTAATGAGAAAATTAAGCAATTATCTAGCAAGGTCGACGCTTTAGCTACCCACAACAAGATGCTTGAAACTCAAATTTCACAGGTAGCTCAACAACAAGCACCTACCGCTGCTCCAGCTGGAATATTTCCTGGTCAACCACAACCTAACCCAAAAGAACATGCTAATGCCGTGATACTAAGGAGTGGAAAAGAACTTGACGGACCTGTTGATCCGAGATTAGAAAACCCAGCAATGTACCAAAAGCAGAACGAACCAAGTGAAAACGAGAGCAAACCAAAAGAAAAGGAAAACGATAACCAAGAGGCAGTAGAAAAGGAGAAACCTTATGTGCCTCCACCACCTTATAAACCACAAATTCCGTATCCTCAAAGATTAACCAATTCTAAAACGATGGGCCAATTCAAGAAATTTGTTGAACTTCTGAAACAACTGAATATCACAATACCATTTACAGAAGCCATCACCCAGATGCCCTCGTACGCTAAATTTATTAAGGAAATCTTATCCAACAAGAAAAATATAGAGGATAACGGAACAGTTACACTCACCGCCGAGTGTAGCGCTATTATTCAAAATAACATGCCTCCTAAGTTAAAAGACCCAGGTAGTTTCTCTATACCTTGTAATATTGGAAAGTTCGTGATAGACAAAGCTCTATGCGACTTAGGAGCAAGTATCAGTGTCATGCCCTTATCTATTTGCAAAAAGCTGGAGATGGGAGAACTTAGATCCATGAAAATGTCTATTCAATTAGCTGACCGATCAGTTAATCTATGTGGATACATTATTATATTTACATTTTTGCTCAAACAACAAAATGACATTGTTAAGCTCCCTAATCGAGGTTTTAATTATCTTTGGAATTTAAGTCCCTCAGACGAAGTTGTATTTAGCCCAACTTATGAGACTATAAGTCGCTCTAGTGAGGCTTTGAACCGATCAAGAGGAACTTTTATCAATCCCTCGAGAAAGACATGTGATCAAGTCTCTTAGGCGAGACATCGGTCGCACCTCTTAGGTACGATTTCTTTGTATGATCCTACTCGAGTAATCACTAAGCTCCTCATGAAAGGTTTTAGTTATCCTGGGGAGCCCATGTCCCTCAAGATAAATTGTATGAGGCTCGACTGATGAGACTATATGTCCCTCAAACAAGGTTTTGTTGGATAGCTCATTTGTATTTCCCTATAGGGCGACAAGGATCTCCGTTGTGAAGTCCCTCAAGTATTGCCTCAAAGGGAGGAAAGAAATTTCATTTATGAAGTCCAATAAATATCGCCTCAAATTGCGAAAAGGATCTTCATTTATGAAGGCCAACTAGTATTTCCTCAAAGGGAAATAAGAATCTTCATTTATGAAATCCAGTAAATTTTTCCTCAAAGAGAGGCAGAGATCTTTGTTTGTGAATTCAATCAAGTATTTCCTAAAAGGGAGGCAAGGATCTTCGATTATGCATCATTTTGCATTTCGAGTTTGTTATCTAGAGTCTTATCTTTTGGATTTTTCTCCAATAGATTGTCAAATAGTCGCGTCTTAGAGTTTCCCGACTGTGTTCACAGTCAGCTCGCAGATACAATACTCGTGCAAATAGGAAGAAAGCAATGGAAGATTTTAAATAAGAGAATATTGATCTTCGTGGTAAAGTAACCACACTTCAAGAGGAAGTGGAAAGACTCGGCGCTTTGGTGAGCTCTTTGGTGGCTGCACAGAATCAACAACCATCATCTAACAGTCAGGTTCAAACAACGGTGATTTCTAAAATCACTACTACTCCAGCTTCTGCAATCGCAGTTAGCACTCAACTTTTCACCATGCTAGAGGGTTATCCTTGGGTTATGCCTTTCAACTTTGGTATAGGTTTTCGTCAAAATACTTCTGAAGTACATGCAACCATAACTGAGGTTCCTACTTTGCATAATTCAGCATTCAATTTGCAACCCGGAGTAACCTTTCCTCAAGTCAATATGTCGGTTTCTCAACCAATTGTGACAAATTCAACTCCTGTGGTTCACACTATTCATTATGTGGACAACGAAGTTTATCATGATCTAGGCGACAACACGGATCCTCGTAGCCATATGGAAGATCTCCAAGAATAATTTAATAAAATGCAGCTAGAGATCAAGACTCTCCATGGGAAGGATATGTTTGGAATAAATGCCCACGATCTATGTTTGGTTCCCAACGTAAGAATTCCAGCCAAATTCAAAGTCCCCTACTTTGAGAAATACAGAGGTAATTCTTTCCCACAAAGCCATCATGTGATGTATGTTAGGAAGATGTCTACTCACAATGAAATCATCAACTGCTCATCCACTACTTTCAAGACAGTATGACTGGCGCTGCTCTAAAGTGGTACATGGGATTGGATAGTACTAATATTCAAACTTTCAACAACCTAGGAGAGGCCTTTTCCGACAATATAAGTACAACTTAGACATGGCTCTAGACCGAGACCAACTAAGATCCATAGCTCAAAGAGACTTTTAAAGAATATTCCCAACAATGGAGGGAATGTGTTGCCCAAATCAATCCACCATTGGAAGAGAAAGAAATGACCAAGATCTTCTTGAATACTCTTGACCCGTTCTACTATGAGTGCAAGATTGTTAGTGCTCCAAATGATTTCACCGAGATGGTAAAGATGGGGATGAAGCTGGAAGAAGGAGTCCGAGCAGGATGTTTAACCAAAGAAGTTGGATCTTCAAGCGGAACCAAGAAATTCATAAGTGGTTTCCCAAAGAAGAAGGAACAAGATGTTGGCACGGTATCCTAATGGATACCAAGAGGAAACATTAATCCCCGAGAGAAGTCTTGTTCAAACTAAAGCACCGCCACCATTGCCTACTAAGCTACCTTAGTGGTACAAAGATAATGTTTCTGGTCCTTTTCACCAAGGGGCACCTAACCATGTACTCGAACATTGCATAGCTTTGAAGTCTGAAGTTCAAAGGTTGGTTAGAGCTAACCTTCTTTCTTTAAGGGATTTGAATCTGAATGTACAAGAGAATCCGCTGCCTAATCATGGAGGAGACGCTATAAACATGGTGAATGGATGTCCTGACCAATATCAAGTCTTTGACATAAACTTGGTTAGAGAAGATCTAGGACAGATTGAAATTCTGGTACCAGATATGAGATGTCGAAGGTGATGTCATGTCACTAATATCTGTTTGTTAAACAAAGAACAACAGAATACAAAATGCAGAAAATTAAAATGACACGAGTAAATTTTTCACCCAGTTCGGTGCAATCACACCTATGTCTGGAGGCTACCAAGCCAGGGATGAAGTCCACTATTAGCAGTATTAATTTAGAGTTAAACTCGCCCGTTTACAACCCCTCACTTAAGCATTACCCAATGACCCTTTTACCTAAGAACTTCTTAGATATGAGAAACCCCTCTCACTCCCCCTCAATCACACACTATGATAATAACAATAACAAAAGACTTGAAGACACACTTCAAAGACACATAACCATCCTTGCTTGAAAGCTTATGGATGATTAAAAACTTACAACTCAACTAACGTCCACCTCAAGTATAAACAATACTAGAGTGGCTCACAAGTAACAGTTAACAAAGACCTAAAACTTAAACTCGGAATATGTTCTTCTTTCTTCAGTATGGCTAACTCTGCATGTAGGGTTAACTTCTCTTTTTATACAAACAACAACTAGGTTTGGCCCATAAGTCGCTTTACATAAGGTCTTTATCGTTTCCTTTAATTTCTCCATGAAAGTAGGATAAAAGCTCTCCAATAATGTTGCAGTAGAGTGTTACATAACCTTGCTTACTTCGAGCAAACAATTAAAACAAACTAACTCCTAATGTGTCTTAACATGAAAATTCAGTTCAGGATTGTAACACATGTCAGAACATCTACGTTGACATCTTCATAAAAGATGCTAATACATTTTGCTTCACATGTTAAGTCATTCTTCGTGGTATTTCTTGAGCAGAATGTTTTACCAAAATTACTGCCAATCTATAGAAATAACAAATTCCCCCTTAGGAAAATTTTGGCTAAAAGATTATTTGAGTATATAAGCCATATAATTAACATCACCATTAAAATCAACATTCAAGCAAGGTCAGCAAAAACAGAGAGGGAAGCATCACACATACAAACACATATCAGAGCAGCAGCATAATCACAAAATTATCAAAGATACAACGAAAAAAATTAATGTACTAACATCAGTTAGAACATTACATCACAAATAAACTCAATGCATACAGTTAGCTGCTCCCCCTCAAACTTATCAGTTTAGTAACTCATTAGTAAGCACTCAGTCAGTCACTCAGGCTCACAACAATTCACTTATTACTCCCCCTTTTTAGCCACAATATACCAAAGCTAGCACCAAATTTAACTCATGAAAGATATCAATATGGATTATTAGAGTTATACTATCATTGTTGTCTAGAGTTATATGTTAAGGCTATTATAGACTAGATCATTGATACGCACATCAGTTCCAAAATTTAAACAAAAGAAAAGAAAACCAAAACAGGAGCCATTGGAAAACACATCTTAAGCACACTTAGATATCTGCAAAACTAGCAGATCCACCACTTCCATCATTCCCCAATTCATCATCAGAAGAGCTCTTTCTCTCCCCTTCAGAGTTGCTTTCTTCTTACTGCACTTCCTCAACAACACTTGCAGCAACAACCTTTCTCAGAACTTTGATGGTTTCTTCAAATTTCAGCTTTCTAGCTGAGCTGATACGGATGACTTCATTGAGCTATTTACATGCCTCTATTAACTCAACAATGACATCAGTTTTACTTGAGGTCTCGGTCCCAGCTGCTACAGATGTTGAAACAATGTCTAGGGCATGTTCCCCTGCAAAAAAAATTTGGTGAAGAGACAGAGTAGCTCTTCTTTTGCTGGCAGTATCAAGAGTGGACAAAATTCCAGGATGTTGTAGAATGATACCACATATCAGGGAATGAAAGACAATGGGGATCTTCACAACACAAGTGTCAACATGTATGATTGTTTGATCAAAAATTTAAGAACCATAGTCAAATGGATTCTTCATACCAATAGCATAAATAAATTTTCCCATCCCCACTGCAATGGTTGAGGTGTGGTTTGTGGGAACACAGTTGGCAGCTCCAATCCTATGCAAAATAGCATACTTGACACTTAACTTTCCACCAGATAACTTTTCCTTAACGGTCCATACATTTACTTGTTGAGTAGTGACGGTCTTGCATACTCGATTGTCAGTTACTTCGAACTCACATTCCTCATTTTCACTTCTTCCAAGATACTTGTTGATAACAGCGGGAGAGAACTCAACACACTTTCCTCTCACAAAAACGTTTCTAAAATCCTTTCTCCTTTTGTTTGCACAGTCTTCAGGAATATTGGCAACAAATTCCTTGACCATCAAACATAAGTCTCATAATCTCCTTGTATTCCAAGGCATCTTTTCTGAGTTCTCTCTCAAGAGCAATTCTCCGTTGATAAATATACTTCCATCTTGTTACATAGTTGATGGAGTGGAAACAGATATTATCTGTAGGTGCATCAGGCACATTATCCGATGGCCTCTTAATTACAGACTTCTTCACAGGCGTGATGTCCTAGACATCATCCTCAACATCATAGTCTAAGTTTGATTCAAACCTAATCTTCCTATTGCTAGATAAGGGAACAACTTTTCTCCAAGGTTTTGGACGTCCATACATGACCTTCTTCTTGTCACTCTTGGTAGGAGTATTGGCAACTGCAGCCTTACCCTTTCTTGTTTTCAACCTATTTGTAATCCCAGGCTTCACATTAACAAGAAATTCATTATCAGATATCTTATCTACATCCATTATTTCAGCCACTTTGCCTTTTGTCCCTTTTGGGCTTGTGTTATCTTTCTTGGTATGAGAGGTTCCTTAACAAGTGATGCCTCAACATCATGTGTAGATTTTCCAAGATCATACTTATTAGCCTTTCCAATATTTCCTTCAGTATTTTCTCCATCATTTACAGATGGCTCAATGGGACTTTTAGGTGCAACCTCAACAGGTATGTGGGAGAGAGGAATTGAAATTCCATGAACAGGTATGCCTTCATTCAAAACCCTAGTGACTATCCTCCAAATAGTCCTATCAACATCTACGATAGCTGACTCATCATTAGTTGGATTAGAGACATTACCTACAGTAGGGACTGAAGTTCTTCTTGAGCGTCTTGCATGGAAGGTGCGAAGCTTCTTTGGTCTTGTTTTTGGACATGGAATCATCGCCAAGGGAGCTACATCTAGAACTTCATCAGTAGAGATGTTCTCATGGTGGGCTTCAGAACTAGACGAGGATAGATTGATCTTGCTTGGAGCGGATTCATCATGTTGAGACATGTGGAAGTTTCTGAATGTGGAAGGATGAAAATTTTCTTTTCGGGGGTAGGAGATGAGAGAACTATAGGGCATATATTTTGTGTAGCGTGTGGGGAGAATTTGAAATGATTGCACTTGGTATGGGCTCTTTATATGCTGAATGACATGTTCAAACAGTGTTAAGTGACATTTTGAAAACATAAGCCCTATAATGACATTCCCACACGCTTTTAATTGCTATAACTCCTCTTGCATGCACACTCCTTGTTCGCCTCTTGAACTTCCACTAACATTCCATCTCTTTGAATGATTATCAACCAATTGCATCTCAGTAGACTTATGTTTCAGGTCCACATTCTTGCTTTCAACAAATTGAACATTAATGTTTTTACCAATGTTATGTGATGTCATGACATTCTGTGCAATATTATGTTCAGTCACCATATGCTTCAACCCATTCTTATTAGAACATCTGCTTTCATCATTTAAGTGTTCAACATATGTGGAGTAGCTTGTGTCTTGGGGTACCCACAGATAGCAGTTGTCCTTAGTCCTAATACCTTGCATAACTACTTCACATTTCTTATTTGTAATAATACATTCAGACTTTGTGAAGTTTACTTTGAACCCTTGATCACACAATTGGCTTATACTAATTATATTGGTTGTCAACTCTTCAACAAGTAACACATCTTAAATGCTAGAAATCCCAAGGCAATTTGTCTTTCCAACTCCCTTGATTTCACCTTTTATTCCATCTCCAAAGGTAACACAGCCAGCTGGATGTGCTTGAATATTCACCAGCATATTCTTGACCCCTTTCATATGCCTTGAGCATCCACTATGAAAGTACCAATCCTCTTTGGCTCTCACTGTATGTGATGTGTCTGCTAAAAAGCAGGAAACATCAGCTTTGGGAATCTATTGTTTCTTGTCATTAGTATTGGCCTGAGTCACATTAGATTGAGGTGTAGGATTAAGGTAACCATACAACTTGAAACAAAAGGGCTTTATGTGACCATAGCTTCCATAGTAATGACATCTCCAGCGCTGAAATCTTCTTTTGGGTTGCCTGAAGTTTCCTCTTCCATGATGTTGAAACATTTGGTTCAACATATTTGGTTTGACTTGGATTTGAATGGGGCCTGAAGATGGTTCCTTTGTTTCATTGAATCCCATAACAATCATATCCCCTATTACTCTCCCTGCTTGAAGAATTTTATCCAGTGTGTTAGATCCACTATTTAGCATTCTGACAGATTTGGACATTTTGTCAAGACCAGATTTAATACAGTTACTTCATTCTCTAATTTGAAGATAGTTTCCATATGCTTTTTCTGCTCATCTTTTAGTTGAGTTATGAGCTTCTTTTGTTTCTCCCCATCTTTACGTACTTCAGCACTTCTTATACACAACTCCTTGTAGGAAGCAACCAGCACTTCAAATGTTAGTTCCTCATCACTTGATTCTCCATCAGATATGCATGTACCAGTCATAGCTATTACATATTTGGCAGATTCTTCTTCCACATCACTTTCAGAGTCCTCATCAGACCAGGATACAGCTAGACCTTTATTTTGTCTCTTAAGGAATTTTGGACACTCAGCTTTAATATGACCAAAACCTTTACATTCATGACTTTTTACTCCTTTGCCTTGAGTAAATCTTTCCGCAACTCGTGCTTTTCTACGAAAGTCATTTGTTCTGTTGATGTCATATAGGATGTTCCTGACATTTGGTCTTGATTTTCCCTCCATCTTCTTGATCACTCTATGAATTTTCTTCCAAGAAACACAAAAGTATTGTATAGTCCTTCCTCAGTGTCCAGATTACATTCCTCCTCTCTTCCTTCAGTGTTTGACACAACAGCTATACTTTTTGTTCTTCTTCTCAACTATGTCATTAATATCTCAAATGTTTGAAGAGATCCAACGAGTTCATCTACTCTCATGTTGTTGATTTCTTGAGCTTCTTCTATAGCAGTCCCTTTCATGCCAAATCTCTTGGGGAGAGACATGAGAATCTTCCTTACCAGATTCTCCTCTGGTATCTTTTCTTCTAACGCACTGCATGCATTGGTTATCTCGAGAATGTTCATGTGGAATTATTGAATACTCTCATATTCCTTCATCCTCAAGTTCTCAAACTTGGTGGTCGGCAGCTGCAGTCTTGACATCTTTACCTTGGAAGTGCCTTCATGAGTAGTTCTGAGAATTTCCCAAGCATCTTTAGCAACTTCACATGTATTCACTAATCCGAAGATATTCCTGTCAATTCCATTAAAGATAGCATTCAAGGCTTTAGAGTTACCAAGAGCTAGTTCATCTTCTTCCTTAGACTAGTTCTCTTCAGGCTTCAACACACCAGTGGGTTGATTGTCTTCCCCAATAACATCAGGATGTGACCATTCTTTCAAAACAGCTCTCCAAGCTCGGCTATCCAAGTACTTTAAGAATTCTACCATACAAGGTTTCCAAATATCATAGTTAGATCCATTCAGAATGGGTGGTCTATTCATGAATCCTTTTTCCTTGTCCATAGTACCAGAAATTATATTCCCTAGATCTCACCCAAAGACATAGCAGGATGCCTGCTTTGATACCAATTGAAATTCTAGTATCAGATATCAGATGTCGAAGGTGATGTCAAGACACTAATATTTGTTTGTTGAACAAAGAACAAAGAATACAAAATAAAGAAAATCAAAATGACACAAGTAAATTGTTCATCCAGTTCGGTGCAATCACACATACGCCCATAGATGAAATCCACTATCAGCAGTATTAATTTAGAGTTAAACTCTCTCGTTTACAATCCCTCACTTAATCACTACCCAATGACCCTTCTACCTAATAACTTCTTAGATATGAGAAACCCCTCTCACTCCCCCTCAATCACACACTGTCATAATAAAAATAACAAAAAACTTGAAGACACACTTCAAAGACACATCACCATCCTTGCTTCAAAGTTTATGGATGATCAAAAACTAACAACTCAACTAAAGTCCACCTCAAGTATAAACAATACTAGAGTGGCTCACAAGTAACAATTAACAAAGACCTAAAACTTAAACTCAGATACGTTCTTCTTTCTTAAGTATGGCTAACTCTTGAAGTAGGCTTATCTTTTCTTTTTATACGAACAACAGCTAGGGTTGGCCCATAAGTCACTTCACATAAGGTCTTTATCGTTTCATTTACTTTCTCCATGAAATTTGGATAAAAGCTCTCCAATAATATTGCAGTAGAGAATTACATAACCTTGCTTACTTCGAGAATACAATTAAAACAAACTGACTCCTAATGTTTCTTAACAGAAAAATTTAGTTCAGTATTGTAACACATGTCAGGACATTTGCTTTGACATCTTCATAAAAATTGCTTCATGGCATTTCCTGAGCAGAATATTTTACCAAAATTACTCTCAATTTACAGAACTAACACAGATGCATGCCACTTTCTGTGTAATGGGTGGCTTTGCTCAACACAACTACAGATCTTGTAGGATTTATTCCAGAGATTCTCGCGGATGTTCTACTGTGAAAATTGATCTTCAACGGCTAATGGATAATGGTGACATTCGAATCCTCAAAAGTAGGAATGAGAATGAAGTAAACATGATAGAATGTTATCGGGATGAGCGTTTTGTTGATTCTCTATTTTTAGGATTGGCTTTATGTTTGGTAAAACTAATTTACCAGCAATAGGTTAAATAAGATTTATAACTTGTAAGGAGAAAGCAGGTTGAAGTTATATTTAATGGAGAAACATGTTGTGTTAAAATGTTTCAACATCTGGAACAACATGTCGAAGAAGATGTCACGACACTAAACATCAGACATCACGCTACTGAACTGTCAAAGTTTGTTACAATTCTATTATTGCAGAAGTTTGTTACAGATTATGTTGTTATTTTGAAGGCCCAAATCCAGTTGGGTAATAGGTTATAAATAAGCAGTTGTAACCTAGTTTTAGTAAGTTAGCTGGTTTTAGAAAGATATAGTCTTTAGGGTTAGCCATGTAAGTGAACCACCCGGATTGTGGGATGGTTACTGATTTGTGCCTCGAATCCTGTAGGTAAGAGGTTTATTTTACTCACTCAAAAGTTGTGAAGCAATGAGTGTAGTTGTGTCATTGGAAGAAGCTATGAAACAATTCCAAGTTTGGTTTATCTCACATGTATGACTGTTTTGTATTGTGTATGAAGTGTGGCATCTTCAAATTGTTTTAGTTGTGTTTGGAGTGAGGTGTCTCCAAGCTGATTGTGTTAGGAGCTAAGTAGTTGATGCAGTTGTTGGTGTGATAGTGATTGATAGACATCACTGAGGTGATTGGAAGTGAGCAGAGGTTCTCATATCTAAGTGTGGTATCTTAGGTAGAAGGGTCATTGGGGAGTCTCATTAAGTGAGGAGTGTAAACATGGAGGTTTACTCAGAATTAATATTGCTGATAGTGAACTTCATTCCTAGCTTGGTATGCCCCAGATGTAGGTTAGTTAGAACCAAATTGAGTTAACAATTCCTTGTGTTCTTTTGTTTTCTGCACTGTTAACTATATACTCTACCTTGTCTGTTTTATAATGTCAGATCAGATGTCACGACATCCTGAGTCTGCCTGAAACCAGAATTTTAATTGGTATCAGAGCAGACATCCTGTCTGTTTCTGGATGAGATCCATAGGGGATACTTTCTGGTTGTGTACAAGGTAGAAGATTGTTTGAACAAGGAGTGTTCATAATGTATAGTCCCTTGAAGAGGAGGATGAACCTACTTGTAGATTATTTGAACAAGGAGTGTAGAGGTAAGCTTATTGAAGGCTTGATTTATTTTCAATCCTTAAGTGTTATGCTTACAAGTGAATTATGGAGTAAGCATTGTGCTCATTCTGTTGAAATATGGCTATATTCTGCTGCAAAGCCTCTGATGCAACCCCTAAAGTGAAAGAAGGATCCTAGGGTTATTTTTATTCAACAGAATATTGAGCAGATCTTACAACCTATTAAAAGTGTCAAAGATACTTGAGTCCTTCTCAAGTCCACTCATAACGACATTTATTAATAAAGTTGATGAGTATCAATTGATCAATGATTCTCATATACATCTGCAAGTTGTTTGAAGACCTTGAAATTTATTAAGGATGATGTGTTCCAAGGAGATGGAACTGATGTTTTATGGGATGTTAGAACATTATTACCACTGGTATGCAGCTACTAGTTGAAGAACAAATGTTTTGGATGCTAAACAAAAGATTGTTTTGTTTGGAACCTACTCCTGATCTGGAATAGGAGACATCTGAGTTGTGCTAAGTTGATATCAGCTTATGGATGTATGAAATTGTATCTCTATAAAGGTTGACCACTCCAAGACCTTTATGTATATGAGTGAGCAAATTTCTGGAAAGACCTTATGATCAAAGGAACCAGAATTAAGGAAGTTTGTGACTATAGAACAGATTCCATGTGAAAGGGAGTACTGTGATCCAACCACGTGTGTTATGTTGTGAATACTCTATCTTCTGATAAAGAGTATTTTCTTGAAGTAGCTAAGGAGTCAGGCTTCATAAGAGTGTATATGTATTATGCCGAAATAAGTTTGTTCCAAAAACCTAGTAGAGGGAATCTCCCCTGTAGGTACAGACATTGGGATCCATCATCTTAAAATCAGATTGAAGATCGAAGAAATTCCTATTGAGATGTGGTATATGTTATCCCCTCACTATGTTGGAAATCTGATCATGAAGTATTGATCAACTGATGTTATTGTACTTCCTATGTTTTCCCCCAAGTGTTGTATGAATTATTAAGGATGTTACCCCAGAACCATAATAAAAATGGATGATGTTGTATCATATGTTGGAACATCATCTCAAATGTGCGCTCTTATCTAAAGTGAAGTTGAAAGTCAATCCATTGACTTAATCTGAGACGTTTTGGTTATCATGCTTGATGTATAGTGAAGATTCAGCAAGTGTATTTGGAGCTGTCAGTTTACCTAGTGTGAGTAGGTAATTCTATCTGACTAACTAATGAGTACTCTGGCGGGAGACTAAATACTTATTAGGGCATTTCTTGAATGCATAATTCAAATACTCTGTTGGGAGCTGAGTAATTGTTTAATGTATTCATGTAATTTTGAAAGCTGAATTTGATTGGGAATGTATTAATCATCACAAGTGCATGGAGAGATATGGATTTAATGAAGACATGTAACAACATATATCTTGATGCGAGCTGGATATAGTTTTCTAGTGTGTACAAGTCTACAATGAGAATTCCATGTATCAGTTTGGCTGTGAATGTTGAAGATGGACAAATGTTGAGAAAAGTGCAGATATGATGAAACCTATTTAATGAAGACGTATCTCTAGTCATATGCAAATTATAGGTTCTTCTACTACAAGTAACAGAGTGTGGCAATTTGTACCTTGTATAGCAAGCAAACTAAGGATTATTACTTTGGAACATGTGGCAAATTCCAAATAAAGAATGCTTATATTACTGTGAGGACCAAAATCAAATTGTGTCCTTAGTATGTATCACTCAGGGAAGTGAAGAACTTAACAAGGATGTCCTAGAAGGTGATGATATTTAAGATGACCAAACCTTTGAAGGATGAGATAAGAACATCTAAAGGTCAAGCTTCTATTGAGGAGGAGAATTTATTCTTTAGAAAATGTGAAGGGGGGTGTATACTGCTATATGTTGAAGTATCAAAAAATCTTGAAGGAGCAGTAATTGAAATCTCAGAACCAAGGCAGATAGATTCTGTAGTATTGATGTGGATGTCCTGAATGATGTCTAACAAGAAGTCAGGACATATCTGTAACACGGTGGAATAACTGACTTGTTTGTTTTCCGTTTATCGCAAATGTTGCGGATAGCAAGAGTCGCCAACGACTTTTCTTTTATCCAATAAAGGAGAGGTGAAAATAACAGGAAAGACCTTTTATCGTTAATGAGTACGGGAGGTAATTATGAAAAGGGAAGGTATTAGCACCCTTTCCATCCATAGTTATCTATGGGCTCTTAATTTCTTAGCTCATTTTTGAAAATTTCTTTCTGTGTTTGTGTGGTTCGAAAAGTATTTTTGAAAAGTATTTCTCTTTGACTTCGTAATGATTCTTGTATCAGTCCTCAATAATGTATGCGAAGTGTTCGGAAATATTTTTTAGAAAATGTTTAACTTTGTAATGATTCTCGTTGGAATGTATACAAAGTGTTTGAAAAGTATTTTGAAAATAAGTGTGAGGTGTGAAAAGGGATTTGTTTGATTGGAGCAAGCAATAGAGTCTTATTACCTACTCAGAAAGGAGTCGTTCTTATTATTTTCCTTCTCCTTTAGGGCAGTGCTATCCATACCATTAGTTGGTTGGTAACCATATCCGTTGGATGTGAAGGGACAATCATAGGGTCATCGTATGTGTTGTACCCCAAATTTTACCCTAATATTTTCCCACTCGCATTTTGTTTATATTAAAAAAAATCATCATGAATTTAATTTTCATTTGCATCGTTAGTTGCGTTCAGGTTAACCGAATGCCAATTTAAACCAAAATTCGCATCGTTCTATAGTTGTAAAATACCCGATATTCAACTTCATTCATTCTTATCTCTCTTCCTGTTTATTGCATCGTGTTAAGTTATTTATATGTTGATGATATTGATATTTAGGTTTTATAAACAGACCGTTAAAAGAGATTCGACAATGTGTGGAAAATTAAGGGGTAACCAATTTGGTCCCCATACTTAGCAAATAAGATAACACATTACAGGCCAAAAACTCCCAGGATGAACCTTAAGCCATTTCCAAGACAAAGCTAAAGTAACAAAGCAAAGGTCACGGATATCTAGAAAATCTATCCACTTAGGTTTATTGATCCAACACCATTTAAATCGAGAGATATTATAGTCATTTTTTACCCTATCCCACATAAACCTTCTTTGAATCCAAACTATCTTGCTCAATACCTTAGCATACATTTTCAGAAAGGACAAAAAGAAAGTTGTGATTGAATCATGGAACAGATTAAGTAAAACTACACTCCTTTTGACCTAACATACATGTATCTCTATGAGAGCTATAGATATAAGACTAATTATAGGCTTCCAATCGTCTTAAGACGAGGGAAAATCTACTTTAAGGGGATGGTCTATTGTTTAAAATGAAGAAATCACCATCCAAATTCATATAAGAATGGTCAATAATGTTCCGTCGTTGAATTTGAATTATGATTGGGTTAATGTGGTCGTGTAAGTATCCAAAACAATTACATGGGGGTGGACTTGCAAGGTAAGAACTTCAACACCCAAGTTAATAATTGAGACAAAAAATGGGTAAAGTAGTATGGAAAGTGTGTGTGCACCTTAAGTCTTACAATTTGCAGATTGAGTGTGTATATATTTGTGTGTGTGCGGGTGTGTGTGTGTGCGCCTATGAGTGTTGTGTGCACCGTCGGGCATGTGTGCGTATAAGTGAGTGTGTTCGGGCATGTATGCATGCTAGATAATTATTGGACCTTGAATGTGTCAATTAACTGAGCATAAAACTGGAGAACATTAAGAATAATGGGGTGCGTTAAAATCAAAATTTGAGCTTTATGTCATTTTTTTTCATAGACTACTGCGAACTAGACTACGTTACAAAATTTAAAACAACTAATTGAAGATAGGTTTATTTTGAAGGCATACTAGAGAAAGGTTGCGTTAACCTGATTCCTAAATGTTTGCTAAATCACTAATGTTGATACCATGCTATCACATCATTCTCTGCATCTTGAATTTCAAAATTACCATTGCATCCTCATCAAGATTTATCCACTGTACACTGTAACATCATTTTAATACGTGATTCGATTTCAAAGTTTGCATAATCATCACATTAAAATTACCATTTTGAATAAACAACTTCATCTATAAGTCAACACTTGACATCGAGATAATTTCAGCAATATGAAATCAGTTGAAGAACTGAATCATCTAGAAGTTATCCCATCATGGGCAAGCCATGTAACACCCCAAAATAATAAGATTCTTCATTTAATTATTTAATTGTGAATATTGTGATTTATTTGTGAAGTTATGTGATATTTTGATGAATATGATGTGAGATGTGATGCTATGTGTGGTAGATAGAGAATCAGAGAGATATTGAGAATTTTATATACAATATATGGATAATTACAATAATTAGTTAGAATTATTTTAATTAGTAAAATAGATTAGTATTGGTGTTAGAGACTATAAGGGCAAAATAGTCAATTGTGAGAGGTTAAGTGAGGGCAAAGGTGAAAAGACCTATTAGGGGTCCAAGGGGTAAGTTTGACAAAAATAAAAATAGAGGTTGAGTGATTCATTTTGTACGATAGTAGAATTTTGGAGAGAATGTGAAAGGTGGATAAGGCATAGAGAACCAAGAGGAGATTCCCGATAGAACACGAGAAAGAGAATTAATTGTTAAGGTTTCGATAATTGTCGGTTTTGTGTTGGGTTTTGAATGATGATGTTTATATGATGTGTGCTGAGAAATTGATTAAATTGTGATGTTTTATGGCAAATATTTGATGCATATGGTGTATGTTAATTTGTGTTGTGGCTATATAGTGAAACTAAGTGAAAGCATGAAGAATTGAGACCTGTACTCTGAAAAAATCAGGTAGAAATTGGAACAGTGCAGTGCATAAATCACAACAGGAAAGTGTTAGAACAAAGTTTGTTTCTAATAATATATCAATGTTTTGATGATAACAAGCATAATAAATTTTGTATGAATGAAATAAATTTTGTATGAATGAATATGATATTTGTTAGAACAAAATTTATTCCTAATAATATATTAAAAGATTTGATGATAACAAGCAAAATAAATTTTGTATGAATGAATATGATATTTGTTAGAACAAAATTTATTTCTAATAATATATTAAAAGTTTTGATGATAACAAGCAAAATAAATTTTGTATGATTGATATGATACTCTGACGTGTACATGTTTCATTTCAGAAGATATTCTGACTCTAGCACAAAAATGGAAAATATCATGCTGAGCAGAAGATGACGTTAGAAGTTCAATTAAGACAGAACTTCTGGACAAAACACGCTTGCAGCAACTGCTGACAGAAACACGCTATTAGAAGTTCTGAGCGAAAACTTAAGGAAGACACGCTCCAAAGAAAGCTTCTGAAGTAAAGAACACAACACAACTTCTGGTAGAAGCAAGCACAGCGCAACTTCTGATAGAATCAAGCACAACGCAACTTCTGATAGAAGCAACTTCTGATAAAAGCACGCACAACACAACTTCTGATAGAAGCAACTTCTGATAGAAGCAAGCAAGAGTAAACTTCTGATGGAAGCACCCACAAAAGTTCTGATGAGCAAATATTTAGAAGATCATTATCAATATGAACATTATCTTCTAAAAGACAAAAACTATTAGTAACGTTAACATGAGCGAAGAAGAAGACAAAATACTTGAGTAGTTCAACTTCCAAGGATTATTTAACAAAGCAAAATCACGTGAAGATAGAAGCTAAGTAAAATCACGTGAAGGCTACAGTAAAGTCATTATTACATTTTCCATCATTCAAGGCACGCTACTAGCAACAGTCAGATTCTGGAAGCACTATTTAAGGAATTCATTCAAAGGAGAAATTACAACAACAATTCACAAAGAACATATGCAAGTACTGTACGAACAACTCACATCAACTTCTAGCATCTTGAAAAATTCATTTTCCAAAGTAAACAAGCTGCAAGTACAAAGAATTAATTTTTTTGTAAATTAGTTTACTATTCATTGAGCTTTAATTTGTGTGTAAACTTCACTTTGTGGAGAATAGCTTTTCTAGAAGCAATTTTGTACACAGTCAGTCAGAATTAAACTTTCTGATAGTTGCTCCTTGAGAAGACCAGTTTGGGTCAGAATTCTTGAGAGGGCTAGGACTAGTTGAGTCTTAGAGGTGTTAGTCACAATGGTGGTTGTGCAGTTTGTTCCTTGAGAAATACCAGTTGGGTCAGTGTTCTTGAGAGGGCTAGGACTAGTGAGTCTTAGAGGAAGTCAGTCACACCAGTTGGGTAGTGCACTCTATAATCTTTGATTATAGTGGATTAAGTCCTCGTTGAGAGAGGCGACATCACCTTGGCGGGTGGACTGGAGTAGTTTGAGTTTCAAACGAACCAGGATAAAAATCCTTGAGTTTTTAATATTGTTGTTTGGGTAAAAGAATTAAAAAGTAAGATACACTTATTCAACCCCCCCCCTTCTAAGTGTTTTTCCAAGCCTTCAGAAAGTCATGTTCGCCCTACAGCATCGGGTGGTGGATATTTGTTGTCGGGTGATGGAGCCTCGCTCCAGTAGCGCCGGGCGAGTAAGAAACAATGGAAATTGGGTGAAAACATAGCCCCTGGATTTTGTACAGTGGTGACCTGTCATTGGAGCATCGTTGAGCGACACAGAGGTAAGAGGAGTAGCGTCGGGCGGTAGAGACCAGAAAGGAAAGGTTGTGATGTCGCTTCCACGTCGTCGGGCGATAATCAGGCGATGGACAGCAGTAACATTTTTAAAGTGTCATAACTTTAGTTTCAGGACTCCGATTGACGCGTCGTTCGAAGCGTTAGGAAGCTAACGCGATGATCTTTACTCTGGTGAAATAAAAAGAGTCATATGATTTGTGTTTTTTAGTACCTATGTGTAGCGACAAAAACTGCGAGTATAAGCCATTGAATTGACTCAACTAAAAAATTAACAAAAGAGTCGCCACTGCACTTTTATTTTATCCAAATGACTAGGAAAAAGAGCCAATAAAATCCTAAAATAAAATATCAGAGATCTGGGACCGGGGGTTGGTTATGCAAAGGGAAGGTGTTAGGCACCCAAAGCATCTACGGTACTCCCAAGGAACCTTTTTGAAAATTTCTATACATGTACTAAAAATAAGGTTTGTATAAAAAATGGATGGTGAGGGGAGGAAAGAAGTATTTTTTTAATTTTGGTTTGATAGAACTTCCAATGAGTTCCAGACCTACATACCAACAATGTGCAATATTGAAATCAAAACAAGGTAATTCGGCTAGAAAAGACCAAATTTGTGTGTTGGTTGATTTTAAGAAAATGTTAGTTTAGAAAAGCCACAGAGAGCTCAAAAAGGGTTTGAATGAGGTTAGATGTTTTTTAGTCTTAACAGAAGAAAAGTCCAAGTATTATTAGATGGATTAGAAGTTTATTAAGAAAACAAGTTTGAAAAATTCATGGACCTAAGTCCAAGTTTTTTTTAAAGCGGTTCGAGTTTTGAAAACAAGAATCCTTTGAAAAATAAGGAAGATTTTGGAAATTAAAGAATGGGGAGAAGATGAAGAGACTAACCTAAGTGCATAAAGTAAAATATATGGGTAAAGAAAGATCTAACCGGGTGAGAATATTAGTACTTGACATCAAGATCCAATACCACATCCCATCCTTTGGACAACCACATAAACAACAAGTAACCAGACAAAACATCCAAGCTTCGGATGAGTCAATGCTTTTAGGTGAACTTCTAGTCTCAAGAAAAACGAGCAGAGTAACGGTTGTATTTCGAGGAAATCCACTCTTAATCGAGTATAACGGAATAACCTGCATACAACGATAATAACCAGACAAAGACAGAATAACACCAAGAGCACAAAAATCTCCCAAGCTGAGGTAAAGGTCCTAATCCCAAGTCCAAAGATCAAACTCCAGGTACAAGGATAGTAACCAAGTCCAATTAAGAGTTTTTTATGTTTAAGTTGAATTATTAAGTGTTTTGGAAAAGAAAAATAAAGCCCAAGTGAGCAAATTCAAAATAACAAGAAAATAAAATGCTCAAATGAGCAAAGGAAAATGACATGAAATGTAAATGCTAAAAGTAAAGTGCATAAAAATAAAGAGCATAAAAGTAAATGCGAAAAAATAAAGAGCGGAAAATAAAGAGGCATAAAATAAATGGCAATTAATAAAGGTTAGCAAGACCATCTTGAAACTTGTCAAGTATATCATCGAATTGTTAATTGTTAGTCGTCAGCAAGGTACCATCTTGAAACTTACACATGAAGACTTGCCAGAAGCTTGATAGAATCAACGCGACTATACGACAAGTTTCAATTATTTTTTGTCAAGTATATCACCGGTTTTAGAATTATCATATCACTTGATAAAAAATGATTAAGAATTTCAAAAGGTCAAAGTTAATGGAAACTTGCCAGAAGCTTGATTAGAAATCAATGCGACCACACGACAAACGCTACGAGTGTTGAACCAAGATCAAAGCTCAATTCATCTTTTAGGGCTTATGTTTGAACTTTGAAGTTCATGCCACCAATTGATCACTTTCTCCGAATCGAGACAAAAGAAAAAAATAAGATGGAGAAGAAGAAAACATTTTGAAATTTATTTTGCATCAGATGAATTTTATTCGGTCTAACTTCGTCAAAATCAATCAACTTTCTTGGTGGATTTGATCAAGAAACCTATCAACACCCAAATTCCATTGATGTTTCATAATTTTTGGACCAGAAATGAATTTTATATGACTTTTTGAAGTTTGAAACATTAAAAATATAAAATTAAAAAATAAAATAAAAACAGAAAAAATGTGGACCATCTGATCATAGTCAAAACACGTTAGTAAGCTAATCCAATGGATCACCTTCTGGACTTTCTTCAGAAGTTTTACTTCCACCAGAAGTTCCACCTTTGTTAACTTCTGGACCTTGTCCAGAACCATCACCTTCAAAAGTTCCTCCTTGAGAATCATGACCACCACCAGAGGCTGGACTACCTTTAGAAACTCCTCCTTCAGAAGGTCCACCTTTAGAGTCATGATTACCACCAAAAATTTGATCACCTCCAGAAGCTTGTCTTCCAGAACCTACGTCTTCAGAGTTTTCCCTTCCATAAGCATGATCACCACCAGATTCTTGATCATCATCAAAATTTGGATCAGAATCAGATTCACCATCTGACTCATCCTTAGAGAGTCTCCAGAAGATTCTTCATCTTCTGACTCTAACTCTTCTTCAGAAATTTCCAGTCCAGACTCATCTTCGGAACCTTCATGTTCTGACTCATCTTGAGAAGCAGAATCTCCTTGAGATTCTAACTCATCTTCTGATTCTTCTTCAGACTCAGAATCACCTTCGAATTCTGACTTGTCTTCAGCTTCAGAGTCATCTTTTAACTTTGAGTCTTCTTTCGAAACCTCAGATTCTAACTCATCTTCAGAATCTTCAATGTCATTTTCTGACTCTTCAGAAGTTTCAACTTCTGACTCGTCTTCAAAAGTTATCTCTATATCAGAAGTTGGTTGGGACTTACTCCAATCCCAAACTTCTGACTTTGTTGATTTCTGGACAATAGAGCTTATATGCACTTGTACTGTGGTACCCCACCAGTAACATTACCTTGCTTCTGCCATCCAGCTTCTGTCTTCTAGCTTCTGGGACGTGTTTGTAACATACAGAACGAAACACTCTCAGATGACCAACACTTTGCTTATCTCCAATCCACTTCTCTAAAGGAACAATTTCCTTCAGCTTCTTTGTTGGACACTTGTTCAGAACATATGCTGATGTGGCAACAACTTCTCCCCATAACATATGAGGTAGCTTCTTCTCTTTCAAATATACGGACATATCAAGCAAAGTTCTTTTTCTTCTCTCAGCAAGACCATTGTGCTGAGGAGTATATGGAGCAGTAACCTCATGTTTTATTCCATTCTCCTCACAGAACTTTTGGAACTCTGTAGAGTTATACTCACCTCCACCATCTGTTCTCAGAATCTTCATCTTCTGACCACTATGCTTCTCAGCCTTCACCTTGACTCCACCATCTGTTATCAGAATCTTCATCTTCTGACCACTCTGCTTCTCAGCCTTCACCTTGAACTTCTGAAACTCAGTAAACACTTAACATCGCGCAACACCAAGTTTGGAACTGTTGTTGTAGAAGCATCCTTGAATTTTCTTATATAATAAATGTATCCAAATATAAATTAATTCTACTAAATTCAATTATATTAAAATCAATTCTATAAAACTCAATTATATTGAAATCAATTATGTGAACCACGAATCCAAACACACCCTAAATCCTTTTTAACAAAACAAACTAATTTTCATTACCGGAGGAGAGTGGCCGTAGAAAACACGCGAAACTCTCTTTCCGATCGATTCCAAATTGTTCATCTCTTTCTGGGTTCCCACTCTCCTCATTCCATTCGGAATTCAAAGCTTCAACGGAGAGCTATGTGTGGAGAAAATACGCAGATTATCTATACACAAAATGGGAGAAAACCTTTCTATGGGACATGGTTGAACCTTACAGAAGACCTAAATCTTTCACTCCTGTTGTTGTTACTTATACAGCCGCTTTCTATACTGGAGTCATCGGTGCCGCCATCACTGAACAACTCTACAAGGTTCTTTTTCCTTTTTCATTTATTCGTTATTATCCTGTTCACCAGCATTTGTTAGTTCTAATTAAATCGATAATCCCATGAAATTGTAGACACTAGAATTTGCGAATAGAGAAAAAAGAACTGCCTGGGGGTAGCACCGGTGTTCCTCAATGCTTTCAAATAAGCTAGCAGGGAATCAGAAAATTCCTCTCTATTACACACAAGCTGTTTGATTACCTCCTTCCTTTCCTTGCATATACCAACTCTTCCATCCTCATCAATACTTGATAACAAACAACCCATTTCAAAAGATACACAAATTCAGTTAATAACAATCCATGGTGAAAAATAACCCAACTTACCTTGGTGTGGTGTTAGGAACAAGTTGTTACACTAATTTTCCATAAGTTGAGCAGCTTCAGAAATTTCACTAACTGCATCACTATAAACATAACTCATCGAAAAAGAAGGCAAAAAGTCAGAAAGGTATGAAAGAAAACCTTGTTAATGGTTGTTATTGCATAGGTTTTCAAGTGAGGTATATATGTAATGATGTTTGTATTGCAGAGAATTTGAGTTGGTCTGCTTGACCAATAGATTCTGGTGATTCAGAAATCAAATATTCATCCAAACCTGCATAAACAAAATAGTAAATAAGTAAGACATAGAAAGAAAGCATTTAGAAAAAAAAAACAGAAAGGTTAATCCTATGTTGTTCCCTTGTCATGCTTCACAAAACAAAGACATATACATAGAAAATAAACAGACACGAAAGCCGAGAAGAAGATTATAGTGAGAGAGCATGCAGAGGAAGAGGAGAGCATGGTTCCAATACAATACAACGAGAAGAAGATTATAGTGAGAGAGCATGCAGAGGAAGAGGAGAGCATGGTTCCAATACAATACAACAAGAGGTTGTGGAAGGAAGGAAGGTGAAGCAGCACACAATAGTACAATGCAGTGTAACAAGATTTTGCAAATGGAAAAGGAGTAAGTGAGATCTAAGGAAGAAAAGAAAGATGAGCTTTGTTTATAGAAAGAGAAAGAGTGCCTTTCTAAATGCTTTGTTTATAGAAGGTGAGGAATGTGGAAAGTCCGAAAGATACATGCCATTGAATTGAAATTCAAATAGTATATAGTGAAATTTAGATTTTAGATCAAATATTGCCTTACGCTGTAGTACTCTAAGAATATACAAGTTCATTATGTTGTGGAATATAAAGAGGTGAGGTGTCATGGGGGGACTTTATCTTCTGTTGAGAAGGAAAAGCTATTCCATTCTCTGCGTGAAGAAAGGTCTAAATCTAAAAGATCCAGCGTGCTGAGAGAGAATGACATATTTAGTCTTTGGAAAGGAAGAAGCACTTAAGTTTTGCCATGTGAAAACAGAGCTGTAAATGATTCAATGAACCTCACCTCTTTTTTTCTTACTACTTGTTCGTGAATTTGATCATGTTTTAGCATCTTGGGTTGCGCATGCTTGTTCCCCAACATGAGATGTAAAGGCTTAGTGATTAGAGGGATTCATGTTTTATTTCTATTGGTATCTAAAGAGTTGTATATCATTCTACATTCTTAGACCAATATTATTTGTATCGTACTTATGTCTGAAGTGCATCATGTACTCTACAATACCAATAAATGGCACTGTTCAATTTGTTTATAATGCTTGTTTAATTGTGTTATCTGCTTCCGTATGCTTCATCATTATAAGCAAGCAACCAAACAAAATGGAGATGAAGAGAAAATAATTCAGTCTGTTTGTGTTCTTCTATGCTCGTACTCTATTTTAAAATAGGTCTGTGTGTAAAATATTTCGTATTCTTGCTTCAAGTTAATTATTGTTGGTTAATGATAAAAGTTACTACACACCTTTTCACTGAAAGTTCTCTATTGATAATTCTCTATTGTGATGTTTGCTGATAGTCTACCAGTATCATTGTTGTGCGGTTCATGGCGGAGAGCCAAAATCCCGCCATACCAGCTGCTTTGCGGCGCCTTTATAGCAGATTATGGTGGAAAAACCCGCAATATCAGCCAATATTTACCATTGAGGCGAGCATAAAAACCTCCATGTATATCCGCCATAGTAGCCATGGCGCCGATATTTGATAACACTGACTAATATAGAAATTGGAAAGGCTAAAATCTCCCTTTTTGGTTTTGAGTGATGTTTGAAAGTTGAATGGTGCAACCATCAATTGCTTGATTATTTTTTATGTTACTGTGAGATTTTCCATATTCTCAACTCCATCTTAGTATGTTCTATTAACTTTAAATGCATTAGGAGAACCTATATTTGAAATTCTGATCTTTATAATGAATCTTGCTTTATCACAGGAAAAGTACTGGGAAGAGAACCCTGGGAAAGCAGTTCCTCTCATGAAACCGAAGTTTTATGGCGGTCCGTGGAGGGTAATGGGGGGTGAGATTCCTCGATATGAGTGAAAACCTCTTGAGGCATGTTTTGTACTTAGTTCTAATTCACCATATCTTAGTACTGTTTATAATTAAGGACTGTTTGGTGTTAATGAAAAAGCACTACTGCATATGTAATTTTATAGGCAAAGCTCTAAATGATATCAGTGTGTGTTTTCTTTTCTCCTGGCTCATGACTTTGCTGGAAAATAAAATGATTTTGTTCCGATATACAATTTCGTCTGACCGATTTGTTCTTGTGATGATGTTTAGAGTTGATGCCATTGGCGTTTGCGACAGGTTTTTAACTATTTGAGGAGATAAGAATATTTGTATGTAATTTTGAGGAAAATGTATTTTTTTATTTGAATTTTTTGGGTTTGATTTTGTTTCTTGATTAGAATTTTGTTTTTGGGTTTGGTTTATTATTTAAATTGAATTTGTTATTTTTGGGTTTTAATTTATCAACAAATCTATTTCTTAAGTTTTTTTCTGACAACACAATAGATTATGATTTTGGAACATATGCAATGAAATTTTTTAGACTAAATTACCTCAGGTCCTTTAAGTTATTTAATTGTAACAGATTGGTCCTTTATGTTGTTCTCGTTACACGTGGGTCCTTTATGTTAACTAATGTTTGCATCTTTGGCCTCTATGTTGCTTTATTTTGTTATATTAATTTTATTTTAACTTCTAAAATTCATATTAAATCCGTTTTGGTCCAAAAGTTATGAAAAAAATTTTAAAAATATTTCTTATCGTTATACATTTCGTGTAATTTTCTGAGAATTTTAATTTCTGATTTACTATTTTTCTTTAATTTTTTCCTTTTCGCGCACTTTAATTAATTTAAAAATACTTTTATGCACTGAAAAACTCTAAAAATTTTATTATATGATCCAATAGTGGTCTCTGACCTATGTTAAGTGACATATTTGTATCATTAGTGTCACTTCAACATTTTTGAAAAGGAGTTTGGGAAAAACGTCAACGAAACAAACATTAGTTAACATAAAAGACTCATATGTAATGAAAGCAACATAAAGGACCAATCTGTTACAATTAAATAACTTAAAAGACCATGGGGATAATTTAGCCAATTTTTTATTAGGATTTACGAATAATGGAGTTTTTCCCTAGGATTGTATGAAACATAAATGAATGATTTTTTAAAACTAATTAATTAACACAATGACGTGTATAAAAAAAAGTTGAATTTTTATTTATTTATACAAAAGGGTGGGGTCAAAACAATTTTTTTTATAAGATTGATTTGATTTTTTTTCAATGGCCAAACTTCAACTCGTCCATTTAGAGGAGATAAGCCATTAATCTTAAAATTTATAATTATAATATATTGTGAGATGAGTGGTAAAGTTGTATGTCATGTATTTTTATACAGAAAAATATAATATATTCAAAATGAAGTTCTAGATAGTACAACAAAGAGTCAAACATATGCACAAGAGTCAACAAGCTAACCCCTTAAAGACCCGAAATAATCAAATAAAGGAGAAGAAAAGCCACAAAACCGTGAACCACCATAATCTAAACAAAACCCCTCCAAAACAAGAATACTTCAGCTGAAGAATTGGTTCAAAAACTCTTAAAATATTATAGACTCAAATTAGGAATAAGGTTCAAAACCTAGTCGAAGAAAGGACATGATAGGCCATAGACCTACTAAGAGGATAAAATGCTCTCATCTTCCAATTCTTTCACGTTAATAAGCTTACTTGGAAAAATAACATCATTCATGGATTTCACGATATATTGCATTGTTGAGTTCCATGGATTTCACGATATATTGCATTGTTGAGTTCCAAACAATAGTGAGACAATTTCTAATTTTAGAAAATTCACTTGACAAAATAAAGACCTAAAAAATCGATGAAAGATCCTTAGAAAGAACAGAAAATCATCCCAGCCACCTAAAAACCCTATACCACAACGTTGCAATCACCTCACAAGTAACAAAGAGAAAAGAGATTGACTCTAAGAGCCCACTACACAAAACACAAGATAAATCCAACCTCTAATATACACCAATATTGATGGTTGGAAATAGAATAAATCCTAGGAACCTAACTCAAAGAGGGATTTATCCCACCCAAGGATCCTCCCAAAAAAGGTGAGAAGGTCAGTCCCAATTTTCTTCGGCAGTTTATCCATAAACTAATAAGAGGATGCATTAACTTTAGAACCTAAAAGTGATATTAATTTCCACTAGATAGAAATAGAACAAAAACTAGAAGACCTAAACCCTTGAAGGGGTAAACAATTTGATCCCCATAATTAGCAAATAAGATAACACATTACAGGCCAAAAACTCTCAGGATGAACCTTAAGCCATTTCCAAGACAAAGCTAAAGTAACAAAGCGAAGGTCACGAATATCTAGAAAACCTATCCACTTAGGTTTATTGATCCAACACCATTTAAATTGAGAGATCTTATAGTCATTTTTCACCCTATCCCACATAAACCTTCTTTGAATCCAAACTATCTTGCTCCATACCTTAGCATACATTTTCAGAAAGGACAAAAAGACAGTTGTGATTGAATCATGGAACAGATTAAGTAAAACTACAATCCTTTCGACCTAACATACCCGTATCTCTATGAGAGAAATCCTATAAATATAAGACTAATTATAGGCTTCCAATCATCTTAAGACGAGGGCTAAATCCTACTGGAAGACCAATCTATTTTAAGGGGATGGTCTATTGTTTAAAATGAAGAAATCACCATCAAAATTCATATAAGAATGGTCAATAATGTCCCGTCGTGGAATTTGAATTATGAATGGGTTGACGTGGTCGTGTAAGTATCCAGAACAGTTACACGGGGATGGACTTGCTGTTGAGAATAATTCATATCCGAACTTGGGAGTCAAGTTCGATGTTCAAGAAGGCAATCCGTAACTTTTGAGGTCAAGTTCGATGATCGATAAGGCTATCCGAACTCGATGTTCGGTGCTGTCCAGAAGATGTTGAACTTCTGAGGTCGTGTCCAGAAGTGTTTAACTTTTGTGTATAAATATGTATTCCTATTTCATTAATAATAAAAGCAATCCTTATTTTTCTTTACTCTTTCATTCTTCCATCGTTCCAATCTCTTTGTCCTTGTGCACCAACAAATTGGTATCAGAGCTCCGGTTAGAAATACAGGGAAACACGAGTGAACGTGAGTTTGTTTGTGTGGTTTATTTTGTTTCTAGGTTTCACGTTGAATCTAGAACAAGAATCATTTTTTTCTAATTTTGTTGGTTGGGAAACACTATGTGAGTGAATATCTAAGTGTATTGCACAAGGTAGAAGATGAACGGAAATGACAACATGAACACCAAACTTCCAGTTTTTGATGGCAAAAACTGGAATAGATGGATGATCCAGATGCGCGTGTTATTTGGAGCTCAAGATGTTCTAGAGCTTGTTATCGATGGATATATTCAAGTTGCAGAAGATGCAACAGAAGATGAGAAAGAGGCGCAGAGAAACACGAGGAAGAGAGATCAGAAATCTCTGTTCTACATCCATCAGTGTGTGGATGTGAATGTGTTTGAGAAGATTGCAGATTCTATGACGTCAAAGGGGCGTGGGAAATACTGGTCAGATGTTATGGTGGTGACGCATCAGTGAAAAAGATGAAGCTTCAGTCCTTGAGAAAGCAATATGAGAATCTCAACATGAAGAACAGTGAGAAAGTTTCTGAGTACATTTCAAGAATGATTTTGATCACTAATGAAATGAAGGCTTGTGGAGAAACACATTCTGAACAAGTAATCATAGAGAAATTTCTGAGGTCGCTTACTCCTCAGTTTGATTACATTGTTGTTGCCATTGAACATTCGAAAGATCTGGAAACCATGAAAACTGAAGAGCTGCAAAATAGTCTAGAAGCGCATGAGTTGCGTTTGACTGGCAAAACTTTTGAGAGGGAACTTGAGTAGGCTCTGAAAGCTTCTATTGTCAAGAAGGACCAGAAGCAGAATAGTCGTGGTGATAAATTCCAGAAGTTAGAAGCTTTCTATTCTGATGAGAAACATCAGAAGGGAAAAGAGAGGAGAAAGGTTCAATGTTACTGTTGTAAGCAGTTTAGCCACTTTGCTAGAGATTGTTGGTCAAACAAAGAAAGGAAATCAGAAGAAGCAAAAATAGCCAGAGGTGATTCAGATGATGAACCTGTGTTATTGATGACTTATGAATCTGACAAGGAACCGTTGAGGTTGTCATTTTCTGAATCTAAAGGGGATGAAGATGACTCTGAATATTCTGATTCTGAAGGAGTGTCTCTTTATGAGTCAGAGTCAGAGTCAGAAAATGACATTGAAGAGTCAGAAGTTGAAACTTCTGAAGAAGAGTCAGAAGTTGAAACTTCTGAAGATGAGTCAGAACATGAAGGTTCTGAAGATGAGTTAGAACATGAAGGTTCTGAAGATGAGTCAGAACATGAAGGTTCTGAAGATGAGTCAGAACATGAAGGTTCTGAAGATGGGTCAGAACATGAAGGTTCTGAAAATGAGTCAGGACTTGAAAGTTTTGAAGAAGAGTTAGAGTCAAAAGATGAAGAATCTTCTAGAGACTCTAAGGATGAGTCAGATAATGAATCTGATTTTGATCCAGTTTTTGATGATGATCAAGAATCTGGTGGTGATCATTCTTTTGGAAAAGAAAACTCTAAAGACGTAGGTTCTGGAGGACAAGCTTTTGGAGGTAATCAAATTGGTCATGATTATGGAAGGGAAAACTATAAAGACGTAGGTTCTGGAGGACAAGCTTCTGGAGGTGATCAAATTTTTGGTGGTAATCATCACTCTAAAGGCGGACCTTCTAAAGGAGGAGCTTCTAAAGGTAGTCCAGTCTTTGGTGGTTGTCATGACTCTGAAGGAGGAACTTTTGAAGGTTATGGATCTGGACAAGGTCTAGAAGTTAACAAAGGTGGAACTTATGGTGGAAGTAAAACTTCTGAAGAAAGTCTAGAAAGAGATACGATTCCAGAATCAGAATGAGATTCTGAACAAATAGGTATTGAAGAAGTTATCAAGAAGAAAGTGTGGTTGAATGCCATGAAAGAAGAACTTGAGACTTGGAAATTAACTAAGCTTCTAAGGGAGAAGAACGCCATCAGTGTCAGATGGGTTTTTAAGGTGAAGCTTAGGCCAGATGGAATATTGGGCAAGCACAAAGCAAGGCTAGTGGCCAGAGTTTTCTTCAGAAACCTGGACTAGATTATTTTGAGGTGTTTGCTCATGTAGCTAGGCATGAAATAATCAGATTGGTGATTGCTTTAGCTGTAAACAGAAGTTGACCGCTGATGCATTTGGATGTGAAGTCAGCATTTCTGAACGGTCCATTACAAGAGGAGGTATATGTGTCACAACCTCCTGGCTTCATGAAAAATAATCAGTAAGGGATGGTGTATAAGTTACACAAAGCTCTGTATGGATTGAAGCAAGCACCCAGAGCTTGGAATTAAAAGATTGATTCATTTTTCAAGAAGCAAGGGTTTCAGAAATGTGAGATGGAGTATGTGTTAGCTGGCAATTTCGATTGGATAAATTGGCAGAAGTAATAATATTTCGAATCAACCTGGGAAAAGAAGTCAATATTAATGATAAGTATTGGTGAAGAAATATAAGATCTTTTTGTTTTGAAAAAGGGGTTCTTCGATTGCCAGTGATAGATAATGAAATTTCGATTAGAGACCTTAGTGTTTAAAATATGAAGAAACTCCTTTGGTGAATGTACCAGTATTGGAACGGTCCAAACAGAGGATCAGATCGAAATCCAAGTAAACATAGAACTCAAATTTCAAATGGACTAAGGATTCGAATTTTAAATAAAAGCGCCATTTTTAGAGGACGCGTGGAAGTCAGTAAACGAAGGAGGTCTGCATGCTTCAAACGTGGCGTGTTAAAGTAGGACCGTTAGGGTCAATACACTATAAATAGGTGTTTTTATGTTAGATTTTGGGTGTTCGTTTTATGTACTAAAAAATCTTAAATACTCAAACTACCGTAACTGAAGGGAAACGAGTCAAGGAGACGAAATGTACGTTATGAACATCATGATCCTTTACAATTTAAATACAAGTCTTTTATATTCGTTTCAATTTTACTGCACTTTTATTCTTAGAATACTTCGATTTCCTTTCATGTCCTTACTTTACTTGTTTATGTTTTAAACACTCTTATTCCTTCAGAAACTGTGTCTTTTCACTTTATCTTTTCATTCAAACACTTTATGTTTCCAGATACTTTTATGTTCTCAGAAATCATTTATCTTTACGCTTTGAGCAAATCATTTATCTTTACGTTTTAAGTGTTAAAGTTTAAGTTCAAATTAGAAAACATTTTCCCTATTCAATCAGCATATTTATATAGGCCATTTTAGAGAAACTATTTAAGAATTTTACGTTCTACAATATAAAAGTTATGAAGATAATAGGTCTAAACATGGAAATCTATTATGACACATGTGTCCTAGGATCAATCTAGTCGATCCTGCAAGTAACCAATAGTAATTAGTAAAATTGGAAGACTAGCGGTTGTTTACTAGAAATCCATGTAAACAAATTGGCACACCTGGTGGGACAGTGTCATATTAGAAACCGTTTATCAAAACTGTGTGAAAATTGTAGATTTCGAATACGTGTTGGTATATGAACCTTCGAAGTGGTAAAATAAAAGACAATAATCTACATATACCCAGAAGACAACGTACCAAAACAATGACTAGCACAACTAACCAAGATAGGGGACAAAATCCCCCAGGAGGGGCTTCAACAATCGTTTCAAGTTCGATTGATGCCTCCAGTACCATCCTTGTTGGCAGTTCGAATACGGTCCCAATCAGTATGACAAAAATGCCATCTAACATGTCATCAATCCAAACTATGCCACACATAGAAAATCAGTCGTATTCGACCCCCACCAGGCCTCCAGGTTTCGAGCCTTTGAGGCCCAGAAATCCCCCATATGGAATGCCAACTTCGTTTATGGCAGGATTGCACAATGCATCCACTTCGTCCCCAGTCCAAGGGTCTGGTTCAGGAATGAACCATTTGGGTACAAACTCCCATAACTTAGGAAATTATACCCAGTTGCCTACCCTTACAACTAACAATCAGCAGGCAACAGATGGATGATAGTAACCATGATATGGTAGGAGTCTTAGCCCGTGAAATGAATGCTATTTTTGGTCCCTTAATTCAGAACATAAATAGAACAAACCAAGAGAATGCAGTCTAGATGTCTAGAATAGCAGATTTCTTTGGTACCCCTGATGCGCCTATAAGACGTAGGCAGAACCCAGTGGTAATTCGAAATGAAGAACCCACAATTGAACAGGTTCGACCCCCTATACGAGTGTTTGAAGAAAGAAACGTAGGGGCAAGATTGAGGCAACAAGACGTTTAGGAAGATCAGAATGAACAGCCTAGACCAATAGTGGTTGTTAACAGAGACCAAAATGCAGACGAAATTGTCCACAGGATTGGCAATGACCATTTAGTGGCAGAAAATAATCTAACCACTATGATAGAGAGAATAATGGCCCAGAATGGTTTAAATTCGGGATTTAGAAGGCCAAATTACACATCTCCCATTGTAGGTTACGTTCTGCAAACAGAGTTACCCAGGGGCTTCAAAGTCCCTAAATTCACGAAATTTGCTGGCGATACGAGTAAATCAACAGTAGAGCGCATAGCAAGATATTTAACCGAAGTAGGAGATATATCTGATCGGTGGTTTTTACACAGTTATTTAGCATAGAATTTCGTTATCGTTTCTTTTATTTGTCTAGTGTTATATGTCATTTTATTGCATTTTACGCTTTGGTTATGTGTTTGAGTATTTTCAGGGTCATAAGAATAAAACAGGATAAATCGGGGCAAAAGAAGTGCAAAAATTAGAATATGGGAGGCTACAGATGCATCAACACGGGCCCCCGTGTTGATCAACACGGCCCGTGTCAAAAAGCCACTAGAAAACGCAAAAAACCAAAGTCAGTGCATCAACACGGGCACCCGTGTTGATTAACACTGCCCGTGTTGATTAACACGGGCGCCCACGTGAATCAACACTGCCCGTGTTGATGGACGCGTGTGGAAACTTCACTTTTTGAGTTTTGGACCTTTTCTTTGTCATTAAGGGTACTTTGGACTTTGACTAAGACTTGGATTAGAGAGGAGACTATTAGAAGGAATTAGAGGTTAGGAAAACCTGCTTTTGAAATCACGAAAGAACGATCAGAAACGGAGAAAGCTACAGAGAGTAATTCAGAGACGGCGAGATTCAAGGGCAGCCACCATTGAAGATCAAAGTCATCATTATTCTTTGTAATGTTTAACTCTTATTTGATGTTTTCTTTTAATACTATGAGAGGCTAAACCCCCCAAGGCTAGGGGGTGGTCCTGATTTGATCATTGTATGAATTCGGATACTTGATTTCCTTAATGCATATTTTTATATTTCAATTTAATTGTGTAGCGTTCTTATGATCATGTATCGGACAAATACATGTAGACCTATGACTAACAATTGGCAGGATTGTGATTGTTAGGGTTTCTACACAATTAGGTTATTAGGAGTCTAACCTAGGACTAGGAACTCTCTTTTAATCACTTGAATTCTCGATATTTTCATGGTTAAAAGCAAGGTTTGTTTGAATGGACATTTGAATAAAGATTAGGGTTTTAATAGTTGTCTTCATTAAGGACTTAAAGAAGAACAATCTAGAGATAGGTAATTGATAGTTTTCATATGCAATGAGGAAATCTGAATTCGGATCATAGTTTTGTTAAATCAACCACTCACCCTAGCTTCATTCGCATTATATTTCATCAGTCATTACTTGTTACAAGCATAATTGAAAGTGTTAAAATCAACCCAACCATTGTTTTTGTTCAATTAAATTAAGAGCACGAATAGATATTTACTACGCAGTCCTCGAGATCGATACTTGGGGAAACTCATTATAACTGCATCGGCGAAAATAGTACACTTGCTATTTTTCCGATCAAGTTTTTGGCGCCGTTGCCGGGGACTGCCAAAATACTGATTTACTCTTAGTTCAATTGAAATTTTATTGCTCTGCAATTAAAATATTACTTTTCCTGTTAAGTTATATCAGCACTAATATTGTTTCTAATATTTTATGCGAGGTAAATCCTCAGCTGATTATCTTTTTGACGCAGAAATAGAAAGAACCCTTCGCGCTTGGCGAAGAGGAGCAAAGCAAGCAAGACTGGCCGAGGAAGAAGATAGAAATTCAACACACTCCGGCTCAGAGTCAGAAGACGAGGCAATGAATCCACCTCAAGAGAGATTGCTAGGGGATTATGGAGGGACAAATGCACCAGGGGAAGATTGACCATTGTCAACCAACCCGTTAATGTTCCTAATTTTCAGCTCCATCCGAGCACCATCACTCAGTTGGAGAAGAGATCTTTTTCTGGAAGGGTTAATGAGGATGTTAACAAGCATTTGCAACGATTCCTTACTATGAGCACTACTCTCAAAATAGATGGGCATACTGAAGAGCAAAAAAAGTTGCGTATGTTTCCGTTCACCCTTACAGACGATGTAGAAGAGTGGTTCTATTCCCTTCCCGTAGGCAGCATTACATCTTGGGAAGAGATGGAAACAGCTTTTCTCAATGAATATTTTCCAGCATCGGTGTTTATGAGAAAGAGATATGAAATCCTCAATTTCAAGCAGAAGGAGGGTGAATCATTGGGAGACTCTTTCAAGAGATTTAAGAGACTATTGGTTGCTTGCCCTACTCATAACTTAGATCAGACCCAACAGATGCAGATGTTTGTGAATGGTCTGAGAATCAAAATGAAGCAACTCATTGACACAGCTGCTGGTGGCTCATCTAACTTCTCAACAGCCACCGGTATCAGGAAGATTATTGAAGCTATAGCTGCAAATGAGCATCTCGAATTATATGACAGGGTTGCAAGCAAAACAGAGTGATTGATTTAAAGTTGGAAGTGAATAAACAACTCAAAGTCGAAGCGATAGTCGAAGTGGAGAAAAAGCTTAAAGCTATGAACATGGGAACTCAACAGGTAGCACAGGTTAAAAATATGGTTTGTGACATTTGTAGTGGACCACACATGACTGCACAATGTCTTGCAACTCCAAAACAAATTGAGGAGATAAAATTCTTGAGGCAAAATAATCCTTATTCTAACACCTATAACCCTGGGTGGAAGAATCATCCGAACTTTTCTTGGAAAGATCAACAACAACAAGCTCCTCAAAAGGCAGAATGGGAAGTGGCCATTGAAAAGATGGCTGCCCACACTTCCCAATTCCAAGAAGAAACACGAAGCAATCACAGGAACACAACGGCTTGTTGTAGGATTTTTCCGTAAACAAGTATTTTTAATTATCGATTCCACAGGGATTGGTGCATGTTATAGTCTTTCAATAGAAAAGTATGTTTTAAGATGATGTAACCAATGGGTTTGTTATCTACTCTACTAGAACCATGAGTTTCCAAACAATAACTAGATTAATTCTTTTAAAGAGAGTTATAGTTTGGATTAGAGAGAGTTTGAGATTGTTTTCAAGTTAAGAAGGCATGTCAAGATTAGTTTCATTGATCTAGTTTCATACATATTCATTTAATCAAGTGATGAACATAATAGATGATTTCTACAAATACATATCCTCTCAATCTTGTAGATTTCCCACCAAGATTGTGAATGTTATCATGTTAATCCTTGCATGATTCCTCACTACAACTATTAGCATGATAATCATTAAGTTCAATATTTTGTAAACTCTAACACACAAATCTATTCCTAGCATTTGTTAATTAGAGGATGAATATCCTAGGTCACTTTGAAATATTCTTTTCCAAGCAAAACTCAAAGCATAAAGATGAAGAACAAAGATATTCAACTATATTAATCATCAACCATGTTCATACACAAATGGATTAATAGAAATACATACTATATAGATCAACTACCTCTAATCTTGACACAAAAAGAGCTTAGCCACTCATTTCCATGGTTGCTTGCTCTCAAGATTGTTGGTAGTGATGATGAAAATCCAAGAAATCAAGAAGAAAAAGCTATGGTGTTTCTTCCTAAACTTGCCCTAGATTTACAAAAATGAAAGATAATGATGGTGTGTGTTTTTTCCTTCCTTTACAAGCCAAAAAGATCAGGTGAAGTGATGGGTTGGTGGCTCAAAAGGTGAAAGCATGGGCTGTCCTTTTTTCTGAATTTCGCAGACCGCGCTGAGCGCACTCATGCTGGCACCGTGCTGAGCGCGACCTGTAGCATGCTTCCATCACCCAAAATTATCTTCAAAAGAATCATCCCTAAAGCTCTTCAAGTGCCCTTGAATCCAAGCTTGGGAGAATTAGTCAATAACTTCCTACAAATAAGAGTAAAATAAGTTAAATAATATATTTAAGCGAAAACTACATAAAAACCTAATTAAAACAAAATACTAGAATAAATATACAAATTAAATAAAAAGACATTGTTAAGGACCACAAAATAATGTACAAAATAACTACAATTTGGTCCTTAACAACTCTCCCCAACTTACTTCTTTGTTTGTCCCTAAACAAAGGTCAATAATCTTACAAAGCTAGAAAGAACAAAATGCAAGCATGCAAACTCACACAAGAGTAATGGTTCAAACTCGACATACCAGGCAAAAGCACACATCAATCGCTTCTTCGAAACATATCATGGCCATGAATTAAATTCTAAACACAATATATCAAAACATATAACAAAATAAAAGATATGTTCACACTTGAATCACCTAATCATTTCTTCAAAATTCCAGAAGAACAAAATGTATATTCACAAAGGACCAAACACTCTCACTAATAATTATGCACATCCAGAATAATTCATGCGTTCATCGAAACAGGTTAAATGACAAAATGGAAACAAAGATCACTAAGGACTTTCAAGGTTGTAACTTGGCTTAGGTTAGAAACAAGGGATATTTAAGTACAAAGCCATTGAAACGAATCGGGTAAAAGAATATGAAGAGCATTTCACAACTAATTCCCATCTCATTATTCACAACCTCTTTTCTTTCCACACAATGATCCTCTCTTTTTTTTTTCTTTTGATTTCTTTTCATAAACAAATTTCTTTCTTCTGTTGTATTTTTCTTTTTCTCTATTCTTTTTCTTTCTTTAGGATCATTGTGCCATCAATTCTAGGTTCTTTTTGATCCACCTCCCCAACTTCATTTATATCAATCCTTTTTTATTCAAGAACATGCTCTTCAAGGGTTAATTAACAAAAGGGTTGGTATTCACAAACAAGAAAATTTATAGAATGAATTATCATTGAATTTTTCAAAGATCATCAACAACTATTAAGTGGCCTACTTAACAATTAGTTGATTTGATACATTCATCCTACAAATACTATTTAGCTCAAAAGGGTTCACAAGGATTTACTCACTCACGGGTAATTGAAGCCCTTTTAGAATTGGTGGTTTTTCTCATAATGCACAAAAATTGCCTTGATCATTTCTTAGTTTCCAAGTTATCACAAACAAGTAAAGATTAAGCATGAATCACACGAGTTAACACAACTATTAGACACTCTATATTTGGTAAAAAGTGGAAGCTTCTCACATATATGGTTTATGTCCTAATGATTCGAATGTGAACACAATTTTTTTTTTGTACATGCCAAAATATCTTGCATAAAGAACAAATTTCATAGACATGTTATGTTTCTACAAAACGATTAAATGTGTACCTTCTTCGTGGAATGAATCGAGAATTTTATCATCACCATCACTTTGGTGAAACACGCTTACTAGCTTTGAAGAACCATTTGAACAATCCGGACAAACCACAAGAAGTAAATTCAAACTAAATACTATAATCTAAAAATAAAATAAAATAGAACAAAATAAAAGAAACTAAACTTAAAAATAAAAAGACACCCCAAAATGGTGTTTAAAACTTAAAAAGAAGTATTTAGGCTCCATGCCTACAAAATATTAATTGGAATTACAAGTCAATCCCCAAAATTGGATGGCAACCAACAAAATCCAAAGTTTAAAACTAAAATGCAAAAGTAAAATCTAAAACTAGAATGCTGAAAGTAAAATAAAAACAGGAAAATAAAAGAGAACATCAATCAGTGGTCTCGAGAATCGAATCTCCAATGGACCCCGAGTCAGAACCGGAACCAGAACCAGAACTCTCTTCACCATCATCCTCATCTCTCACCTCCTCCTCAGCATTTGGCCCGACCCCGGGCCAACCAGCATATGCACGGAGCTGCTCTCCCGTGCGAGTGAAATGGTTCACTCGGGCTCTCTAATCAGAGCAAGGTGCTCCATGCTCTCATGCATAAACATAAATGCTCTCGATGAGCGAGATGCATCCGCTGCTCCATTCTTCTGATGGACTAGCTCGAGGAAGTGCCCGCAGTGCACACAGGCAGCAGATTATCAAGGACCCTACAAAATCGATCACAGTAGTGATCATCAACAACTCCATCAATGGTTAGGTGCCCCACAGCTGGAAAAGCCACCTTCGCCCTCTTAAGCAAACCCATGATCAACCCAGGATATGTGAGAGCACACTTTATACGCCCCCGGAGGTATAACTAAGCGTAACCTCTTCACTCATTCGCGATCGACGGCCAAAATCAATTTGCTCCTCATCGAGCATATAAGCAATCAAACCCGTCTCCATGGGTATCAAGATGTGTGGCTCCTAGGTTTCATTGCGAGCCACACACATCATAACGCGGGCACTTGTTTTCAGACTCGCCCTATTGAATTTTAAAGGTTGACCAACCCGATTCAACTCATATGAATGCCCAGACAAACAGATCTTAGTCCTCAGCATGTTGTAATCCCAATTACCACGAGCAGTGCTCATGGTAGACATCCATTGATCCTGGGCTGTCCATTGATGCCCGAAATGATTGTCAGGCGAGAGAAAGATACAAGTTTGCCCAACAATGAAGCAAACCTAAATTCGCTCCCTCGGCGGAATAGCATTAGCATAGAACTCTCGAACAAGCTCCACGCTCACCTTTGTCCGAGGATTACAAAGAACTTCCAACCCGTAGTTATCAAGGATGACATGAGGCGTGTGGTAGTGCCCTTGCTCACGGAGGTGGATCGGTCCGGATGTTTCGCTCTTCAAGATCTTTGTAGCGAGCCTCCGAGCAGCTCCCAAAATCGAACAGTCGGCGGCAGGCCTAGAGGGCCCAGCCCCAGCAGAGGAAACTCTTTGTCGCTTAGGTGCCATCTGAAATTTCAACACAAAAATCAACGGAAAAGTGACACCGAGGTGTCCATTAGCAATGAATCATGCAAACAGCAAAGCAAACCAACCAACCAAAGTATTACAACTAATCGGAAACACTAAAAACACAGTAGAAGAATTTTTCAAAATTCTGCAGACCGCGCTGAGCGCGCTCTGCGATTTTCAGAAAAATTCTTCTGCAAAACAGAGTTTTTCTCCACAAAAACACTTCCTAGGGCAGCGAAAATGACATTCTAATACTTCTCTATCAAATAAACATCCTAATTCTAAGAGAAAATTCTAAAATTCCTAACCCTAGGTTTTCAAAATCTAACCTAAACATGCAATGTACACGAAATTGAGAAAGGAAAAACATAGAATACTTACTAGGATGCCTTGGTTGATTGATTGGACAAAGAAATTCGCAAAAATTCGAAGATTTTTGGTTGGGGATTTTTGGGATTTTGAGAGCGTGAGGAATTGTGAAGAAAAGAGGGAAAAAGGGTTTAAAATAACTCTAACCCCTATTTAAACTGACCAGGCCACGAATGGGCCTCCAAAAATCTAATTTTTTCAAAATATTTTTTTTTTCAAAAATCCCAGACCGCGCTGAGCGCGGTCCCTATCGCGCTGAGCGCGAAAGTTTCTGCCAGATGGGTCAAAATGCGCGCTCAGCGCGCTCTGCAGAATTTTGATTTTTCTGCTAAAACAGCAAATTAACAGTTTGAGCAAGCGTAAATGAGTTCAAGGAAGAATACTTACAATGTTGGGGTGCCTCCCAACAAGCGCTTTGTTTAACGTCGGTAGAGCTCGACGGTTCATGATGATCATTGATCATCAAAGAAGGATTCAGCTATGCCGCGGCTCACTTCTCCGCCAACGTACCGTTTCAACCGCTGCCCATTCACCGTCCATTCTTTTGTTCGTGCAAGATCTTGCAAGACAATTGCACCATATTCTTTGACCTCTTTGATTAAAAATGGACCGGACCACTTTGTTTTGAGTTTTCCCGGAAAAAGCCTCATCCGGGAATTGAACAAGAGAACCTTTTGTCCCGGCCTCAATTCCTTGATCTTTATCTTCTTATCATGAGAAACCTTGACTTTTGTTTTGTACCTCCGATTTGAATGGTATGCCTCTTCTCGCATTTCTTCCAATTGAACGAGTTGTAATTTTCGCCACCCGCCAAGGATGGATCAAAATTCAAGAATCGGAGGGCCCATAATGCTTTGTGCTCCATCTCTACCGGGAGATGACAAGTTTTGCCATACACAACCTGAAACGGGGTTAGTCCAATAGGAGCTTTATAGGCGGTTCGATACGCCCATAAAGCTTCATCTAATTTTTGTGACCAATCTTTTCTAGAACCCGAAACAGTTTTTTTTCCAAAATCTTTTTGATTTCTCTATTAGAAACCTCGGCTTGGCCATTTGCTTGAGGGTGATAGGGGGTCGTCACTTTATGCTTTACACCAAATTGTTTCAAAAGTTTTTGTAACAATGCATTACAAAAGTGCAACCCGCCATCACTAATGAGCACCCTAGGCACACCAAAACGAGAAAAAATGTTTCTTTTCAAAAATTTGATAACAGTTTTGGCGTCGGCCTTAGGCGAAGCAATGGACTCTACCCACTTTGACACGTAATCCACAGCTACAAGAATATATTCATTTGAAAACGAAGATGGAAAAGGACCGACAAAATCAATCCCCCAACAATCAAATACCTCCACTTCCAACATATTGTTCAACGGCATTTCATCTCTTTTTCCTATCCCGCCACTTCTTTGACATTTGTCACATGACTTAGCGTGAGCGCGATCTTTGAATAGCGAAGGCCAATAAAATCCGATTGTAGGACTTTGGTGGCGTCCGCATTCCATTATAGTGTCCCCACAAGGGAATTGTGACAATGCCAAAGAATGTTTTGGCCTCTTCATCACTCACACACCTTCTTAGCAATCCATCACTACTCAACCTAAAATGTAAGGTTCATCCCACATAATACTGTGATCGGCTAAAATTTCCTCTTCTCATTCCAAGTCAAATCTTCCCATTAATCCCATGGCCTTGTAATTTGCCATGTCGGCAAACCACGGTCGCTCTTGGATTGCAAATAACTTCTCATCCGGAATTCCTCCTTCACCTCTTTTCCTTGTCCGTAATTTTACGCTCACTAAGCGAGACAAATGATCCGCTACCAAATTTTCCGAACCTTTTATCACGGACCTCTAAATCAAATTCTTGCAAAGAAGAATCCATCGGATTAGCCTTTGTTTAGAGTCCGGTTTGGTAAGATATTTTATCGCGAATGATCCGTGAAAACCACAACCTTTGAACCAATTAGGTAAGGACGAAACTTTTCCAATGCATATACAATTGCGAGCAACTCTTTTTCATTTGTTGCATAGTTTATTTGAGCATCATTCAAAACTTTGCTCGCATAATGTATAGCATGAAAGATTTTGTTCTTCCTTTGGCCTAATCTGACTCTACCGCATAATCACTAGCGTCACACATTAGTTCAAAATCAAGTTTCCAATTAGGCGCAGTGATTATGGGTGCATTTATCAAATTCTCCTTTAATTTTTCAAAAGCTAACAAACAATCATTATCAAACAAGAAAGACTTATCTTTGTTGAGCAAGTTGCTCAAAGGTTTGGCTATTTTGGAGAAGTCCTTGATGAATCTTCGATAGAATCCCGCGTGACCCAAAAGCTCGAATGCCTTTGACATTGGTAGGTGGGGGCGTCTCGATAACATCAATTTTGCTTTGTCAACCTCAATTCCTCTTGAAGATATCTTGTGGCCAAGGACAATTCCCTCGGTCACCATAAAGTTGCATTTTCCCAATTCAAGACCAAGTTGGTTTGCACACACTCTTCAAGACGGTGTCCAAATTTTCAAGCATAAATCAAATGAAGCTCCAAAATGGAAAAGTCATCCATAAAACTTCAATTGTCTTTTCAATCAAATCGGCGAATATAGCTTGCATGCACCTTTGAATGTTGCGGCATTGCATAAGCGAAAGGCATACGCCTATACGAAAATTCCAAACGGACATGTGAAAGCCGTTTTCTCATGATCTTCTGGATTCACCGATATTTGATTATATCCCGAATAACCATCCAAGAAACAATAGTATTGTTGTCCCGCAAGCCTTTCTAACATTTGGTCCATGAACGGAAGAGGAAAATGATATTTTCTCGTCGCTTTGTTAAGCCTACGGTAATCAATACACATTCTCCACCCCGTCACTTTTCTTGTTTGCACTAGCTCATCCTTATCATTAGATACAACCGTCAAGCCTCCTTTCTTAGGAACCACATGAACCGGGCTCACCCACGTACTATCCGAAATCGGGTAAATCATCTCCGCTTCAAGCATCTTCACTACTTCTTTGCGAACTACCTCCTTCATCACCGGATTCAATCGCCGTTGAGGTTGGGCTACCGGTTTGTACTCATCCTCCATCATAATGTTGTGCATACAATAGGCCGGGCTTATGCCTTTCAAATCGGCTAAGACCCAACCAATCGCATTTTTGTTCGATTTCAAAACTTCAATTAAGCTTTCCTCCTCATTCTTCGAAAATGTATTGCTAATGATTACGGGCTTTTTACCTCCCTCCTCAAGAAACACATACTTTAAATGAGATGGTAACTCTTTCAACTCAAGTTTGTGGTCTTCATCTTTTAGATCTTTTTTCAAACTTTCCTCTTCTTCCTCCCAAGGGTGCATTTCCTTTGAAATCTCCATTCCTTCCAAACACTCCTCAATATCTCGACTATCATCATCATCATTAACCTCTTGTGTTGCTTCCTCAATAACGTCAATCTTGAAACAATCTTTCTTATCCATGGGATGCTTCATTGCTTCAAAAAGATTAAAGCAAATCTCTTCATCTTGAACTCTCACCTTCATTAGGCCATCATCTATATCAATCATCATCCTAGCTTTCATGAATGGTCTTCCAAGAATTAAAGGTGCCTCCACATCTTCCTCCATGTCTATGACAACAAAGTCAACCGAAAAAGAATTTGTCCACTTTACCAACAAATCTAAAGCTACACCGTGGGAGTAATAGACTTGTCCGCTAATTGCAATGTCATTTTGTAGACTTTAATTCAATCTCCCCAATCTCTTCACAATGGATAATGGAATCAAGTTGATACTTGATCCCAAATCAATTAATCCGTTTCCAACATATACATCCCCAATAGTAACGGGCAGTTACACCGGATCACTCTCTTCTTGAATAGTGCGTTGAATTATTGCACTACAACTCGCATCCACCATTATGGTTTCTTGATCCGTGTATCTCTTCTTTTTGTCAAGATATCCTTCATGAATTTTGCATATTTGGGCATTTGCTCTAATGCTTGTAAATGGAATATTTATTTGCAATTGCTTGAAAATATCCATAAACCTAGCATAGTGCTTTGCATCATCCTTTTAGAAGGAAGGTGAGGATATGGTAAACTTCTCAATGGATAAGTTACTTCCTTCTCTTTTCCTTTTTCATTTTCTTCTTTTCTCCTCTACTTTCTCCTTTTCAACTACACCATTTTCCTTTTCATTTTCAACTAACACCTCATTTTCAACTAAATCATCCTCCACATTAACATTATCATGTTTTCAACTCCAACCTCTTCATCTTTTCAACTACTTCTTCCTCCGCTATTACTTCTTCATCCTTCTCCACTACTTTTTTTTCTTCCAACTACTTTCCTTCTCTCATCACAAACTCTACCACTTGTTGTTATGGCTTTGCAATGCTCTTTAGGATTTGTTTGCGTAGTTGGGAAAATGATGTCAAGCACTTTGTTCGGAAAGTTGCTTAGCGAGTTGTCCCACTTGTGTCTCCAAATTCTTGATGGACGCCCGTGCTCTTTTGATTAGCCATAGAAGCTTGCATAAATTGAGCTAGAGTGTCTTGAATGTTGGAAGATCTCACTTGATTTTGAGGTTGGTTTTGTTGTTGACCTTGATTTTGTTGTTGACTTTGATTTTGATTTTGTGTTTGATATGGATTTTGCCTTCCTTGGTTATTGTTATCTTGCCTCCACCCTCCTTGATAACCTTGATTACCCCTTTGTTGGTAACCTTGGTTTTGATTTTGATAAGGGTAAGGAGCTCGTTGTTGGTACCCTTGGCCTTGGTTGGCCACATAGTTAGCTTCCTCATTCTCCGGAGGACAAAAGCCGGTTTTATGATCTCCTTTGCACAATTCACAACAAGCTATTTGGTGAGCTTGCTTATTTGATGCTCCTTGTAACTCCATCATTTGTTGAGGGAGTTTAGCCATTTGTTTTGTCAATTCTTCAACTTGTTTCGCAAACAATTTGTTTTGCGCCACAAGTGCTTCATGACTCGAACCAATTTTAAAACTCCGCTTTCACTTGTACACCTCCTTGATCATGTTGAGTTTGATGATCATTCCTACCCATCTTCTCAATTATTTGGATTGCTTCATATGGTGTTTTTGCCATCAAAGAACCTCCCGCCGTGGCATCCAACAACAATTTGTGTTGAGGTTGGAGACCATTTCGAAAATATGAATTTGTGTAAGCTCGTCAAAACCGTGGCTCGGACACTTCCTTAGCATAGACTTATATCTTTCCCATGCCCGATTCAAAGGCTCGTTTACTCCTTGCGAAAATACCGAGATAGCCGTCTTAGCCTCCATGAAGCGTGATTGAGGGAAAAGCGTTCAAGAAACTTTTCCTCCAAAACATTCCAATTAGTCATTGTCTCTTGCAATTGATCAAGATACCAATCTTTGCTTTCCCACTAGAGAATGAGGAAAAGCCTTTGGAAATATTGCTCTTCTTGGTCTTCGGAGCACCCGCCCCGCGATCTCATAAAACTTGGTAAGGTGAGTGTAAGGATCTTCATGGTCATGGCCATGAAATGGACTTGCATAGAGAGTTGAAGCAAGCCTGTCCTCATTTCGCAACCCTTGCATTTGCTTGACGAGCAAATTGGGCATTGTGACGAGGGCTATTGACACACGGCCCCTGGTGGTGGTGGTGGTGGTTGATTCTTATAGTGGTGACTTCTCCAAACACGGGTGGTGTTGAAGAAGTAGATGCTTCTCCTCTTTCTCCTCTTTTTGCCTAGCTTGTCTTTTTCTTCTTTAGCACTACTATTAAGTCTCCTAGCCGTCCTTTCAATTTCGGGATCGAAAAGGAGTTGGTCGACCGGAATACTTCCCCGCATAAACTAATTCTTGAAAAAGTCTAGCCACACGAAAGAAACAAAGAGAGATTAGTAGAAAAAGTCTTATAACACACAACTATTGCTATACTAACAACAAACGCCAAAACGCGCCATTTTGTTATAGGATTTTTCCGTAAACAAGTATTTTTAATTATCGATTCCACAGGGATTGGTGCATGTTATAGTCTTTCAATAGAAAAGTATGTTTTAAGATGATGTAACCAATGGGTTTGTTATCTACTCTACTAGAACCATGAGTTTCCAAACAATAACTAGATTAATTCTTTCAAAGAGAGTTATAGTTTGGATTAGAGAGAGTTTGAGATTGTTTTCAAGTTAAGAAGGCATGTCAAGATTAGTTTCATTGATCTAGTTTCATACATATTCATTTAATCAAGTGATGAACATAATAGATGATTTCTACAAATACATATCCTCTCAATCTTGTAGATTTCCCACCAAGATTGTGAATGTTATCATGTTAATCCTTGCATGATTCCTCACTACAACTATTAGCATGATAATCATTAAGTTCAATATTTTGTAAACTCTAACACACAAATCTATTCCTAGCATTTGTTAATTAGAGGATGAATATCCTAGGTCACTTTGAAATATTCTTTTCCAAGCAAAACTCAAAGCATAAAGATGAAGAACAAAGATATTCAACTATATTAATCATCAACCATGTTCATACACAAATGGATTAATAGAAATACATACTATATAGATCAACTACCTCTAATCTTGACACAAAAAGAGCTTAGCCACTCATTTCCATGGTTGCTTGCTCTCAAGATTGTTGGTAGTGATGATGAAAATCCAAGAAATCAAGAAGAAAAAGCTATGGTGTTTCTTCCTAAACTTGCCCTAGATTTACAAAAATGAAAGATAATGATGGTGTGTGTTTTTTCCTTCCTTTACAAGCCAAAAAGATCAGGTGAAGTGATGGGTTGGTGGCTCAAAAGGTGAAAGCATGGGCTGTACTTTTTCTGACTTTGCAGATCACCCGAGCTGGTAAGTCGCTACTGAGCGCACTCATGTCGGCACACCGAGCGACCTGTAGCATGCTTCCATCACCCAAAATTATCTTCAAAAGAATCATCCCTAAAGCTCTTCAAGTGCCCTTGAATCCAAGCTTGGGAGAATTAGTCAATAACTTCCTACAAATAAGAGTAAAATAAGTTAAATAATATATTTTAAACGAAAACTACATAAAAACCTAATTAAAACAAAATACTAGAATAAATATACAAATTAAATAAAAAGACATTGTTAAGGACCACAAAATAATGTACAAAATAACTACAATTTGGTCCTTAACACGGCTGCAATTAAAAATCTGGAGGTTCAAATGGGGCAATTGTGCAACAAGTAGCAATGCAAGCACAAGGCAATCAGAAGAACCATGAGAATGTGAATGCTGTCACAACAAGGAGTGAAAATGTTTCCAAAGAAAGAGAAGATGAGGTAAAAGCTGATGATGAACTTATAGAAGTGGATTTAGAAGTGAGAGAGAACAAGAGGAAAAAGGAAGAAGTGGCGCTACCTGTGAAGCCAGCTGAAGAAAAGAGTAAACCTGTGATTAGGCTTCCATATCCTCATGGCAAAGAAGGACACAAAAGAAAAAGAGTTCGATAAATTTGTCAAATTGTTCAAGAAGCTAGAGATCAACATACCTTTATTTGAAGCACTCGAGAAAATGCCTTTGTACCAAAAATTCATGAAGGAGATCCTATCAAAAAAGAGGCCAACAGATGATGAACATGTACTCGTTGATCAGAAGTTGTGTGCTATCGCACCCGAGAGAAACATACCTGTCAAGCAGAAGGATCCTGGATCGATGGCAATACCATGCACCATAAAAGATAGAACTTTCAAAAGGGTTCTAATTGATTCTGGCTCTAGTGTGAGTTTAATGCCATTATCAATATTCAAGAAGCTTGGTATTGAAAAAATAAGCGGGAGTGGCACAAAATTAAAATTTGCTGATCACACCATCAAGAAGTCATATGGGATAGCTGAAGATGTGTTGGTCGAGATTGAAAGTTTTACTTTTCCAGTGGATTTCCAGATCATGGACATACCTGAAGATGAAGAGACCCCGATCATTCTGGGTCGACCCTTTTTGTTGACTAGCAGGTGTAATTTTGATATCGAGACAGGTCTTCTGAACTTAAAACATTTTGATGAGAATATAACCATGAAGGTGTTCGAAGTCAGGAAACAAGGTACGGGTGAAAAGAATAAATTTTCAGTTGGTATGGTAAAAGTAGAAGGAGAAAACAAAATGGCAACATCAATCCCTGAAGAAGACTCAGGTAGAATCTCTCAGGTGGCATCAATTAAAATTCCAATGTTCAGTCAAGAAGCCAAGCAAGGAAAGAAGAAGGTAGACAAAGGTGAGAAGATGAAAGTTGGAAGTAACGTGAATCACACAGTGGCTAATGCTTTTGATGGGGTTAAATTTTGGGTTGCAGAAAGTTCAAGCAATAAGGTGTGGAAGAGAAAGTACCCCCCATAAAGGGATGACCCGTCGAGCCATGCGACGTTAAACGAAGCGCTGCGTGGGAGGCAACCCACGCTTTTCATAACTTAGCTTTTCTTTGTGTTTTGTTTGCAGGTAATAAAAAGGGACCCTATCTTGCGAAAGCTAGGAGGTAGCAACTGGTGCTGCATCACCCTTTGTGAGTCACTTCTCTCGAGTTTGATCTGAAACATTGAGGTCAATGTTTAGTTCAAGTTTGGGGGAGGTTTTATTGCTTTGTTTTGTTTTATCGCTTTGTTTGATTATTTTTTTTGTTAAGTTGATGTTAAATACTGTGTAATAACACTAGTAGAAATTCTCCCAAATTTTTCTGAATTTTGACCGAAAATTTTGTTTTGTTTTACACAAGAGCTTGTATTTCAATAAGGTCGGGAATGATTTTGTGTGAGATGCAGGGATGATTGTTTGAAGGTAGGAAATTCGGAATAATGTGACGTTGATACGAGTCCAACGTGTAGATTCGTACTATAGTACTTAAAGTCTGCGAAGTACTCCTTGAATAGTTTATCTATACAGTCTGGCATAATTCAGATTCACATGCTGGTATGATTGGTTGAGAAGCAAATAAAAATGGCATTAAATGATGAAAAGACGGTAAAAGGCAACCGGCCCGCTAAGTTGGGTAGGCCTCACCAGGTTATTCAGCCCAAAGGGGGTTGATCCCCAAACGTCGTCCGGATAAAGGACAATAAATAACCAAAAGGTTTGAAAATTTCATCGGTATTAAAAAGTGGCAAATGTTGCTCGTTTGGTGCCCGAATAAGTGAAGTTCTTGGCTAGTAGTATGCATGTGATGATTATTATAATTCTAAGTGCCTTAATGTGATTGTGCGAATGAAAGAGGAGGAAAAGCAGAAAGAGAACACTTAAGCACAAGCATAGTTGGAGAGGTATTTTCGTGTCATGTGAATGTCGAGCGCACTACCTTCTGAGCAATGAGAATTGAACTTTTGCATATGAGTACCGATCTGCTTTGATTTTCATGAGTGCTGATAATCGTCGCTTGAGGTCAAGCAATAGTTTAAGTTTGGGGCAATTTGATCGGTGGTTTTTACACAGTTATTTAGCATAGAATTTCGTTATCGTTTCTTTTATTTGTCTAGTGTTATATGTCATTTTATTGCATTTTACGCTTTGGTTATGTGTTTGAGTATTTTTAGGGTCATAAGAATAAAACAGGATAAATCGGGGCAAAAGAAGTGCAAAAATTAGAATATGGGAGGCTACAGATGCATCAACACGGGCCCCCGTGTTGATCAACACGGCCCGTGTCAAAAAGCCACTAGAAAACGCAAAAAACCAAAGTCAGTGCATCAACACGGGCACCCGTGTTGATTAACACTGCCCGTGTTGATTAACACGGGCGCCCACGTGAATCAACACTGCCCGTGTTGATGGACGCGTGTGGAAACTTCACTTTTTGAGTTTTGGACCTTTTCTTTGTCATTAAGGGTACTTTGGACTTTGACTAAGACTTGGATTAGAGAGGAGACTATTAGAAGGAATTAGAGGTTAGGAAAACCTACTTTTGAAATCACGAAAGAACGATCAGAAACGGAGAAAGCTACAGAGAGTAATTCAGAGACGGCGAGATTCAAGGGCAGCCACCATTGAAGATCAAAGTCATCATTATTCTTTGTAATGTTTAACTCTTATTTGATGTTTTCTTTTAATACTATGAGAGGCTAAACCCCCCAAGGGTAGGGGGTGGTCCTGATTTGATCATTGTATGAATTCGGATACTTGATTTCCTTAATGCATATTTTTATATTTCAATTTAATTGTGTAGCGTTCTTATGATCATGTATCGGACAAATACATGTAGACCTATGACTAACAATTGGCAGGATTGTGATTGTTAGGGTTTCTACACAATTAGGTTATTAGGAGTCTAACCTAGGACTAGGAACTCTCTTTTAATCACTTGAATTCTCGATATTTTCATGGTTAAAAGCAAGGTTTGTTTGAATGGACATTTGAATAAAGATTAGGGTTTTAATAGTTGTCTTCATTAAGGACTTAAAGAAGAACAATCTAGAGATAGGTAATTGATAGTTTTCATATGCAATGAGGAAATCTGAATTCGGATCATAGTTTTGTTAAATCAACCACTCACCCTAGCTTCATTCGCATTATATTTCATCAGTCATTACTTGTTACAAGCATAATTGAAAGTGTTAAAATCAACCCAACCATTGTTTTTGTTCAATTAAATTAAGAGCACGAATAGGTATTTACTACGCAGTCCTCGAGATCGATACTTGGGGAAACTCATTATAACTGCATCGGCGAAAATAGTACACTTGCTATTTTTCCGATCAATATCCAATAATGAAAATCTTAGGATAAAATATTTTCCAAGTTCTCTAACAAAGAACGCTTTTACTTGGTTCACTACCCTACCCCCTGGATCTGTGGACACTTGGCCCTATTTGGAAAGGCTTTTTCATGAACAATTTTACATGGGTCAATCTAAAATTAGTCTGAAGGAATTAGCAAGTATTAAAATAAAATTCACAGAACCAATAGATGATTATTTGAATAGGTTCCGATTGTTAAAATCTAGATGTTTTACAGTAGTGCCCGAACACAAATTGGTCGAAATGGCTGCTGGAGGTCTGGATTATTCCATTCGAAAGAAACTGGATACACAGTACCTCAGTGACATGGCCCAATTAGCAGATAGAGTTCGACAAGTCGAAAGGCTTAAAGCTGAAAAGGCTAGGGCTAGTAAAAATCATAAGAAAGAAAGAATAGCTTATATAGAGGCAGAAGGGGAAAACATAGATGACTCTCAAGATCCATATGATTTCGATCAGTTCGAAATAGATCTTGCAGAATTAAAAGAAGCACCCCCTTACGCTTGCAAAGTTCTACTTCCTTCTAATGGAAAGGACCCTGTCGAAAATGAGAGGAATGATAAATTCCCTAAGAAAATATATACTTTTGATATAACTAAATGTGATGAAATCTTTGACCTGCTTGTTAAGGATGACCAGTTAATAGTTCCTCCCAACCTTAAGATTCCTCCATTGGAACAAAGGAAGAAAAGGGGCTTCTGTAAATACCACAACTTTTTAGGCCATAAAACCTCACAATGTTTTCTTTTCAGGGATCTGATACAAAATGCAATCAAAGATGGCAGGCTAAAGTTTTCAGACAAAGGGAAGAACCCCATGAAAGTGGATACGGATCTGTTACTGATGGCGGAGAACAATTATGCTGAGCCCCTGGACATCAACGTGGTGGAAGTTGCTGAGAGCAAGGTTCAATCGAAGCTGGAATTCGAAGAAGATGAGGATTTCGTTTTGGTTAAAAGCAAGAAAGAGGTTACTGATGGCCTTCCAAAAGTGCTCAAAGCAAAGTTACTAAGGGAAGCAATGCAGGCTGCTGAAGGCCAAAATGTTGCTGACAGAAGTTTGACTGAGGCTACTGAAGGTCTCAGGGTGAAATTCGAAAGAGTAAAAATTACTGATGGTCAAATGCTGGGAGTAAATATGGTAGATTTCGAACAGCCCCACGCTGAGATGGAAGAAGTGGAGCGATGCCTAGAGAAATAAAGAGAACAAAGAAGGGAAAACTTGCCGAAGAAGGATGCGAGCCTGCGCGAATACCTGTTCCACTGTCACAAGAAGAACCAGGACAGGTTGTTGTGCCCAAGGTGCAACATCATCTGCAATCCCAGAATTGCTGCTGAGTTCGAGAGGGCCCAGCGTGAGCGAACAGGGGTCAATTGGAGGCAAGATAATCAATTGTACAGAGTCTATCCAAAGGCTGATGAGAGTCTGCTAGATTTCCTAGTTCGTTGTCACAAGATCGGCACAAAATGTTTGATTTGTCCCAAATGCGCAGTAGTTTATGATAAAGAGATGTCTGAAGCGTTCGAAAGAGTCCCATTCGCTTCAGGTTGGGGGCGCCAAGGTGGAATGCCTTCAAATCACGCTGATGCTGGCAGAACCATGCTGAGGAGGCCAGATAGCCCCTATCCCAGGGGAGCAAAGAGAGTGTCTTTCAAACTACCTGCAGAAATTCCTACTGATAGGTGGTTGCAAGTAAAGGCTGACAAGGGAAAGGGTAAATGGCGAAGCTATGATCAAGGCGGAAGGACAGCAATGGCGTACAGGAAACAATTTAATTCGAACAGAAGGGAGGAAATCAGGTTGGAAAACTACAAAGGTAAAAACCCAATGTCTCGCTCTCAATGGCGCAGACACCAGCGAAATAAGAAGGCTGAAAAGGAATCGAAGCCTATGGAAATTGGAGAGTCTAGCACTAACAACCCAAAATCAGTGACCCAGCCTGGGGGCAAACCCCCGGTGTCCAGGAAGTTATTCTCACCAAAGAAGGAAACTGAAGAAAATAAAGCACAGAAGGAGATTGCAAACGAAGAAGATTTAATGACTGACGATTTCAAATCGGAAGGGGAGTCTTTCTTTAATGCTAACTGTAATGTAGTGTCAGTGTTGCGTTGTGAGTATAACCAGAATACGGAGGTGTGTGTTGGAGAAGAAACTAACGAAGAAGAAATGGCCAGACACAGGCCAGTATGTTACTACGTGATGAATAACGGAGCGGTCGAAGAGCAAAATGCCTTCTTCGAAAAACCAGACGAAGGAATGAAAAATCACCTGAAACCTTTATTCATTAGGGCTAAAGTAGAACAACACGGGGTGAACAAAGTACTAGTTGATGGTGGAGTTGTTGTGAATTTGATGCCCAGATTCATGCTGAAAAGGATAGGGATGCAGGATTCAGACGTTCGACCTCATAACATGGTGCTTTCAAATTATGAAGGTAAAGTTGGTAAGACATTGGGGGTGATACAGGTGAATCTAATAGTTGGTTCCCTTACAAGACCAACCATGTTCATGGTTATAGCTGCGAAGGCCAACTATAATTTGCTACTTGACAGGGAATGGATCCACGGAATTGGGGCAGTGCCTTCCTCGATGCATCAAAGATTGGTATTATGGAGAGATGATGGAATCGTTGAAAATATAGAAGCAGACCAAAGTTATTACATGACAGAGATCAATAATGTTGATAAAAGAAATTTCGACCGCAACATGGCCAACATCGGGCCATGCCATCCACCTGAGGAATATTTCGAACCAAATGAAAATGCTTATTATTCTCTAACACTTTGTCCCAATGGGTTTCAATGGGATAGGGAACTGATGTGGGATGGACAGGAAGTTGAGGAAGAAGGCGAGACTTCGACGATGCGGCCAACTGGCTGGGGGAGCGAAGGTTACTATGACTGAGTTAAATTACTATCAGAAGATTTCGGCCTATCTGGCTGAGAATAAACGAAAGACGGCTCTCGAAGCCGAAATACAAAACATGGCTGTTGAAGCCATAGGTACAAAAGGAAAAAACAAAGCAGAAATAGCAAGTCCTGAGGGAAACAATTTACCCTCACCCTGTGATGGACAAACATCCGCACCAATGGATCAACGGCTAGACGCTATCTATGATCAAGAGCCCCTAGGGTTCGAAAAGGATCCAGAATCAACAAATGCTAAAATGTTGGCTCAAGACCCTTTGGAGGAAGTTAATATTGGGGATGGAGTCGAAAAGAGAGTGACGTATATTAGTGCGAAACTCAGTCCCAATTTGAAACGCAAGGTGATCGAAATGCTTAAATTAAATAAAGATTGTTTCTCCTGGGACTACGACGAAATGCCTGGTTTAAAAAGGGAACTGGTGGAACATAGGCTCCCAATCAAGGATGGCAAGAAGCCCATCAAGCAGACGACTAGAAGATTCGCACCAGCAATTCTTTCGAAGATAAAGGCAGAGGTAGAAAGATTACTTCGTTGTAAGTTTATCAGGACCACAAGGTACATTGAATGGCTTGCTAATATCGTACCTCTTATTAAGAAAAAGGGTTCTTTACGTATTTGTATAGACTTTAGAGATTTAAATACTGCCACCCCAAAAGATGAATACTTTATGCCTGTAGCGGAAATGTTAATTGATTCTGCTGCGGGCTATGAATACCTGAGTATGCTAGATGGGTATTCCGAATATAATCAGATTTTCATTGCTGAGGATGATATCCCCAAAACTGCGTTTCGATGTCCAGGCGCTTTAGGTACTTATGAGTGGGTAGTAATGCCTTTTGGGTTAAAAAATGCTGGGGCAACATATCAAAGGGAAATGAACACTATTTTTCATGATTTCATTGAGTCATTTATGCAGATTTATGTAGATGACTACTAGTCAAATCTGTTTCTGATGAGGATCATTTAAATCACTTGGGCCAATCATTCGAGAGAATGAGGAAACATGGCTTGAAAATGAATCCTCTTAAGTGTGCTTTCTTTGTGCAGGCTGGGGATTTCCTTAGCTTCGTGGTCCACAAGAAGGGAATCGAAATCAACTTGAATAAAACGAAGGCCATTATGGAGACGAAGCCTCCTTCTACAAAGAAAGAGTTGCAATCACTCTTGGGTAAAATCAACTTTTTAAGGAGATTCAGATCCAATTTGTGTGGGCGAACTCAAGCTTTTTCTCCGCTGCTGCGTATAAATCAAGGGAATTTCGAATGGACAGAACAACATTAGGAGGCATTTGAGAAGATCAAGACTTACTTGATGCACCCTCCTATACTTGCACCCCCTTCTAAAGATAGGCCAATGCGACTGTATATCTCTGCCTCTAATGTAACTATAGGTAGTATGTTGGCCCAAGAAAACGAAGATGGCGTCGAAAGAGCCATCTATTATATTAGTAGGGTCCTAAATAAAGTAGAGACTAGATATAATAGTATAGAAAAACTATGTCTTTGCCTGTATTTCTCTTGTACAAAACTCAAATATTATATTAAACCATTTGATGTTTATGTTTCATCTCACTTTGATGTTATTAAACACATGTTGTCAAAACCAATCATGCACAGCAGAATTGGTAAGTGGGCTTTAGCGCTCATTGAATATAATTTAGCCTTCAAGCCTTTACAGGCTATGAAAGGATAGGTTGTCTCAGATTTCATTGTTGATCACTCCGTGAATGAAAACTTCGCGTTAGATTATGTTGAGATCCAGCCATGAAAATTATATTTCGATGGGTCAACACATAAAAATGGAAGTGGCGTTGGAGTATGTATCATTTCGCCTGAAGGAATTCCAACAAAATTCAAGTACAAGTTGGAAGGCCCTCATTGTTCGAACAATGAAGCTGAGTATGAAGCATTGATTGCTGGACTTGAAGCTTTGTTGGAATTGGGGGCAACCAGAGTCGAAATTAGAGGAGACTCAGAATTAATCATTAAACAGATAACCAAAGAATACAAGTGTATCAAAGAAAATTTGATCATGTATTTTGTTATTGCTAATAGATTAATCAAGAAATTTGAATATGTGGATTTAAAACATATTCCTAGAGTTGATAATCAAGAAGCAAATGACTTGGCTCAGATAGCTTCAGGATATAGGATATCAAAAGAAAAACTCCAATACCTCGTAGAAACAAGAGGTAGAATAATGGCTACTAAATTATCACCATTAGACTTAGAGAATTCGAAATTGGGTTATGCAGGCTAGGAAGAATTCGAAGTATTAAGCATAGATGCTTTAGGAGACACGGATTGGCGGAATCCCATAATAAATTATTTGAGAGATCCTTCAGTGAGTACAGAGAGAAAGGTCAAATACAGAGCATTGTCTTATGTGTTAATAGGAAATGAATTGTTTAAGAAAACCCCAGAGGGACTCTTACTCAAATGTTTAGGGGAAAATGAAGCGTATCTAGCCTTGTCCAGTGTGCACAGTGGGGCATGTGGGGCACATCAAGCAGGTCACAAAATGAAGTGACTTTTGTTCAGATACGGAATGTATTGGCCCACTATGCTCAAAGACTGTATAGAATTTGCCAAAGGTTGCGAAGAATGCCAAATTCATGCAGGCATTCAACATGCTCCCGCAAGCAAATTACATTCGATTGTTAAGCCTTGGCCTTTTAGAGGATGGGCATTAGATTTAATTGGTGAAATTCGACCAACATCATCTAAAGGACAGAGATATATTCTTGTGGGTATAGACTATTTCACAAAATGGGTCGAAGCAATTCCTTTAGTGAATGTGGACCAAGAAGCTATTATAGAATTTATCCAGAAGCAAATAATTTACAGGTTTGGGATACCAGAAAGTATCACAACAGATCAAGGTTCAGTTATCACAGGACGAAAAATGCAAGATTTCGCACAAGAAATGGGATTCAAGTTATTTACGTCAACACCTTATTATGCCCAAGCAAATGGTCAAGTAGAAGCAGCCAATAAAGTCATAATAGGTTTGATAAAGAAGCATGTAGGTCGAAAACCAAAAAATTGGCATAAAGCCCTGGACCAAGCTCTATGGGCATGTCGAACATCTCCTAAAGAGGCAACGAATACTACTCCATTTTGACTTACATTTGGACACGACGCGGTGTTGCCAGTCGAAATACATCTACAGTCAGTCAGAATCCAAAGACAAAACGAAATACCAGTTGACCAATATTTGGAAATGATGATGAATGAGTTAGTAGATGTAGATGAAGATAGGCTACATGCTTTGGAAGTTATGAGAAGACAGAAAGAGAGAGTAGCTAGAGCATATAATAAAAGAGTTAAAAACAAGGTATTCTCAACGAATGATCTGGTATGGAAAGTTATTTTACCTATGGATAAAAAGAACAGATTCTTAGGTAAATGGTCACCCCATTGGGAGGGACCTTTTCGTGTTTTGAAAACATTTTCGAATAATGCTTATGAAATAGAGGAGTTAGTAGAAGATAGGAGAATTTTGAAAGTAAATGGGAAATACTTAAAAAGGTATAAACCATACTTGCAAGAGATTCAAATTACTTCAGAATAATTAGATGCTAGGATAAATAGAGCCAAGAGAGTATTACATAAATACCAAAATAAGTTCTGTTCGAATTACAGAAATACATAATAAGAATCTTTAACATTGCAAGGAAGTGAAAGGAGCGTCTCGTATTAGCCTAGAATCTTTAAAATTCCTTCTAAGAATCTTTTGCATAAGTTGATTCTACATTAAGTCGCATTTCTGATGCTTTCGAGCTCCTTAATTTCTTGGTTTATCCCTTCAGCTACCTCCATTTTTTGAAGACTTTGTGTGACTAGATTTGCAAGCCCTTGGTCATCAACAGACTTCAAAGCTGTTTGTTCATTTTTTGCATCCTCAATCTTCTGTTTGAGCTCTTCAATCTGAGATTCCCAAAACAAGATAGATCGGGCCAAAACGTCATGCCTATCTTTGGCTTGGTTTTTGGCAAGCTCTAAAGCTTCTGCTTGTTTAGTAAGCTTCGAAGTCTGGTCATACGCTTTAGATAAAGCTTCTTGTTTGGTTCGAATTTTAGCCTCGATACCATGTGTCCTGATATATGCAGTGTTAGCTTCATCAAGCAAGATTTGCAGATCGTATATAGTCTCAGCCACGTCAGATGGACAAATACTGAGGTCTATTTGAGACAGCAAATTCTTCATCGAAAAATAAGCCCCAAGGTTATCTTTTAAGATAGTAAAGAGATCAGCCTGAAGGATAGTTTTGTCAACTTCCTGAAGAAGTTGGTCAAGAGAAGTGAGAGGGACATCCTCTTTCGATTTAGTTTTGCTTGAAGAAGAATCCTGTTGGGCTAACATCAACTTGAGGTATTTTAGGGGATTACTCTTCTTCATCTCCTCTTTTTGTTCTTCAGATAAGGTTGGAGGGTCTGGTTTGTGAAAACAGTTCCAACAGGAACATGAACTTCTACTTGCATCCCCTCATCTTCATCACCATCTGCAAAGTAATGGCTCACAGTATTTGTGTTGCTTTCTTCTTCAGATTGATCAACGAAATGTACCTTTTTTGGAGAAGAATCACTGGGAATATTAATTGTAAGTCTAAGAGTGCCTAAGAGGGGGGGTGAATTAGGTATATAACATTTATTCGGTTTTATAAGAAAACTTGTAGTAATTTTTGTGGTTAAGTGTTTGAAGGTTTTTGACTATTTCTTATCTTTCCTTGGTTATGGTGATGAAAGCGATAAATGCGGAAAAGTAAAGAACACAGCGATATATCCTGGTTCCCCTCACAATCCGAGAGTACTCCAGTCCCCTTTCCAACACGAAAGAGATTTCACTATAGTTTAGAATAATTGTACAGCCTATGCTTACTATCTAAACCTATAGGGTGACCAAAGGTTCTTAATACCTTTAAGGTCAAAAACCAAACACTAATGTGAATAAAGAACAATCCTCTTCAAATCACAACACTTACTTCCAACAATCCTGGATAGTAAGGGAATATATTCTTTTTGTAATAAAATGATTTATTTGAAATAGATTGAGAGCACTATCAATCTTTGATTGATCTTCTTCTTCAAGAAATAAACAATTCTCAAACAATGATTATATATGTTCACAATGCATGTATGAAACTTGTAATGATTGAAAATGTATATGGAAAGTTTCACAAAATTATGACTTTGTAAGAACACATGAAAATTTGTAAGAATATGAAAATGAATAATGAAAATTGTTAATTGAAGAAGGTAATTTGAATTTAAAAATTCTGCACTATTTATAATGTCACACATCCCTTTTCATTCATGCCTTTTGATATGAAAAGATGCAATGCAACCATGAATGAATACCATTTGAAATATGTTCAAAAATCAAAAGAAAATCTGCACTGGTTCGCTGGGAACCGGTTCCGACCCAGGCAGAACCCGGTTCCTGGTGAACGTTACAACCAGAATTTGAAAATTTACACGCAGGAACCGGTTCCCCTATAGGTACAACCCGGTTCCTGGTACAAAATCCAGGGACATGTTTTTTGAAAAAGTTTGGAACCCGGTTCCCTGTTAGGTAGGAACCGGTTCCTAAAGGTTTATTTTTGAAAATTCTTTTTGAAAACTATTTCAAACATATTTTTTTCTTTTGTTAAACATATGGGATATGTATATGATTATGAATGCATATTTGTGAACATCTATATTCAAGTTGAAGAATTATTTATACCTTTTGACATTGTTGATTCTTTAATAATTCTTCTTCTAATCTTCAAGACTTGTAACAAGGTTTTATATGATTATATACTTTTTGCACATCCTTTTGAATGTTGATATCCATGTTGTCTTCATCAAAACCAATGCTTTAAATATGACTTGAGAAGCTTGCAATTACATTAATGACGGGAGTTTCGATCCCTGTGTTTGGTTCATCAGCTTCAAGGTCCTCTGCCAATGGAGGAGACGTTGCCTGTTGATCTAAGACCTCAGCCAATGGAGGCGAAGTTGCTTGCTGATCCAGGGCTTCGACCGTTCCCACAGGGGTAGCTGCAGTGGATGAGCCCTTATTTAAAACATTTTCATTGGAACCTTCTGGTTGGGGAGAAGCTGTAGATTTTTGGCTTTGGATGTTGGGAGGATCAACAGGAGCAGAAGGGACACTCTGCATCGAGATCAAGAGTCAGCATAGAAGAATATTATATAACCTATCAAGAAAAAACATCAAAGTAAAATTTACCTTCTGCTCATTAGAAGTTGCGTTACTGCCAATGCGTTATGAGACTACATTCTTCAAAGATGGAGATTTCGAAGGGCCTTTGGATATGGATTTGGGAGCATTTGCAGGAATTCTGCTGCCAGTGGGATTGATGGTTTGAGAAGCTTCACCATATTTTTTGGTCTTCTTCTTTTTCTTTCGCTTGAGAGGCGAAACATCTTCGTCCTTCTCTGATTCATTTTTTGAGTGAGCATCATCATGTCTCCGTTTCTTGGGAGGCTTGGGGGGCAAGCCACTTACCTAAAAATATGAAGAAGACAATTAGTCAATTTAAAAGTAATTTCGACAATAATAGAGAAGTAAGTGAAGTATTACCTTCTTCTTTTTCTTCTTTAAAGTATCATCTTTTTCGACAGGAGGATTTTCAATGGTGGTGGTTGTTGCCTTCGAAGTTGAAGTTGAGCCTACTTTAGGCACAACTTTTTCTTTCTTCAAAGATTTTAGATCAATAGCTGAAAAGAATTTTGAAACAGTTAAGTTAAAACAACATAAAATATATAAGGGAACTTCGATTTTTCTTCAGTTCCGCACCTTCGCCTTTTCGAGACGTAATAGACATGGCTGACAAGTCATAGCGAAGGTGCCCTCTGAAATTGTACAAATCATGTTTGGCCCACGTTACCCTTTGGGCAGGTTTTTTGGCATCATTTTCGCAGCTACGAAAAATCTCCCTATAATATAACCACCCAGGGTATGGTGGAAAAAATGCCAAAGCCAGCTCTAAAGTAGGTAGATTTGGAAATTTAGGTGGCTGATGTTTAAAAGCCCACCAATACCTATCTTCAGGTTTTACATAAGGAGGACATCGAATCTTTGAAAGCTGTTTTTCAAATTTTTCTTTCAAAGTTTTTGCTGCGTCACAAACAGTTCGATGTATATCGATAGGATTATAGACAATTTCAAAGTATTTTTGAAAGGCTCGAATTTCCTTGACATGAGTGAGTCTACCTTTTTTGACGTTCTCCTGCACAATGGAAAAAGTTGTTGTCAATTGTTGTTGAATCTCGATGGTGCTGAACATATTATTCGAATAATAGTTCGACCACCAGGTATAGAAATCTTTCGTTTTGTAGAAAGAAGGAGTAAAGAAAACTAGTGTAAAATCAGCGAAGCCATCATGTTGTTTCTGTCTAGCTTCGATTTCTTTAAAAGGGTAAGGCACCCCTGCCAAACATATCTCTCTTTTCCTGTCGAAAAGAGGCTCAGGTAAAATTTGGCACAATCCAAACTGACGAGCCACAAAATTGGGCAGGTAGGCAAGGATGTGTGCCTGACTTCTTACAGGAGTGATTCTAGAAGTGATTAGCCTGCGAGTTAGAAAGGCGCGCCTGTAATACGGTGAACTGACTTTGTAGGTTTTGTATCGCAAATATGCGGATAGCAAGAGTCGCCACCGACTTTTCTTTTATCCAATTAAGGGAAGGTAAAAAGTATAGAAAAAGACCTTCGTTAGATTCTGAGTAAGGGAGAAGGTTATGAAAAGGGAAGGTATTAACACCCCTTTCCATCCGTAGTTATCTACGGGCTCTTAGTTGCTCTTTAGATCACTTTAAAAATTGTGCTTTTTGTGTGTTTGAAAATGTTTTGAAAAGGCATTTCGCTTTGACTTTGTAATGATTCATGTAGGAATGTATACAAAGTGTTCGAAAATGTTTCATTTTGAAAAGAGTTTGAACTTTGACAAAAGTGTGAGGTGCAAAAAAGTATTTTGATAGAGCAAGCAACTAAAAGTCTTATTACCTACTCAGAATTGGTCGTTTTCGTGTTATTTTACGTTCCTTTAGAATAGCGCTATCCATACCATTAGTTGGTAGGTAACTCCATTCGTTGGATGTAAGCGGGACATTCGAAGGGACATCGTATGGTCATAGAAGGCAACTTGTAGAAAGTATCCTAGCACATTCGAAGGGACTATCATCATTTTTCGTAGGCGACAATCGAGGGTCAAGATCATATATTCGTAGGCGACTTCGTGGGTCTATGATCTTTGTATCGAAGGGACTATGATGATTTGTTTTGAAGGTAACGGTGCTAGAATACCTCTACGTTCGAGGGACTTGACCATTTGAATTCGTAAAGGCAACGAGAGAGAATTACCCTAAGGGGTGCATGTGTGAAAAGAGTGTGTCAATTCAGGTATTTTATCTTGCAATTATGAGTGAGCTATGTCCAATTTTAGTCTTGCCATACACGCCTATTTACTAGCAGTTTATAGGGTGCGGAAATTAAATTGCGGAAATGTAAAGTGCGGAAAGATAAATCCTACGCTATTACATGGCTTTGGGGCAGATACATAATTTTAAAGTGCGGAAAATAAAAGATTCCTAATTAAACTATTACATCCCATAGGCAATTACATAATATGAAAAGAAAACGGTAAAAATTGTCCGAAACGAGATAACCTATGAACAGATGAGAAATCGGGAAATACGAGAAAATTGAATAAGAGGAAAATGTTAGTAAAAATAATAATTTTTGAATGAGAAAAATGTTTCATGCTGGAAATAACATTAATATGCTAAAATAATTTTTTGGGACTTTTTGGAGTTAATTTAATAATTAAAAATCAATTAAAGGTGATTTAAATGATAAATTAACAATTAAATTAAATATGCATGCAAAAATAATATTTTTAATTTTATAAATTAAATAAACATTTTCTGAATATAATGCAAAAAAGAAAAATATTTTTTGGTGTTTTTAAATGCATGACAAAAAATTATGAAAATAAATTAAAATGAATGGAAATATTAAAAGTATGAAAAATAAGAAAATAGTTGAAGTTTGTAAAAAGAAAAATAGAACCGGTCCTGGCAGGGGTTGAACCTGTGACCTCTTGGAGCATCTACTCAAAACAAAGCCTTAACCACTGCGCCACCATGCACTTGGTGTTTGGAAATTGGAAGCGTGTGAATATAAATGATACGCGTGTCATGGATTTGTTAAGTCAAAACACAGTCAGCCTTGTGGGGTCCAGGTAGCGCGAAGGAACGAATCAGAAAACATGGAAACGCCACGCACGCTCGCTGCCGGTCAACAAAGTCCACGACGCCGGAGCCCTAGCTCCGGTCGTCTTCTCCGGCGACCAAAAATTCCAAACCTGCGAAATACACGAAATAAAAGAGAAAAGAGTACCCTACCCCCCTAAATCGAGGGCTGCGAACACGATGGTGGTGTTAGTTTCGATTGAAAGTGCCTGTAACACCTGGTTCGAACGAAACAGCTCGGAATGCCCTAACTATGGTGTTTCGAGTTTCACACGTCTAAGCTTGCATGAGATGGTTCATTCATGATCTATTGGATGCCCTGAGTTCATACAAACACACAAGAAACGTTAACAATGCATGAATAATGAAATTCAAATTTTGAAAGTTTACCAAATCGGAGCAATGTATTGGGCACGATTCTGGATGGTTTTGCTTCGATTAAGAGTTGATTTTGCTTGCTGGGATATCAAGGAACACGTTTTGATCCTTAAAACACCTTGAAACTGGCTGGAGAATGGAATTCGAAATTTGACAATTCTTGAGAAATTTTGGCAAAGTGAGGGTTGTTGTAAGGGCTAGGGTTTCGTGTCCTTTGCTTGTCAACTTGCTGGCTATTTATAGAGTGTATTAGGAGAGGAAAAAGAAGTAAAAAAAGATTTGATCTTGAATGTGCATTGAATATTTTTCAAATAAAATCAAATTTTGGAGAAAATTTGATTTTCTCTTCAATGTGAGAGCTAGCACGAATTTGGCATGTTTCATGGGCTTTCTTGGACCTCAAGTTTGATATAAATTCACTCCTTTTGGAAAAATATCTTATTTTCATATTTTATATAATTTAATTTTGAATTAAATGGTTTAAAATTCAAAAATAAATCAATAAAATAGAAAATTGTCATGGCCAAGCATCAATAAGTCACAAACAACATTATCAACAAGTTTGGATCATAAGATTATAGGCCCATTTGGAAAATTTTGCATTTTGACAAATATCTCCTTTTGTGCAATTGTTCAAAAATGCTCAACTTCTGAATAGTGTATCTTGCTCAATTTTCCACATTTTTTAGTGTTATTGGACTTTTTGAAAAGCTCTAGGAGTCCTCTAACCAACCTCTTTGGTTTCATCTCAATTGGAGTTTCCATGCTCAATATATCTTCAAAACAAAAAGTTGACTTTTGTTGACTTTGAAAAGGACCCGTAATGTTTTGATCCATACCTTCCAAATGAAGCATTTTTTGAACATTCTTGTGAGACATGAAGTTGTAGAGAATTGAATTTCCTTCAAAACAAGAGGTGGTGGAAAAATTTATGAGAAAGTATGAAGAAGTTATGCTCAATCAAAGTTTGGTTGACTTTTCACTGAGAAACCCTAATTTAGAAAGTTTGACTTTTGAGCAAATCTTGAATTTTCTTGATGAATCATGATCAACCCTTGATCAAATGATGAATGTAACTTCAAAATGAGGATGTTGACCAAAAATCAGGGAAGTTTGACTGTATGTTGACCACAATTGACTTTTTGTCCAATACAACTGATTTTCAACTATCTGAGCAATTGTCTGAGCAATCTTGACTTGTGAGGCTTGAAACTTGACATGGAGAATCTTTGAAGCATATGAGGAGGCCTGATGACCATTGGAGATGTTGGAAGTCCCCCTTGATCTGAGAAATACCAAACCCTAGTTTGGGTTGATTGTCTAGGAGAGGGTTTGTCTGATCAACCCTTGAGGAATCCTTGAGTATGGATGTATGAAATATCTTGAGAAGATGGAGGGCAAATTTTGGGGTATGACAGCTTCCCCTGTTCAATCTTCTTGTACTGGAAGGGTTAGATTGGCATGCTCGCCTTTCGTGACCTGGAGGTAGAAGATGATTGAACACTCGAGTACACTTGAAAATTTGCACTCGCTGTTAACTAATGATGCGGGAATGGGCTTACAGATGCCATTTGGAGAAGGTGGAGACTTCGCTGGGGAATGAGTCGTATGCTAGACTCGAGATTGTTGTCTGAATAGGGAAGATGACGGAGATGGGCTTAAGATGCCATCTGGAAAGATCGACGCTGGGGGGTGAGCCGTACGCTAGGCTCTGTAGACGTTTTCTGGAAGGAGCATGGAGATGGGCTTAAGATGCCATCCGGAGGGGGTCGTACATTAGACCTCGTGCTCAACTTTGAATGAATTTATTGGTTTGTATTGGTTTTTAACCAAATATGCAGCATTCTGAAAGTGGAGAAATGTTGATAAGTATCCGGAGATGGGCTTAAGATGCCATCCAAGGCAACCGAGTCGTACGCCAGACTCTGTAGTTGCTGTTGATAATAAGAAGGAATCAGAATAGATCTTCGCGCTGCTGACTACTCCGAGGGGGTAGTAGTTGGCAAAATGTGGATATCTTCCCTGTTGTGCATCGGGTATTGCTCCACTGCCTGTTATCGGAGGATAACTTGTGATCGTTCAGATAGTTTTCCCATCTAGCTTCGGGCATTAATCCTGGATCTGTTGTCGGAGGACAACAAGGGAGGTCGTGCGGATAGTTTTCCCGTTTGGATTCGGGTCTTAATCCTTGGACCAGTTGTCGGAGGACAACTAGGGCGGTCTTTCAGATAGTTTTCCCGTCTGGATTCGGGTCTTAATCCTGGACCATTTTGCGTCAAAAAGTGATTTTCACCTGTTTTGGAGAAAACAAGAGAAACTTTGATAGAATATTTGTTAGTCTTATGCAAAGTATGATGCATGATGATGTGTATGAATGACATATGCATATATTGTAACTTTATGAGAAATGTATGAATGAAAGATGTTGTGGTATTTCAAAACATATCTATCTTGAAGAAGATGCAGATGTCCTGTTTGGAGATTTCTGACTTCTGTTTGGGGACGGAATGGATGGAAACCCTGAGAAGAAAGAAAACTTTGATTCCTCCGATGCACTATCTGACCAAGTTTTGAGCCCAGATATTGTTGAGGACGATAGAGGTACGCTGTCGAGGATCTTGTGTGCAGACCCTGTTGGGGAGAATCTTGGAGATACTCTACCGGGGATTTTGTATGTAGATCTTGCTGGAGAGTATCTGAAAGGTCGCTGGGAGACCGGTTTAGAAGGACTTGGGCCCGTTGTAATCTCTGACTGGGGAATAAAAGGTGTAGGTTTCCTCCGATGCACTATCTGACCAAATTTCACGTCTGGATACTGCTGCTGCCGGGGAGAAGGGGAATGGCTTGAGAGATATTTTGCTGGAGATAAATACCTCGGCCGGGGATGAAGTGTTATTGCTCGAAGACTGGTGTAATCCGGTTAAATTAAGTGGAATCACTGCTCGGGGGCTAACGTATACTCCACGGGGAAGGTTTGTTGTGAGTGACACCTCTGCGGGGACTGTGTTCTGTGGGGAAAAAGATTTTGGTGACTTTTGCCGTCATCTCAATTCCTGGAGCCTGTAGTAATTACTTTTGTATGTTCACTTTTCGCATGCTTGTGAATAGATTTTTATTGTCAAATGCATATAATCATTCAAAGCAAACGTTGGCCAAGTAAAGAGAAAGAACTTGTCTTTATTTGAAATGTGGCGTATGGCCAAGTAGTTTGTACACAATAAAGGTAAAAAGCTATGCGGAAACAGTCTCGTTAAGTTCCAACTATGCTAGTACTCATATATTTCAACTATCTCATCTCCTTGCTGTCAGTAGAAAGTGAGTGGATTGATTTTCGCCATTTGAATCTTGAATGCTGATAGTAGTCTGTAGATAAGTGATCTGGATGAGACATAGTCATACGCTTAAATCCCTAACTTTTGCCTAGACCGCCCTTTCGGGGTTTTCAGTCTACCGGGATACCCTTTTTTGCCCAAGCCGCCTTTTTAGGTTTTCGACTTGCTGGGTGTACATGTTTTATATATATCCTTAATTTTTGCCCGAACCCTTTTGGTTCGCCAGGATGCCCTTACTTTTGCCTAGGTTCGTCGACCTAGCGGGTCTCTTTTATGCGTAGTATTTTTGACTATGTCTGCATTCACAGGGTGTGGGAAGTCTTCGCCATCCATGGTGCTAAGTATCATAGCTCCGCCGGAAAATACTGTTCTTGACTACAAATGGTCCCTCATAGGTGGGAGTCCATTTTCCCCTGGGATCACCTTGTGGAAGAATGATGCGCTTGACTACTAGATCATCGACTTGGTAAACTCGGTGCTTGACCATCTTGTTAAATGCTCTGATCATTCGTTTCTGATAGATCTATCCATGGCAGATGGACGTGAGTCGTTTCTCATCAATCAAATTAATCTGGTCAAGGCGAGTCTGGATCCAATCGTCTTCGCCTAACTCTGCGTCTTGGAGGACTCTGGTTGAGGGTATCTGAACCTCGATGGGTAGGACTGCCTCCATACCGTATACAAGGGAGAAAGGGGTTGCCCCTGTTGATGTTCGTACTGTAGTGCAATAACCATGAAGAGCAAATGGTAACATCTCATGCCAATCCTTGTAAGTCACTGTCATCTTCTGTATAATCTTCTTAATGTTCTTGTTGGCGGCTTCCACTGTGTCATTCATCTTAGGCCGATAAGGAGAATAATTGTGATGTTTGATCTTGAACTGCGTGCAGAGTTCGGTGATCATCTTGTTGTTGAGATTAGAACCGTTATCTGTGATAATCCTTTCAGGAGTGCCATATCGACATATAAGATTATGCTTCATGAATCGAGCCACAACATTCTTGGTAACAGATGCGAACGAAGCTGCTTCCACCCACTTGGTGAAATAGTCAATTGCCACAAGGATGAAACGATGTCCGTTGGAGGCTGTGGGCTTGATTTCTCCGATCATGTCAATGCCCCACATTGCAAAAGGCCAAGGAGCTGTTAGAACATTCAGAGGTACTACTGGAGGTACGTGCACTTTGTCAGCATATATCTGGCACTTGTGACAAGATCGAGCATATCGGTGACAATCAGCTTCCATGGTGGACCAATAGTAACCTGTTCTCAGAATCTTCTTAGCCATGGTGTGTCCACTGGAGTGAGTACCAAATGCGCCTTCGTGTAACTCTTCCATGATACGTTCCGCTGTTTTCCGGTCTACACAGCGGAGTAAGCACAAGTCGTGGTTGCGCTTGTATAAGATGCCGTTGCTGAGGAAGAATTTGGATGCAAACCTTCTCAAAAACTTCTTATCATTGACAGATGCCCCTGCGGGATATTCCTGAGTCTCAAGATACCTCTTCACGTCATAGTACCAAGGTTTCTCTTCTGTATCAAGTTCACGACAGTATGTCGGTTCGTCAAACTTCTCAATCATGATCTGGGGAGCCTCGTTGTCCCATCTGACCTTGAACATAGACGACATAGTAGCCAATGCGTCTGCCAACTGATTCTCTTCTCGTGGAATGTGATTGAAAGTGATCTCTTCGAAGTAGGGGATCAAACTCAGAACATGCTCTTGATACGGAATGAGATTTGGATGTTTCGTATCCCACTCGCCCTTAATCTGACTGATCACTAAAGCTGAGTCTCCATATACTTGCAAGAACTTCATTCTTAGGTCAATAGCAGCTTTGATACCCATGATGCACGCTTCGTATTCGCCCATGTTGTTAGTGTAGCTGAAACAAAGTCTGGCGGTGAATGGCGTGTGTCCGCCTGCAGGGGATGTAATAATGGCGCCAATGCCATTGCCAAGTGCGTTTGAGGCTCCATCAAAGACCATAGTCCATCGGGATCCCTGTTCAGGTCCTTCGTCTGGGCCTGGTTCCTCACAATCAGTAACTAGTAAAACATCTTCATCTAGAAATTCGAATTGCATAGACTGATAGTCATCTATGGCTTGATGAGCCAAATGATCGGCTACTACACTTCCTTTGATCGCTTTCTGAGAAGTGTACTGGATGTCGTATTCGGTCAGGATCATTTGCCATCTTGCTATTCTTCCGGAGAGAGCTGGTTTCTCAAATATGTATTTTATCGGATCCATCTTGGAAATCAACAAGGTAGTGTGAGCCAACATATACTGTCTTAGCCGGGCGAGCAGCCCATGCCAAAGCGTTGCAAGTTTTCTCAAGCTGTGAGTATCTTCTTTCACAGTCGGTAAACTTTTTGCTAAGGTAGTATATTGCATGCTCTTTTCGACCAAACTCGTCATGTTGCCCCAACACATACCCCATTGAGTTCTCTAACACTGTCAAGTACATGATAAGAGGTCTTCCTTCGGCGGGCGGCATCAGGGTAGGAGGATTCTGTAGGTACTCCTTGATTTTGTCAAAAGCGATCTGGCAATCGTCGTTCCACTCTACCACCTGAAGATTGGCTCACAAGTAGCAGTTAGATGTGCAATGAATCTGGCAATGTAATTCAATCGGCCCAAGAAACCCATGACTTCCTTCTCGGTGCGGGGAGCTGGCATCTCTTGAATAGCTTTAACCTTGGCGGGGTCAACTTCAATACCTTTACCACTAACAACAAATCCTAGGAGTTTGCCGGATCTGACTCCAAAGGTGCACTTGTTGGGATTAAGTCTCAATCTGTACTTCTTCAATCTGTCAAACAATTTCTGCAAATGATCAAGATGTTCTTCCTCAGTCTGTGATCGAGCTATCATGTCGTCGACGTAGACCTCTATCTCGTGATGAATCATGTCATGAAATAACGTCACCATGGCACGCTGATAAGTGGCGCCCGCGTTCGTTCTTCAGTCCAAACGGCATAACTTTGTAGCAGAAAGTGCCCCACTGTGTAACAAAGTAGTCTTTTCCATGTCTTCAAGAGCCATTTTGATCTGATTGTAACCGGAGAAACCATCCATGAAGGAGAAAACTTTATGCTGAGCGGTGTTGTCAACCAGAACATCAATATGAGGAAGTGGAAAATCGTCTTTCGGACTTGCTTTGTTCAGATCTCTGTAATCCACACACATTCGTACTTTGCCATCCTTCTTAGGTACGGGCACCACGTTTGCAACCCACTGTGGATAAGAAGTAACAGCTAAGAAACCGGCGTTGAACTGTTTCATAACTTCGGCTTTGATTTTCTCTGACATCTTAGGACGCATGCGACGAACCTTCTGTTTTACTGGGAGAAAACCTTCTTTTGTCGGCAATCGGTGCACCACAATATCAACGTCTAAACCAGGCATGTCTTCGTATGACCAAGCAAAAACTTCAACATAGTCTCGTAGCATCTGAACCAACCTTTCTTTAACACTGTTCTCAAGACCCGCTCCTATCTTGATCTCTTTTCTGTCTTCATAAGTACCCAAATTCACAACCTTAACTTGCTCTTCGTGTGGCTGTATAACTCGTTCTTCTTGCTGTAGCAATCTGACAAGTTCTCCTGGCACTTCACAATCTTCCTCACCTTCGTCTTCGGCTTGGTAGATCGGATTATCAAAGTCATATTTAGCAATAGCATAACTGTTATCAACGAGATTCAGAGTGATTCTGCAGTGTATCACGTGGGTGTGTGTAAGAAACACATAGCTTTTTGAAGGGGTGATAAAGTAAAAGAAAACAACAATTGAATGCAAAAGTCCAACGATTTTATTGAATGAAAATATGCAAATGACAGATAATAACCCTCACAAACGAGCCATGATGCCCCGGGCAAGGCACTAGGCTTTAGAGTTTATTGTTCAAAACACAGAAAAATACGAAAAGCAAAACAAAAACAAGAGCAATTACTCCTGTCTAAAGGAGATTGGTATGACGTCTTCAGTCTTCCAATTGCTGAGTCCACTGTCTGGAGTTGGGAAGATCCACTTACTGATGCCGAAGTCGCTGTCGTCGTCTTCTATAGCATGGATTCCACTCTGGATAATGCGGAAAGGAAGTTGGCCGGCACGCTCGCGGCGTATCATCTTCTGACCCTTAATGGTGAAGCCTAAAACAGTTTTGTCAGATTTGATAGGAAGATCAGGGAGCTGACCCCAAACAGTACAACCTCCTTCTTCAACTGCGGCTTGAGCATCTTTCAGTGAGGCCATCCTAGGCAGAACTTTAGCAACTTCAGGAATGATAGGTGAGTCAACAGGCATGACTCTGGGGATTGTTTCAAAAGCTTGACAGGGAGTCTCAAAGAATTCTCCTTCCATCTCGAGGTATCGGAACGGCTGTAGATGACTGACCATATATTCCTCTTCACCACACACTGTAACAACCTTCCCTTTCGCCGGGTACTTCAGTTTCTGATGCAAGGTAGAGGTAACACGCCTGCCCCATGTATCCAATGGCGTCCAAGTAGACAAGAGTAAGCTGGATGGATGTCCATGACAAAGAAAGTAGAGTCAAAAATCTGGGAACCGACTTTGACAGGTAGAATGAGCTCTCCAAGCACTGTTCGCTTAGAACCATCAAAAGCTCTCACAATAATGTCACTGGGTTTCAGAACCAGCCCTTCAACATCGAGTCGATCAAAAGCAGTCTTTGGTAGGATGTTCAGAGCAGAACCAGTATCCACCAAAACGTGAGATAGTGTAACGCCCTAACATTCAACAGAGATGTGCAAGGCTTTATTGTGTTTGAAATTTCTGGCAGCAGATACTTGATGTCACAGAGAATGTTATGACACAGTATCTGACACTGCTTTGTTAATTTACACAGTAAATATAGAAAGCAGTAAATAACACAATAAGTTGTTCACCCAGTCGGTTCTAACAAACCTACGCCCGAGGCTACCAAGCCGGATAAAGTTCACTATTAGTAGTATCAATTCAAAGACCCTACCAACTCACGCTGACACCTTCTCACTTAATCACTACCCAATGACACTTTTACCTAAGTACTACTTAGATATGAGTTCCTACTCACTCCCTCAATCACCGCAGTTGATCTCAACCTATTGTTTAATTGAATTGTGAAGACACACTTCAATACACTATCTTGATCTCGCTCAAAGCTTGCAATCAAGAGACAAACACTCGTGCTTCAAAGCTTTGAGTGATAAACTACCCTTACAACAAATCCTAGTCCAATGCACTTATCAATTGATAGTTGCTTGGCTCACAAGAGAAACTAGAATTACACAATAACAACTGTTACTAACCTTAACAGTACACAAAATACAACCTGCAATATCTTCAATAAACTCGAGGCGTGGCAGTAGAATAAGGGTTGAATTCTTTATATAGAAGCAATTCGAATCTTCAAGGCTTCCATAAAGATAGCTAGGGTTCACTTAATTTTCTCCTAAAACATGGTTTGTTTCACAACCAATTTAGGTTTAATTAAGATTAACCTAGCAGCCACGTGAGCATGCTTTCTAATAACTGAAAGACATAAATAAAATGCTCAACAAACTTCCTGAAAAATCTCAGAAAACGATTATCGAATGTTACAGAATGTCATAACATCCGTCATGACATCATGCTTTTCTAAATTTCCAGACAGCCTTTAGCTTCCCGCCTGAAATACTTTTACCATCCTTGTCCAAGAGGATTTATCTTCAATCTCTGAATGTCATGACATCCATCATGACATTGTTAAAGAAACCATACAAATTCCCCAGACTATTGAAAGAGAGTCAACAGTAAAAGAAATATACCAAGAAGTAGTTAAGTACCAAGAAGTATACGTGGATACATCATTGTTCGTGCATTACACATCCGCAATAAAGGATTACAAACATCCAAACAAAATTGGAAACAAGCAAAAAAAAAAATGATGTGAGTAAACATAGGCGAAGGCATCAATTACTTTCTTCTCCAGGAGGCACGTGGAAGGAAGCTTCTTGATCCTTCTTCAAAGATCGGTGTTTGATCAGCACCAGCAACAAGATTATCATTATCTTCAAGATCACCAACCGCATCATTATCGCCTTTCTTCATCCTCAACTTGTCCCGCTCCATTGAGAGATAAGTTCTTCCGACTTTGCTTTCTTGCTTCAAGTTCTTTGCAAGTTGCTCTTAGCACAAAGAATGACATTTGCTTTATGAGAATTTTCTTTGACATTTGATGTCTCGCAGATGTCATGACAATGTCTGGACATGTTTCCCTTGGAACAGCTTTGTAGTGGAAGCCAAGGGCGTAGGTTCTTTGCAGATCAATCTGTCACCAAGAATGTCCGGATGTTGATCAATCATAATTCCACAGCAGGAGGGAAAAGCTATTGGTCCCTTGATGGCATAGCTGTCGCATGCTTGAGTGTCTCGATCAAATATGTAGGATCCATAGTCAAAGGAGGCTCGAGTACCTCGCATAAATGAATCTTCCCAATCCATTGGAGATGGTGGATTTGTGATTGGTTGGAACCCGCTTAGCAGCACCAATCTTATGCGAATAGCAAACTTGACACTCGGTTGCTTGCAGAGCTTTCCTTTTAGAGGCCATTGCCTTACCGCTTGCGATGATAGTTTGGCGATCTTGTTGTCGCTTCTTCCACCTCGAGTATTCTCGTGTCCGCCTAGGTATCTGACCACTTTTGGAGAAAACCGACTTTTCTCCCCTCACATAAACGGTAATCATCGACTTTCTATCCCCACGTGAGAGATTGACAATAAACTCTTTCACCGAGTTTCATAGCGCTTGAGAGTTTCTCTACTTTTTATCGGCCCCGCCTCCTTAATCAGTTAATGATCTCCTTGCACTGAGCACTCCTACTCACTCTCTTTCCAAGGCAATCCTCTTCAGCAAACATACTTCCATCTCCCAAGATTTTCGGATGATGGAATGAGATGTTGTCAATTGCCACTTCGTGCACTTGGGAAAGCTTCCCAAGAGTTGCCTTCTTCTTTGGATGAATGTCATGACATTCATTACAACATCAAACTCGAGCCTTGATCGTAATCCACCGTTCGTGTTCCTTTCTCTTTTCACAATAGGTGTTCTCTTTGGTTTAGAGTCACCACCAGCTTTTCACTCTACTTCTTGTAGAAGAACCACCTTGTGATACTTCTCGCCTTTGTCCACAAGCTCAAGATCCTTTCGTGGCCTGTGTGATCACTGCTTTCCTTTTCTCTTCATCATTCTTTTGCAATGCTTGATTGACATTGGCAATAAGATCATTGTCGAGAACATTTCATCTAAATCAATGACCTGAGGTTCGCTTAAGTGGTTAGATTCTTGAACTGACTCTTCCAAAATGTCAAATGTAGTCATCGTGGATGTACTGAGGAACACTTTGTGGTGATTCTTCAAGATTACCATCGTGAACATAATCAAGATCACTTTATTAGGGCAACATTTTGGGGACTTCTCAAGAATGTCGTCGAGAACTCATCTTCCTTATCGCAGAGATGTTGTTATGTGCATTATCAATACCTACACCGCACTCTTTAACAGAGTGATCTTCATTATTCTTGATAGGAGAAGTATCATGATCACCGATGTCCGGACATTCTCTGTGACATCGGATCAACCGCTAAGCTAGGGCTAGCAGACTTCTCATTTAGAGGCATTGAGACTCTGTGAACATATTGATTCTCATTTAGGATATTCATCACTATCCTAGCTATTGCTACATGAGACCTAGACTCCTCCGGGTTCACTCTTTCCGGGGAAGAAGATGATGGAATGAGGTCTTACCAGGGAGAAGCTTGAGGTCTTCTTGCATTCCTTGTGCGCAATTTCTTAACCTTTTCGGATCAAGAGCTATTGGCGCAATGGAGTGACCTTGAGCTTGACTTGCATGGATTCAACACTTTCCTTGACTTCACCATGGAGGAGATGGAGAGCCTTTGGGATGATGGAGGACGAAGACATTTTCGTTGATGGTTTTGAGAGAATGAGAGCGAAAATGCATGGAGATTTAGAGTTTCTTTTAGAGGAAGTAAGAGTGATGTAACCTTCAAATGGAGAAACTCTTATATAAGAATGTCCTTCCTATTCTTGGACTTTTAAATGGGGATGAAAGTACCTAAATGCCCCACTTATGATTAATTGAAATACCAAGTCCAAGTCATCCCTTGTTGTAGGCTCGATAATTGCTATAACTCCCCATATTGACAAATACCCAATTTGTCCCTTATATTCTTAAACTGACCGACCTTAAGAGCTTTAGTAACAATGTCAAAGGCAATGTCATGACATCTGTATGACATTGTACTCAATCGGTCTCCTTTATCCGATCACCCTAGAACAATTGCTATCACCGTTGTGAGTTCAGCTTCAACATTGTATAGTACCACACAGTTTTTCTTCTTGCTGATCCAAGGAATGAGGTTACTTCTCAAGGAGACACTTCCAACAGAAATCCTTTTCCACAAGCTTAGATCAACACCCTTTCCACTTGTTCATTGGATACCTTCGATGTGGAATGGTAATAGTCCTAGTGTGGCTGCCATTCTTCATTCCAAGCTTCTTGACACAATTCCTTGAACACTTGTTCTGTGAAGGAAGTGTTGAGCCATCCATCATTGTGTCTGAGACTTCTTCAGATACCAAGTGATTACCATGGATCAAGTTACCATGATTTTTCCTCCTCCTAAGAGGACATCATCCAAGATTTTTCTCCGTAATATTTGTGTGAGACACTTGGTCAACCTTTCATGCCGTAACCTAGTACTTTGCTTCAAGATTTGAGTGATCAAATGTCTAGACATTGAGTGTGACATTCGATTTCGACCAGCCTTACAATTACCATGCATTTTCCCTTTTCCATGTGAATTCTTGGTAATCTTCCTCCTTCTTTGAACCGATCCTTTTCATTCCTCCGAGGTGTGGGTGGTCGATTGTTGTTGCCTCAACTTCACTTTCTCTTCATCTTTGTCAGAAAGCACATGATGGTGAATGAGGTTCTCGATTTCCACAAGTAGCTTGTCCTTTGATCGACTCCTCTCATAATCACTACTTGTTCATTATTGATTACAAGACATTCAAATTTAGTGAATTTGATGTATCCCATATCACATAGCCGACTTATGCTAATGAGATTTGCAATGACCTTTTACCAAAGAACACTTCATTCTGTGTTTGAACCTGCACCGTTTGAGTTTCCAACACCTCGATTTCTCCTTTAGCTCCATCTCCAAAGGTAACAAACGGTAGAATGAGGCTTAACATTTACGAGAAGATTGCTCTCCCATGTGCTTGGAACATCCATCGTCAAAGTACCACTCTTCCTTGATGATACTTTAAGAGAAGTCTGCTATCGTGTAGTAGTCTTCTTCTTCCACTGGTGAGTGTATGATGCCTTGTTGGACTTAGGCTTCACATATGAAACTTGATTAGGATACCCATGTAGCCTATAGCAGGTGGACTTTATGTGACCAAATCTTCCACAGTAATAACATCTCCATCTCTGAAACCTTGTTCAGATTTCTATGATTTTGATGTTGAACCCAATGTTGTGACATCTGGTTAGACATTGGTTCATGTGGTCTGCTTTTCTTTCTGTGGTCAACAACTTTCTTAGTTTCCACATATCCTGTGGCAAACCTATTTCCTACTTTGTGGAATGGCATTCTTTTTGCCTTTGGCTTCCCAGGTTTGTTCCTCCCCTGGTTATTTGCAAATCTCTTTGCAGTCACATACCCTGAGCCAGACATGTTTCCTGTATTGTGATGTGACATCTGTTTTGACATTGTTCTCCTATGTCTCTTCTTCTTAGTGTCACCAACAGGTTTCTTTTCAGCAACATATCCTAAACCATGCTTATTTCCTGCACTTTGTCCCAGCTGAAGAATTTCATCCAATTTTTCAGTACCAGATGTCAGCATTTTGACAGACTTATACATCTGATCAAGCTTGGAATTCAACACGACAATATCACTGTTGAGGAGAGCTATATTGGCTGTGCTTTCCTTTTTCTCAGCCTCTAGCTTCACATTCTCGCCCAACTTCTCAATCGCCTTTTCTGCTCTCATTCACGACACACTTCATCATTTTTCACATAGCTTCTTGTAGTTCTCAAGAAGCTCTTCAAACGTCACTTCCTCATCACTAGAGTCCATGTCGAATTGTACACCCAGGAGAGCGTGACAAGTTTGGCACCTTCTTCCTCGATTCACTTGAATCACCATCGCACAAGTGATAACCATTCCTTTCTTTTGTTTCTTAAGAAAGGTGGGACATTCACTCTAATATGTCCATATCCTTCACATTCATGGCATTGGACTCTCCTTTGGCTTCCTTTTTCTTCTGACTGGATCTTCTCTGAGTCATAAGATCTCGCTAGTGTCGATGCAATGTCCTTGACATTTGACCTTGACTTTGGATCCATCCTCTTGATAAGTTTGTTGAATGCTTACCAAGCATAGCTATAGATTCGTATATCTTCCTCATCTTCTACCTTGCTTCCTTCTTCGAATTGGATACAAGAGCTATGCTTTTATTCTTCATCGCCAGCTTCACCGATTCCCATCTCAAAGGTCATAAGGGATCCAATAAGTTCTTCAACTTCGTGGATCTTGATGTCCCGAGCCTCTTCAATTCTTGTGACTTTCATTGCAAACCTTTTGGGCAAGGACCCGAGAATCTTTCTCACCCTCTTCCGACATCTTTTCACCAAGTGCTCCCGAGGCATTGGCAATCTCAACACATTCATGTGAAACTCATGAATAGTTTCATCTTCCTTCATCTTCGATTCTCAAATTTGGTAGTGAGCATCCAAGTCTTGACATCTTCACTTTGGATGTTCCTCATGAGTAGTTTTGAGAGTGTCCCACACATCCTTGGCCACTCACATTGATGAACCAACAAGATATTTGTCAATACCATTGAATAGAGCATTCAATGCTTTAGAAATTCTGAGCCAACTCTTCTTCCTCTTTGCTCCATTCTTCCTCGTGTTTCAAGACAAGAGCCCCATCTTTCTCAACCTTGGTTGGATGTTTCCATCCTTTATCGGAGCTCTCCAAGCCTTGATATCTACCGATCTTAAGAAGGCAATCATACGAGGCTTCCAAGACATAATTAGACCCATCCGAATAGGTGGTCTACCTCCAAACTCGCTTCCTTCTCCATTAAGCCGAAACTATAATCCCTAGATCTCACCCGAAATAACAAGCTGGTGCCCGCCCGATGCCAATTGAAATTTACGGCGCAGATACTTGATGTCACAGAATGTTATGACACAAGATCCGACATCGCTTTGTTAATTTACAGAAATATAGAAAGCAAGAATAACACAATAAGTTGTTCACCGGTTCGGTTCTAACAAACCCACGTCTGAGGCTACCAAGCCGTGGATAAAGTTCACTATTAGTAGTATCAATTAAAGACCCTACAGCCAACTCACAGCTGATGCCTTCTCACTTAATCACTACCCAATGACACTTTTACCTAAGTACTACTTAGATATGAGTTCCTACTCACTCCCCTCAATCACCGCAGTTGATCTCAACCTATTGTTTAATTGAATTGTGAAGACACACTTCAATACACTATCTTGATCTCGCTCAAAGCTTGCAATCAAGAGACAAACACTGTGCTTCAAAGCTTTGAGTGATAAACTACCCTTACAACAAATCCTAGTCCAATGCACTTATCAATTGATAGTTGCTTGGCTCACAAGAGAAACTAGAATTACACAATAACAATCACATTAACCTTAACACACAAAATACAACCCGCAATATCTTCAATAAACTCGGAGGCGTGGTAGAATAAGGGTTGAATTTTTATATAGAAGCAATTCGAATCTTGATTGGCTTCCATAAAGATAGCTAGGGTTCACTTAATTTTCTCCTAAAAACATGGTTTGTTTCACAACCAATTTAGGTTTAATTAAGATTAACCTAGCAGCCACGTGAGCATGCTTTCTAATAATGAAAGACATAAATAAAATGCTCAACAAACTTCGAAAAATCTCAGAAAAAGCGATTCGATCGTATGTTACATCGAATGTCATAACATCCGTCATGACATCACTGCAAAATTTCCAAGATGCCTTTAGCTTCCCGCCTGAAATGATTTTTACCATCCTTGTCCAGTAGGATTTATCTTCAATCTCTGAATGTCATGACATCCATCATGACATTGTTAAAGCCTAGTTTTACCAAAATTGATGCCAACTTAAAACACTAACAGTGTTTCCTTCCGGCAGGAGTCAAATCAGCATCAGAGAAGCCTAGGCCGTTGTTGGCAGCCAGGCTAGCAATACAAACTTCGAACTGGTTAGTAGTAGTGTCTTGCAGCACATGCGCATTCTTTAGAAACTTCACTAAGGCGTTAGCATGAGCCTCAGAGCACAAGAGCAGAGCAAGCATGGAGATCTTGGACGGAGTCTGTCCCAACTGTTCCACAACATTGTAGTCACTCTTCTTGATAATCATCATAATTTCCTCCATTTCTTGTTTGGAGGTGTCTTCAGCAACTTCCTTTGGTACTTCTGTCTAAGCAGGATGAGTCACTGGTTCTTTCCCTCTAGCTTGGGGAATGGATTGAGTAGCTGGAATGCGAGCTGGATCCGGTGATGTTGTCAATGTCAGGAATGGTAGCTTCAACTGTAACATCTTCAATGGTCAGAGGGTCTTGCTTGACGCCATGATAGTAAACATCAGTTCCATAATTCCAAGGGATAGCTTTGTCAGAGGAATACGGAACTGGTCTTGGAGAAGTGATAATGAGAGGTGCCACTCTCTAGGCACAGGATCAGCAGAGGAAATCCTTATTGTATTAACATCAGCATAGTCTTCTGGGAAATCGACACCCCAACCGGTCGCCTTAACATCTTCAATAGGAATCTTGTAGCTCTCAGGAACAGTGTACTTCACCATGTAATCATACTTACCACTTGGCAGCCCCAAGGTATCCCACACAGATGGTGCGGCTTCACTCACATCTTCGATCTTCAACTTAGACATATCTTCACACAGCTTCTGCACAGGTGGTTTTAGGAATAGTATTTCACGGTTGTCCATCATGCACTGAACACGTCTTCTCAACCAAGCACAACCATCAGGCGCAGATGGGCACCAACGACAATTCTCTGGGCATCCTGGGTTGACACCGGCTTGCAGAAAATTCTTCTTAACAGTCATCAGAGGAATGGTTAAGTCATCTATGTTGAAAACGTAAGTATCTTCACCAACAGCGTTGGAACTTTTGTCATGGTTAGGCATAGGAGCGTTGATCACATTCGGAGTCTCAACAGGAGGATCAAATTCAATCTGCTTAGCTTCAATCATATCTTGAATTTTGAAAGTTTGACTTTTGAGCAAATCTTGAATTTTCTTGATGAATCATGATCAACCCTTGATCAAATGATGAATGTAACTTCAAAATGAGGATGTTGACCAAAAATCAGGAAGTTTGACTGTATGTTGACCACAATTGACTTTTTGTCCAATACAACTGATTTTCAACTATCTGAGCAATTGTCTGAGCAATCTTGACTTGTGAGGCTTGAAACTTGACATGGAGAATCTTTGAAGCATATGAGGAGGCCTGATGACCATTGGAGATGTTGGAAGTCCCCCTTGATCTGAGAAATACCAAACCCTAGTTTGGGTTGATTGTCTAGGAGAGGGTTTGTCTGATCAACCCTTGAGGAATCCTTGAGTATGGATGTATGAAATATCTTGAGAAGATGGAGGGAAAATTTTGGGGTATGACAGCTGCCCCTATTCAATCTTCTTGTACTGGAAGGGTTAGATTGGCACGCTCGCCTTTCGTGACCTGGAGGTAGAAGATGATTGAACACTCGAGTACACCTATCGAAATAAATGTTCTTGAGGGGCAATTTGTTAGCTGGCAATTTTGATTGGATAAATTGGCAGAAGTAATAATATTTCGAATCAACCTGGGAAAAGAAGTCAATATTAATGATAAGTATTGGTGAAGAAATATAAGACCTTTTTGTTCTGAAAAAGGGGTTCTTCGATTGCCAGTGATAGATAATGAAATTTCGATTAGAGACCTTAGTGTTCAAAATATGAAGAAACTCCTTTGGTGAATGTACCAGTATTGGAACGGTCCAAACAGAGGATCAGATTGAAATCCAAGTAAACATAGAATTCGAATTTCAAATGGACTAAGGATTTGAATTTTAAATAAAAGCGCCATTTTTAGAGGACGCGTGGAAGTCAGTAAACGAAGGAGGTCTGCATGCTTCAAACGTGGCGCGATGTTAAAGTAGGATCGTTAGGGTCAATACACTATAAATAGGTGTTTTTATGTTAGATTTTGGGTGTTCGTTTTATGTACTAAAAAATCTTAAATACTCAAACTACCGTAACTGAAGGGAAACAAGTCAAGGAGACGAAATGTACGTTATGAACATCATGATCCTTTACAATTTAAATACAAGTTCTTTTATATTCGTTTCAATTTTACTGCACTTTTATTCTTAGAATACTTCGATTTCCTTTCATGTCCTTACTTTACTTGTTTTTGTTTTATACACTCTTATTCCTTCAGAAACTGTGTCTTTTCACTTTATCTTTTCATTCAAACACTTTATGTTTCCAGATACTTTTATGTTCTCAGAAATCATTTATCTTTACGCTTTGAGCAAATCATTTATCTTTACGTTTTAAGTGTCAAAGTTTAAGTTCAAATTAGAAATCATTTTCCCTATTCAATCAGCATATTTATATAGGCCATTTTAGAGAAACTATTTAAGAATTTTACGTTCTACAATATAAAAGTTATGAAGATAATAGGTCTAAACATGGAAATCTATTATGACACATGTGTCATAGGATCAATCTAGTCGATCCTGCAAGTAACCAATAGTAATTAGTAAAATTGGAAGACTGGCGGTTGTTTACTAGAAATCCATGTAAACAGTATGATGTGTATGTGAAACATTCAGGAAGCAATATGATTCTAGTGTGTCTTTATGTTGACGACATATTGCTTACGGGGAGTTGCAACCAGAAGAAACCTGCAGATGTTCTAATGAAGGATGTCAGGACTGAACACCTTACCCGTTTGAGGGATGGAATTGGTGTTGTAGATTTTGATGGATATGAATTAAGGGATGGTGTTAAGAATAATTCATATCCAGAACTTCTGAGGGGAATCAGAAGTTCTGATGTTCAGTACGGAAATCCAGAACTTCTGAGGGGAGTCAAGAGTTCTGAGGATCAGTAAGGCTATCCAGAACTTTTTATGTTCTGATGTTCTGGTGTTTTCCAGAAGTTGTTAAACTTCTGAGGTCGTGTCCAGAAGTGTTTAACTTTTTGTTCCTTATCTTAATTATTAAGTTTAGGTTTAAGGATAGTTTAGTATTTGTTAGTTTGTATTGTTAGTATTTTTTAGCTTGATCACCAAGATTAGTTTTTAATTAGGCTTTATGTAACACCCCAATTCTACCCCTCGTAATTAATAATAAAATCAGAGTTTCAAAATTTCATTTAATAAAATTGAGGCATCACATATTCGCATTTTCATCAATTCGCATTATAATGCACATCAAAAACATCAAAAGTCGGATATACCGATTCACGCATAATTCATCATATACACATATCACTATTCACAACACAGCTGATGTGTTCACAAAATAGAGGATGTCAACATATATTAAAAGCTTATATAGATAGTTTTTGGAATTATAGATGATATAAGTTAAATAGAGGATGTCAACATATATTAAAAGCTTATATACTTTAAATTAGCATGTAGTGTATAAATTAACACTTTAACATCGTCACATAATCATTATACTCGCGTCAACACAACATATCATGTATCATCGCAATTCAACATCATTCATCAATTAAAACCCAATACCAAACAACTCAAACATAAGCATAACTGACTACATGAGACACGACTATGTTATGCATGTGGTACCCGTCGCTTTGTCTATAATTAGGAACACTTGGCATAAAGCCCATCGTCGCTTGGCATAAAAGCCCTCGTCGCCAATGCAATGTATGTGACTCAATAATAAAGACAACACAACAACACATCATCATCGCTCATCAAAATTGACATAAAGTCCACGTCGCCATATTTATTCACATCAAATAAACATATCATCGTATTGCATAATCAACAAGTATTCATTAATAAATACACCGTCGCAAAGATTATGTTTATTCACACTACATCATTATCAATTAATTCACCAAATTCCAAAAATGGAAAAATAGTCAAAACACCAATAATCGTCGCAAAAACCATTCTTAATAACCGGCATTAATCATAAACATCAACATCGAAATCGGATTGTCCATACATGTCTTAAATTGACTAAAACGCAATCCGGTTCAATTTAACCGTAATTTAGCCAATTTCTGGTCGTTTCGTAAAAACTCGTAATCTCTAAAAACTAACCTCACCACTACGTTCTACACGTCGAACTTAGCTAGCACGTCAATTTTCGTTGAATTCGGAGCAACTTGCTCCGTCGTCGAATTTTCCGAAATCGGAAAATCGAGATATAATCGGGTTCTAAATTTAATCGCCTAACTTATGTCCTAATTATATTTTATTGGTATAAGTTGTTACTAGGTGGAAATGGGGAAATAGAAACAAACAGAAGCTAACTATAAAAATTATGCAGGGAAATCATCTGCAGAAAAAATAGCAAAATGTTGCATACAAAAAAACATCACAGAAAATAAATCTGTTGCCTTCCTACACATAAGGGATGCACGTCCCATTTGGCTTTGTGGAGAGGAGGCGGGTGCCTCTAAGTGGGGGATGGTCGCCCCACACCTTGAGGTGGGCGCCTCCCCCTTCATCTTTCCTCCACGCCACTTCTTCATCTTCTTCCCTGCATTTTCATTTTTTACAGTTTTCTTCTTTTCTGGTTTTTCTTGTTTTAGCAGTACAGTTTTTCATTTCTATTATATAACTTTCATATACCACAATGCTAGCAATAACACACCCATAATCCATACTCCTAATCCAACTTTTCTAAACTGTTTCAACAATCAATCAACCAAAACCCTAGAAATCAACTATCAATTTTTACCCAAATCTAAAATATAACTATCAACCCTAACTATATGAGATGGAGAATCAAACCCCTTACCTCAAAATCTTGGATTGTTCTTGATGATCCTACAAACCCAACTTTGCTCTTCTCTTGTTCTTCTTCTTCTCCTTCTACCAAAATGCTCTCTTTTCTTCCAAGTTTCTATTTTTGGCTTGTGTTAGGAAAATGAAAAGGAAGTAATGAAAACTATATCTATGGTGTGTCTTACTAGTAACGTTAAGGGTGAAAAACCCAATCCTATCAAATTGCTCCTCACACCCCTATCTATTCTTAACACACTAATAACATCTAATTATATCATTAACTCAATTAATTAAAATAATTCCGGGGAATTAAATATCGGTCCGAATAATATTTTACCGAACCGAACGGAATAAAAACCGGACCGAACGAAACGTCGCCAAATATATTTAACAGATATATCAATTAATATAATTATGCTCGTCGCCAAAACAATCGTCAAATGGTAATTCAAAAATATTAATATAATATAATATTAAATAAAATGGGCGTTACAACTCTCCCCCACTTAAAAAGTTTCGTCCTCGAAATTACCTGACTCGAAAAGCTCTGGATAGGAATCCCGCATCTTAATTTATAACTCCCATGTCGCGCTTTCACCAGCTGCTCCTATCCAAACAACTTTGACCAATGAAATCTCTTTGCCACGAAGAGACTTTATCTCACGATCCTCAATCCTCAAAGGCATTGTTTCCACCGTAAGATTTTCTCGAACCTGAATATCATCCATCTCAATCACATGCGAAGGATCCGGAACATACTTCCAAAGTTGCGACACATGGAATACATCATGAAAATTTGAAAGATTTGGCGGTAACGCCACCCTATAAGCCACTTTTCCCACTTTACTAGTAATTTGGTAAGGACCAATAAAGCGAGGAGTTAGCTTCTTCGACTTCAATGCACGCTCAACGCCGGTTGTAGGAGTAACTCTCAAAAACACATGATCACCCTCTTGAAATTCTAAGTCTTTCCTCCTTTTATCATGATAACTCTTTTGTCGACATTGAGAAATTCTCATCTTTTCTCTAATCATCTTCACTGCCTCAGTAGTTTCTCTAACCAATTCGGGTCCAAGCACCACACTTTCACCCGACTCGTGCCAACACAAAGGTGTTCTACACCTCCGACCATAAAACGCCTCAAACGGTGCCATTCCAATACTAGCATGAAAACTTTTGTTATAAGTAAACTCAATTAAAGGGAGATATGTATCCCATGAACCACCATGTTCAAGAATACAAGCTCGTAACAAGTCTTCAAACGATTGAATCGTCCTTTCCGTCTGACCGTCAATTTGAGGATGATAAGCCAAACTCAACCTCAACTTAGAACCCAAAGCCTCTTGCAAGCTTTTCCAGAATTCAGAAGTGAACCTCAGATCTCTATCCGAAATAATACACAAAGGAATACCATGTAATCTAACAACCACATGCGTATGAGTCTCCGCCAACTTCGATACGGGATAAGTGATGTTAATAGGAATAAAGTGAGTCGACTTTGTAAGCCTATCAACAATCACCCAAATCGCATCGTGTCCTCTTGGTGTATTTGGTAACCCCGTTACAAAATCCATAGAAATGATATCCCATTTCCATTCCGAAATCTCTAACGGTTGCATCAACCCTGCAGGTTTCTGATGCTCCACTTTAGACTTCTGACAAGTCAAACAAGCATAAACAAACTGGGCCACCTCTCTTTTCATACCCGACCACCAAAATAGTTTCCTTAAATCTTGATACATTTTGGTCGCTCCGGGATGAATACTCAAATTACTTCTATGACTCTCTTCCAAGATCATTCTCTTTAAATCAACATCATTGGGAATACAAATCCTATCTCGGGAACCTCAAAACACCCTGAGCATCCAACTTGAAATCTTCACTTTCAGTTTGTCCAATACCAACCAACAAATCAACAAGTTTCACATCAAGCTTCTGAGCTTTCCTAATGCTATCAAGGAAATCATTATTGATCTTCAACATTCCCAAGATAACACTCTTCGGCGTCACTTCTATCACAAGACTCATATCTCTAAATTGTTCAATCATTTCCAACTCTTTCACCATCAAAAGTGACATATGCAAAGTCTTTCGACTTAAAGCATCGGCCACCACATTCGCTTTACCAGGATGGTAATTCAATCCGAAATCATAATCTTTCAACAATTCAAGCCACCGCCTTTGCCTCATATTAAGCTCTTTTTGATCAAACAAATATTTCAAGCTTTTATGGTCACTAAATACTTCAAATCTAGAACCATAAAGATAATGCCTCCAAATCTTAAGCACAAAAACAACCGCCGCAAGTTCCAAATCGTGAGTAGGATAGTTCTTCTCATGAATCTTCAATTGCCTAGAAGCATAAGCAACCACCTTGCCATTTTGCATAAGCACACCACCTAAACCCATCTTAGAAGCATCACAATAAACAACAAACGGTTCCTCAGGATTAGGTAGAATCAAGATCGGCGCCGTTGTTAACCTTTTCTTCAATTCAACAAAACTTTCTTCACACTTGACATCCCACACAAAAGCAGCTCCCTTACAAGTTAACTTTGTCAAAGGAAGTGACAACTTAGAAAAACCTTCAATGAACCTCCTGTAGTAACCATCCAAACCTAAGAAACTTCTAATCTCAGTAACAGACTTAGGAGTTTCCCATCTTAACACAACATCAGCTTTAGAAGGATCAACCGCAATGCCATCACTAGAAATGACATGCCCCAAAAAGCTCACTTCACTTAACCAGAACTCGCACTTTGACAACTTAGCATAAAGCTTCTTCTCCTTCAAAACTTATAACACAATGCGCAAATGTTCTACGTGCTCTTCTTCCGATTTAGAATAAACCAGAATATCATCAATGAAAACAACCACGAAACGATCCAAGTAAGGATGGAAAATACGGTTCATGTACTCCATGAATACTCCCGGTGCATTAGTGACACCGAAAGGCATCACCGAATACTCGTAATGTCCATACCTCGTCCTGAAAGCAGTTTTTTGAACATCTTCTTCTTTCACCCTTATTTGATGGTAACCCGACCTCAAATCAATCTTGCTAAACATGCGAGCACCAACCAACTAGTCCATCAAATCATCAATTATAGGAAGTGGATACCTATTCTTGATAGTTACCTTATTCAACTGACGATAATCAATACAAAGTCTCATGCTACCGTCTTTCTTCTTCACCAATAACACAGGAGCTCCCCATGGTGACACACTTGGCCTAACAAACTTCTTCTCGTGCAAATCTTCTAATTGGCTCTTCAATTCTGCTAACTCAGATGCGGACATCATGTATGGTGCCATAGAGATAGGTCTGGTACCAGGGACAAGATCCACAGAAAATTCAACTTCTCTTTCTGGAGGTGCACTAGGAATCTCATCAGGGAATACTTCGGGAAAATCGCACACCACCGGAAAGTTTACAATCACAGATTGACTCTCCACAGAAAGAGTTTCCATCAACAAGAAAACCAATGCTTCATCTTTCATGAACTCATTCAATTGTTTCGTCGACATCAACATAGTTTGATCTTCTTCCACTAAGGAAGAAAACCTCACAGTGTTGTCATAGCAATTGATATGGACATAGTTAGCTTTCAACCAATCCATACCCAGAACCACGTCCAACCCAACAAGCGGTAAACAAATAAGATCCACCATAAAGTCTCTATCAAAGATTGATAAAGGGCAATTTGCACAAACAAAAGAAGTAGTAACCGTTCCCTTAGCCGGAACTTCCACCACCATATCTCTATCTAGAGATGACAAAGTGAGACCCAATCTCTTTACACAATCAGCGACAATAAAACAATGAGTAGCACCACTATCAATAATAGTAATAAGAGGAATTCTATTAATGAAACTAGTACCTCGAACAAGACCATCTTCGTTTGCCGTCGGAGCACCCGACAAAGCAAACACCTTCCCCGCTCCTTGAGTCTTCTTAGGCTTCTTACATTGAGGGCTAATGTGACCTCCCTCGCCACAATTAAAACAGACCACATCCCTATGCTTGCAATCACGAGTCACATGACCCACTTCACCACATCGGAAACATCTCACCTCATTCTCTTTAGCCTTCACATCACTTCGACAAACATTACTTTTGTGGCCAGGTTTCCCACACTTGTAACAAACAATACTAGTAGGAGCATCTCCCCCACTAGTCCTCCGCCCTTGAAACGCTTTCTGTTTCCCTTTACCAGCTGGAATATCATAAGGTTTCCCACGGCTCTACTGACCCTTGTTCCTCTTATCAGACATAATCTTATAGTGTGCATTACTATCTTCCTCGAAGATTCTACAACTATCAATCAAATCCGCAAAGACACGGATTTTCTGATAACCAATCGCTTTCTTAATCTCAGGACGCAAGCCATTCTCAAATTTAATGCACTTAGAAAACTCGGCACCGTCCCCATCATAGTGACAATAAAACTTAGCCAGCTCGGTAAACTTTGCAGCATAATCAGTGATAGACATATTCCCTTGTTTCAGCTCAAGGAACTCTATCTCCTTCTTTCCCCGAACATCGTCCGGGTAATACTTCCTCAAGAATTCCCTACGGAAAACTTCCCACGTCACTTCCTCACCAACAACCTCAAGCCTCTAACGGGTGTCAACCCACCAGTCATCAACCTCTTCACTTAACTTATGAGTACTGTTAGTGTTTTAAGTTGGCATTAATTTTGGTAAAACTAGGCTTTAGCAATGTCATGATAAATGTCATGACATTCGGAGATTGAAGATAAATCCTACCTGCTAAGGATGGTAAAAGACACAATCGAAGCTAAAGTCGTTGGAAATTGCAGAAATACGATGTCATAATGTTATGACATTCAGTGACATTCTGCTCAGACTGCTTGTTCTGAGATTTTCGGAAGTTTGTTGAGTGCTAAATATTGTTTTTCATTATTAGAAAGCATGCTCACGTGGCTGCTAGGTTAATCTTAATTAAAACTAAATTGGTTGTTGAAAAGACCATGTTTTAGGATTAAATTAAGTGAACCCTAGCTATCTTTATGGAAGCCCAAACCAAGTTTCGGATCGCTTCTATAAAAGGAATTCAACCTTACATCGCTACAACGCCTTTGAATGTATTGAAGAGATAGCGACTTGTGTTTGTGTAATCGTTAGGATTTGTACATTGGTATTGTGTAATTCTAGTTTCTCTTGTGAGCCAAGCAACTATCAATTGATAAGTGCATTGGACTAGGATTTGTCAGTAAGGGTAGTTTATCACCAAAGCTTTAAAGCACGAGTGTTTGTCTCTTGATTAAAGCTTTGAAGCAAGATCAAGATATTTTATTGAAGTGTGTCTTCACAATTCAATTAGTCAATAGGTTGATATCACTGCGTGATTGAGGGGAGTGAGTGGGTACTCGATCTAAGTAGGACTTAGGTTGAAGTTGCATTGGGTAGGTTTTAAGTGAAGGAGATAAACCGTGGTTTATTCCCGAATTAATTCTACTAATAGTGAATTTCCTCCCGGCTTGGTAGCCCCGATGTAGGTTTGTTGAACCGAACCGGTGAACAATTTATTGTGTTCTTTCGCATTCTATTTATTGTGAATTGTTAACATAGTGTCGACATCGTGTCATAACATTCTCTGTGACATCACGTATCTGCTGCCAGGAATTTCAATTGGCATCAGAGTAGGCACCCTGCTTGTTATTTCTGGGTGAGATTTAGGGATAATAGTTTCTGGCGTAATGGATAAAGAAGGAGGATTTGGAGGAAGACCACCTATTCTGGATGGGTCGAATTATGATTACTGGAAGCCTCGTATGGTTGCCTTCTTAAGATCAATGGACATTAAAGCTTGGAGAGCTGTTGATAAAGGATGGAAACATCCCACCAAGCTTGAGAAAGATGGGACTACTGTCTTGAAACCTGAGGAGGAATGAAGCAAAGAGGAAGAAGAGCTAGATCTAGGGAACTCTAAAGCATTGAATGCTCTGTTCAATGGTATTGACAGGAACATCTTCAGACTGTTCCATCAATGTGAGCTGGCCAAGGATGTTTGGGACACTCTTAACTACTCATGAGGGACATCCAAGGTGAAGATGTCAAGACTTCAGATGCTCACTACCAAATTTGAGAATTTGAAGATGAAGGAAGATGAGAATATTCATGAATTTCACATGAATATTTTGAAATTTCCAATGCCTCGGAGCACTTGGTGAAAAGATGTCAAGAGAAGTCGGTGAGAAAGATTCTCGATCCTTGCCTAAGAGATTTGCAATGAAAGTCACCGCAATAGAGGAGGCTCAAGACATCAAGACCTTGAAGGTTGAAGAACTTATTGGATCCCTTATGACTTTTGAGATGGGAATCGGTGAAACTGCTGACCGTAAAAACAAGAGCATAGCACTTGTATCCAACAAGAGGGATGCAAGGTGGAAGATGAAGAGAAGATATCCAAGCTATAGCCATGCTTGGAAGACAGTTCAACAAACTGATCAGGAGGGTTGATCCAAAGTCAAGGTCAAATGTCAAGGACATTCCATCTGACATTAGCAGATCTTATGACTTCAGCAGAAGATAGTCAAAAGAAAAAGGAAGTCAAGGCAGCAAAATCCAATGTCATGAATGTGAAGGATTTGGACATATTAGAGCTGAATGTCCCACCTTTCTAAAGAAACAAACGAAAGGAATGGCTGTCACTTGGTCTGGTTGTGGTTCAGGAAGTGAATCTGAGGAAGAAGGTTCCAAACTTGTCATTGCTCTCTCTGGAGTGTACAATTCTGATATGGATTCTAGTGATGAGGAAGTGACATTTGAAGAGCTTGCTGAAATCCACAGGAAGTTATGTATAAAAAATGGTGAAGTTTGTCAGCAGAATGAGGAACAGAAAAAGCTGATTAAGAAGTTGGAAGCTGAGAATGAGAAGCTGGAGGTTGAGAAAAAGGAGAACACAGCCACTATAAATCACCTTAATAGTGATATTGTAATGCTGAACTCCAAACTTGATCGATGTCTAAATCACAAAATGTTGACATCCGACATCGATAAGTTGGAAGAAATTCTTCACTTGGACAAAATGCGGAAATAAGCATGGTCTAGGATATGTGGTGAAAAGCAACCCGTTGGTGACATTAAGAAGAAGAGACATAGGAAAACAATGTCAAAGTGTCACAACCCAAAACAGAAATGTGTCCGCTCGGGTATGTGACCGCAAAGAGATTTGCAACAACCGGAATGGAACAAACCTGGGAAGTCAATGACAAAGAAGATGTCATACCACAAGCCAGGGAATAGGTCTGCCTCAGGGTATATGGAGACTAAGAAGTTTGTCTATAACAAAAGGAAGAATAGACCTAATAGACCAATGTCAAAACAGATGTCACAACATTGGGTGCAACATCAAAATCATAGAAACATGAACAAACAGTTTCAAAGATGGAGATGTCATTATTGTGGAAGGCTTGGTCACATAAAATCTTTCTACTACAGACTTCATGGATATCCTAATCAAGGGTCTTATGTGAAGCCTAAAACCAACAGGGTATCATACTCTCAACAGTGGAAGAAGAAGATTGTTGCTCTGGTAGCTAACACTTCTCTTAGTGTGTCTACCAAGAAAGATTGGTACTTTGACAGTGGTTGTTCCAATCACATGACTGGAGACAGGAATCTTCTCAATAATGTTAAGCATCACTCTACCAGCTTTGTTACTTTTGGAGATGGAGCCAAAGGAGAAATCAAAGGTATTAGAAACTCGAATTGGGCTGGAGTTCCAAACCTAAATGGAGTGCTGCTAGTAAAAGGTATGAATGCAAATCTCATTAGCATAAGTCAGCTATGTGATATGGGATTCACAGTCAACTTCACTAAGGTTGAATGTCTTGTAATCAACGATGAACAGGTAGTGATTATGAGAGGAGTCAGATCAAAGGACAACTGCTACATGTGGGAATCTGAGAACACCACTCTGTCTTCTGTGTGTTCTACAGTCAAAGATGAAGAGGAAGTAAAGTTGTGGCAGCAAGAATCTGGTCATCCACACCTCAGAGGAATGAAAAGGATCAGTTCCATAGAGGGAGTCAGAAGGATACCAAGATCTCCCATAGTTAAAGGGAGGATCTGTGGTAAGCATAAGGCTGGACAAGGAGTCAGAATGTCACACTCAATGTCTAGACATCTGAGTACTCCTAAAGTACTAAAGCAAAGTACTAAGATCTGGCATGAAAGGATAACCAAGTATCTTACTGTCATAGGATACAGGAGAGGATTTTTGGATGAAACTCTCTTTGTCAGAGGAGAAAAGATCATGGTGGCATCCATCTATGGTAATGACATAGTATCTGAAGGAATGTCAGACACATTGATGGAAGGCTCTACACTTCTTTCACAAAGCAAGTATGCAAGGAATTGTGTCAAGAAGCTTGGACTAAATAATGGCAGCCACACTAGGACTCTTACCCCTCCACATTTGAAGTTGTCCAAGAAATCCAGTGGAGATAGTGTTGTTCAAAACTTGAGTAAAAGTCCTGTTGATGGATGTTCCTTCTTGAGAAACAGTCTCATGTTTTGGATCAACAAGAAGCAAAACTGTTTAACTTTATACAATGTTAAAGTTGAATACATAGCAACTGGAAGAAACTGTTTTAAGATGATTTGGATAAAGCAGATGCTGACTGATCACAATGTCATACAGGATGTCATGACATTGTACTGTGACATTGCTACTAAAGCTCTTGAGAATGATCAATTTAAGACTTTAAGGGACAAATTGGATAGTTGGCAATATGAGGAGTTGTAGCAATTAGTTGTGCCTACAACAAGGGATGAAAGAAACTTTTTATTTCAATTAATTTTAAGAGGGTTATTTGGGTATTTTCATTCTTATTTTAAAAGGTCCAAGAATAGGAAGAGACATTCTCATATAATAGCTTCTTCTTTTGAAAGTAGTATCACCTTTTGTTCTCCCAAAAGAAACTCTGATACTCTCTGCTATTTTCACTTTCATCCTCCTAAAAACCATCAGCGAAAAATGGCTTCATCATCCTCATCATCTCAAGAAACAGGATCTTCATCTCCATCCATGGATGACGCCGTAACAAATAATGAAGCCATGCAAGTCAAGCAAGCGAGGGTTACACCATTGTGTGCAATAGCTACCGACCTGAAAAGGTCAAGAAATTGCGCACAAGGAATGCAATAAGAACTCAAGCATCTCCATGGGTAAGACTTGCATCATCCTCTTCTTCCTAAATGGTAAACACAGAGGAGTCTAGGGTTGTGCATATAGCCATTGCGATTGGTAACCGTGATCCTCAATGAAGACCAACTGCCTGGGTTTCAATTCTAAACCGTCACCGCTAGCCCTAGTTTAGCAGTTGATCCGGATGTCACCGAGAATGTCAAGACATCCGTGATCATGATACTTCCCGCCAAGAATAATGAAGACCTTTCAAAAGAGTCCAGGCGGTGTTGATGATGCTTGTAATAAAACCTCTCACGATAAGGAAGATGAGATCTCGACAAGATTCTTGAGGAGTCCCCAGCAAAATGTTGCTCTGATAAAGCCTCTACTGACTATATTTCTGATAGTATTCTTGAAGAATCACCAGCAAAGTGTGCCTCTGTCATTGATTTAGATGAGATGTTCTCAGACAATGATCTTATTGCCAATGTCAATCCAAGCATTGCAAAAAGAATGATGAAAAGGAAGGGAAAACAACAGGCAGTCTCACAGAGCCCTGTCAAAGAAAAGGGTGTGGAAGATGTGCATAAGACTGAAAAGTATCCCAAGGCTGGAACCTCTACAGAGAAATGTAGAGTAAAAACTGTTGTTGGTGACTCTAAACCAAACAGAACACCTATTGTGAAAAAGAGGAAGGAACCTGAACCTGTGGAGTCTGATCATGACTCTGAGTTTGATGTTGAGGAGAATGTCACTGACATACATTCAAGAAAGAAGCCAACTCTTGGAAAACTTCCCAAGGTGCCTGAAGTGGCAATTGATAACATCTCATTCAATCATCTTGAAAGTGCTGGAAGATGGAAGTATGTTTGTTTAAAGAGGGTTGCACTAGAAAGAGAGTTGAACAAGAGTGCTTTAGAGTGCAAGGAGATTGTTGACCTGATTAAGGAGGTAGGACTGATGAAAATAGTGGAGAAGCTCTCAAACTGTTATGAAGCTTTGGTGAGAGAGTTTATTGTCAATCTCTCAAATGACTGTGGGGATAGGAATTCTGATGACTACCAGACTGTGTATGTGAGAGGGAGGAAAGTCAGGTTTTCTCCAAATGTGATCAAGAGATTCCTGGGTAGATCTGATAATACTCAGCCAGAGCTGGAGGAAACTGACAACAAGATTTGTCAAACCATCACTGCCAATCAAGTAAGACAATGGCCTCTAAAGGGAAAACTCTCAGCAAGCAAGTTGAGTGTCAAATTTGCCATACTGCATAAGATTGGTGCTGCAAACTGGGTCCCAACCAATCACAAATCCACCATTTCCAATGGATTGGGAAGATTCATATATGCAGTAGGTACTCAGGCTGCATTTGACTATGGATCCTATATTTTTTGATCAGACCCTCAAGCATGCTGACAACTATGCTATCAAAGGACCAATAGCCTTTCCCTCCCTGCTGTGTGGAATTATAATTGATCAGTATCCAGACATTCTTGGTGACAGAGATACAGTGAGTAAAAGAGCTCCTGCCCTTGGCTTCCACTACAAACTTTTTCAAGGGAAGCATGTTCCTGACATTGTCATGACATCAGCTGAGACATCAAATGTCAAAACCAATTCTCAAAAGGCGTGTCATAGGTGCTAAAGGAGACCAGGGAACTTGAAGCAAGGAAGTAGACCTTGAAGCTCGATCTCTACTCTTGAAAAGGAAAAATACACAGGTTGAGGAAGAAAGGCTTGATGGTGATACTTCACGCTCATATGGAGGAAGATGATGATGCTGACCAAGCAGTTGCTAACAAAGAAGGCTCTGAAAATGTGTCCTTTCACAGTGCATCTTCTGGAGAAGAAAGCACTTGAAACTGTTGCCCTTGTTGCCTCTGATGTTATTCTTCAATTGTTTTGCTTTCGCTCGCATTTTGTTTCATTTTGGATGACTGTAATCTGTTGACAGATGTGTAACCCTTGAATACTTATGCTGGTATTTTTTTTCTGGTACTGTTTGATTAAAAGTTTGGGCACTTGTATTGTTTCCTTTGGCCCTTTATGGCTAAAAAGGGGGAGAAGAACTACTGTGTGACAGTAGTATGGGACTTTGGGGAATTGTATGGCCTGTTTTTAAATTTTGTATGTGGGCAATTGTGGGAATTGTGGGATTTTTGTATGGGTAGAATTTATCTTATCTCTAGGTTCTAGTTTATTTAAACTTAGAACTAGTTTGTCTTCTGCGCATATGTACTGATAGGTTAAGTAGTTTTAGCCAAAATGTGCCAAAGGGGAGTTTGTTAGTGTTTTAAGTTGGCATTAATTTTGGTAAAACTAGGTTTTAGCAATGTCATGATAAATGTCATGACATTCGAGATTGAAGATAAATCCTACCGCTAAGGATGGTAAAAGACACCGAATCGAAGCTAAAGTCAGGCTGGAAATTTCATAAAATAGTCCGATGTCATAACAGATGTTATGACATTCAGGTGACATTCTGCTCAGAACTGCTTGTTCTGAGATTTTTCAGAATTTTGTTGAGTCGCTAAATATTTTTTTCATTATTAAAAAGCATGCTCACGTGGTTGCTAGGTTAATCTTAATTAAACCTAAATTGGTTGTTGAAAAGACCATGTTTTTAGGATTAAATTAAGTGAACCCTAGATATCTTTATGAAAGCCCAAAACTGAAGTTTCAGGACTTTCTATAAAAGGAATTAACCTTACATCGCTACAACGCCTTTGAATGTATTAAAGAGATAGCAACTTGTGTTTGTGTAATCGTTAGGATTTGTAAGTTGGTATTGTGTAATTCTAGTTTCTTGTGAGCCAAGCAACTATCAATTGATAAGTGCATTGGACTAGGATTTGCTGTAAGGGTAGTTTATCACTCAAAGCTTTAAAGCACGAGTGTTTATCTCTTGATTAAAGCTTTGAAGCAAGATCAAGATATTTTATTGAAGTGTGTCTTCACAATTCAATTAGTCAATAGGTTGATATCATCGTGATTGAGGGGAGTGAGTGGGTACCCGATCTAAGTAGGACTTAGGTTGAAGTTGCATTGGTAGGTTTTAAGTGAAGGAGATAAACGGTGGTTTATTCTCGAATTAATTCTACTAATAGTGAATTTCCTCCCCGGCTTAGTAGCCCCGGATGTAGGTTTGTTGAACCGAACTGGTGAACAATTTATTGTGTTCTTTATCGCTTCAGATTTACTATGTGAATTGTTAACATAGTGTCGACATCGTGTCATAACATTCTCTGTGACATCACGTATCTGCTGCCAGGAATTTCAAGTACCATAACGGATTTTCTGCACAAGAGTGCAATCCATCACACGGAAGATTCTTTCAATCTCCTTCAACCAAGTTAGAGCACCTTCAGGATCATACTTTCTTTGGAAAGTAGGGGGATTCTCTCTTTGGAAGGTTGCCAAACCACGAGATCCAGCTTTCACAAGATTCACGGTGTTGAAAGCCTAAGCTATTGCCTGCATAGCAGCAGCAAGAGCCTCATCATTCCTACCAGCATTCCTTCCATCCATAACAACTTCTGCTCACAACAAAACAAGGATTAGAATCAACAAATAACAATACTTGATTGTTAGACAACAACAAACTCAACAACTTAGCCGGACAGACCGACCTGCTCTGATACCACTAATGTAACACCCCAATTCTACCCCTCGTAATTAATAATAAAATTAGAGTTTCAAAATTTCATTTAATAAAATTGAGGCATCTCATATTCGCATTTTCATCAATTCGCATTATAATGCACATCAAAAACATCAAAAGTCGGATATACCGATTCATACAAAATTCATCATATACATATATGACTATTCACAGCACAGTTGATGTGTTCACAAAATATACATGTCATCATGTTATCATCAATACATAAAGTTATAACATCATAAGATAGTATATACAAACTATCCTATCAAAATAATAACGTCGCCCAAATCCCGAGTGTTAATATGACAAGAGCAGAGTGACACAAAATAAAGAGACACGAGCTAATCCTCATCATCCTCGGGATCACCTGCACGTTACCAATATAAAGGCAACGGCGAAACAAGTAAAGGGTGAGATACTTCAAAACATATAACTAAAAGCATGATAGAATATATAGATAGTTTTTGGAATTATAGATGATATAAGTTAAATAGAGGATGTCAATATATATTAAAAGCTTATATACTTTAAATTATCATTTAGTGTATAAATTAACACTTTAACATCGTCACATAATCATTATACTCGCATCAACACAACATATCATGTATCATCGCTATTCAACATCATTCATCAATTAAAACCCAATACCAAACAAATCAAACATAAGCATAACCGACTCCATGAGACACGACTATGTTATGCATGTGGTACCCGTCGCTTTGTCCGTAATTAGGAACACTTGGCATAAAGCCCATCGTCGCTTGGCATAAAAGCCCTCGTCACCAATGCAATGTATGTGACTCAATAATAAAGACAACACAACAACACATCATCATCGCTCGTCAAAATTGACATAAAGTCCACGTCGCCATATTTATTCACATCAAATAAACATATCATCGTATTGCATAATCAACAAGTATTCATTAATAAATACACTGTCGCAAACATTATGTTTATTCACACTACATCATTATCAATTAATTCACCAAATTCCAAAAACGGAAAAATAGTCAAAACACAAATAATCGTCACAAAACCCATTCTTAATAACCGGCATTAATCATAAACATCAACATCAAAATCGGGTTGTCCATACATGTCTTAAATTGACTAAAACGCAATCCGGTTCAATTTAACCGTAATTTAGCCTATTTCGGGTCGTTTCGTAAAAACTCATAATTTCGAAAAACTAACCTCACCACTACGTTCTACACGTCGAACTTAGCTAGCACGTCAATTTTCGTTGAATTCGGAGCAACTTGCTCCGTCGTCGAATTTACCGAAATCGGAAAATTGGAACATAACCGGGTTCTAAATTTAATCGGATAACTTATGTCCTAATTATATTTTATTGATATAATTTGTTAATAGGTGGAATTGGGGAAATAGAAACAAACAGAAGCTAACTATAAAAATTATGCAGGGAAATATTCTACACAAAAAATAGCAAAATGTTGCATACAGAAAAACATCACAGAAAATAAATCTGTTGCCTTCCTACACATAAGGGACGCACGTCCCATTTGGCTTTGTGGAGAGGAGGCGGTGCCTCTAAGTGGGGGACGGTCTCCCCACACCTTGAGGTGGGCGCCTCCCCCTTCATCTTTCCTCCACGCCACTTCTTCATCTTCTTCCCTGCATTTTCATTTTTTACAGTTTTCTTCTTTTCTGATTTTTCTTGTTTTAGCAGTACAGTTTTTCATTTCTATTATATAACTTTCATATACCACAATGCTAGCAATAACACACCCATAATCTATACTCCTAATCCAACTTTTCTAAACTATTTCAACAATCAATCAACCAAAACCCTCGAAATCAACTATCAATTTTTCCCCAAATCTAAAATATAACTATCAACCCTAACTATATGAGATGGAGAATCAAACCCCTTACCTCAAAATCTTGGATTGTTCTTGATGATCCTACAAACCCAACCTTGCTCTTCTCTTGTTCTTCTTCTTCTCCTTCTACCAAAACCCTCTCTTTTCTTCCAAGTTTCTATTTTTGGCTTGTGTTAGGAAAATCAAAAGGAAGTAATGAAAAGTATATGTATGGTGTGTCTTACTAGTAAGGTTAAGGGTGAAAAACCCAATCCTATCAAATTGCTCCTCACACCCCTATCTATTCTTAACACACTAATAACATATAATTATATCATTAACTCAATTAATTAAAATAATTCTGAGGAATTAAATATCGGTCCGAATAATATTTTACCGAACCGAACGGAATAAAAACCGGACCGAACGAAACGTCGCCAAATATATTTAATAGATATATCAATTAATATAATTATTCTCGTCGCCAAAACAATCGTCAAACGGTAATTCAAAAATATTAATATAATATAATATTAAATAAAACGGGCGTTACAGTTTACTGCATATTTATTTCTAGGATTTTTATGTATAAATATGTATTCCTATTTCATTAATAATAACGGAAATCTTTATTTTTCTTTACTCTTTCATTCTTCCGTCGTTCCAATCTGTTTGTCCTTGTGCACCAACACTTGCAAGGTAAGAACTTCAACACCCAAGTCAATAATTGAGACAAAAAATGGGTAGAGTAGAGTATGGAAAGTGTGTGTGCACCTTAAGTCTTACAATATGCAGATTGAGTGTGTATATGTTTGTGTGTGCGCGGGTGTGTGTGCGCTCCTATGAGTGTTGTGTGCACCGTCGGGCATGAGTGCGTATAAGTGAGTGTGTTCGTGCGTGTATGCATTTTGGATAGTTATTGGACTTTGAATGTTTCAATTAACTGAGCATAAAACTGGAGAACATTAAGAATAATGGGGTGCGTTAAAATCAAAATTTGAGCTTTATGTCATTTGTTTCATAAACTACTATGAACCAGACCACGTTACAAAATTTAAAATAGCTAATTGAAGAAAGGTTTATTTTGAAGGCATACTAGAGCAAGGTTGTGTTAACCTGATTCCTAAATGTTTGCTAAATCATTAATGTTGATACCATGCTATCACATCATTCTTTGCATCTTGAATTTCAAAATTACCATTGCATCCTCATCAAGATTTATCCATCTTACACTGTAACATCATTTTAATAAGTGATTCGATTTCAAAGTTTGCATAATCATCACATTAAAATTACCATTTTGAATAAACAACTTCATCTATAAGTCAACACTTGACATCGACATAATTTCAGCAATAAGTAATCAGTTGAAGAACTGAATCGTCTAGAAGTTATCCCATCATGGGCAAGCCGTGTAACACCCCAAAATAGTTAGATTCTTCATTTAATTATTTAATTGTGAATACTGTGATTTATTTGTGAAGTTATGTGATGTTTTGATGAATATGATGTGAGATGTGATGCTATGTGTGGTAGATAGAGAATTAGAGAGATATTGAGTATTTTATATACAATATATAGATAACTAAAATAATTAGTTAGAATTATTTGAATTAGTAAATAGAGTAGTATTGGTGTTAGAGACTATAAGGGAAAAATAGTCAATTGTGAGAGGTTAAGTGAGGGCAAAGGTGAAAAGACCTATTAGGGGCCCAAGGGGTAAGTTTGACAAAAATAACAATAGAGGTTGAGTGATTCATTCTGTACGATCGTATAATTTTGGAGAGAATGTGACAGGAGGCTAAGGCATAGAGAACCAAGAGGAGATTCCCGTAGAAATCGATAGAATGCGAGAAAGAGAATTAATTGTTAAGGTTTAGATAATTGTAGGTTTTGTGTTGGGTTTTGAATGATGATGTTTATATGATGTGTGATGAGAAATTGATTAAATTGTGATGTTTTATGGCAAAGATTTGATGCATATGATGTATGTTAATTTGTGTTGTTGCTATATAGTGACACTAAGTGAAAACATGAAGAATTGAGACCTGTACTCTGAAAAAATCATGTAGAAATTGGAACAGTGCAGTGCAGAAATCACAACAGGAAAGTCATGTTCGCCCTATAGCGCCGGGTGGTGGATATTTGTCGTCGGGTGATAAAGCCTCGCTCCAGCAGCGTCGGGCGAGTAAGAAACAATGGAAATTGGGTGAAAACCTAGCCCTTGGATTTTGTACAGGGGTGACCTGTCGTTGGAGCGTCGCTGAGCGACACAGAGGTAAGAGGAGTAGCGTCGGGCAGTAGAGACCAGAAAGAAAAGGTTGTGATGTCGCTTCCACGTCGTCGGGCGATAATCAGGCGATGGACAGCAATAACATTTTTAAAGTGTCATAACTTTAGTTTCAGGACTCCGATTGACGCGTCGTTCGAAGCGTTAGGAAGCTAACGCGATGATCTTTACTATGGTGAAATAAAAAGTCATATGATTTGTGTTTTTCAGTACCTATGTGTAGCAGAAAAAACTGCGAGTATAAGTCATTGAATTGACTCAACTAAAAAATTAACAAAAGAGTCGCCACCGCACTTTTATTTTATCCAAAGGACTAGGAAAAAGAGCGAATAAAATCCTAAAAAAAAAGATCAGAGATCTGGGACCGGGGGTTGGTTATGCAAAGGGAAGGTGTTAGGCACCCAAAGCATCTACAGTACTCCGTATGAACCTTTTTGAAAATTTGTATACATGTACTAAAAAAAAGGTTTATATAAAAAATGGATGGTGGGGGGAGGAAAGAAGTATTTTTTTAATTTTGTTTTGATAGAACTTCCAATGAGTTCCAGGCCTACATACCAACAATGTGCAATGTTTAAATCAAAACCAAGTAGTTCAGCTAGAAAAGACCAAAGTTGTATGTTGGTTGATTTTAAAAAAATGTTAGTTTAGAAAAGCCACAGAGAGCTCAAAAAGGGTTTGAATGAGGTTAGATGTTTTTTAGTCTTAACAAAAGAAAAGTCTAAGTATTATTATATGGATTAGAAGTTTATTAAGAAAACAAATTTGAAAAATTAATGGACCTAATTCCAAGTTTTTTTGAAAGCGGTTCGAGTTTTGAAAACAAGAATCCTTTGAAAAAGAGGGAAGATTTTGGAAATTAAAGAATGGGGAGAAGATGAAGAGACTAAACTAAGTGCATAAAGTAAAATGTAAGGATAAAAAAAGATCTAACCGGGTGAGAAGATTAGTACTTGACATCAAGAGACAATACCACATCCATCCTTTGGATAACCACATAAACAACAAGTAACCAGACAAAACATCCAAGCTTCAGAAGAGTCAATTCTTTTAGGTGAACCAAAAGATGACCTCAGCTTGGGAGATTTTTATACTCTTGGTGTTATTTTGTCTTTGTCTAGTTATTATCGTTGTATGCAGGTTATTCCGTTATACTCGATTAAAGCACCACAAGTGTTGAACCATGATCAAAGCTTAAGTCATCTTTTGGGGCTTATGTCTGAACTTTGAAGTTCATGCCACCAATTGATCACTTTCTCTTAATCGGGACAAAAGAAAAAAATAAGATGGAGAAGAAGAAAACATTTTCAAATTTGTTTTGCATCAGATGAATTTTATTCGGTCTGACTTTGTCAAAATCAATCATCTTTCTTGGTGTATTTGGTCAAGAAACCTATCAACACCCAAATTCCATTGATGTTGGGGAAATTTGTGACTCCAAATTAAATTCAGAAGTCAGCAAAATAAAATGAAAATAAAACACTATGCCAAAAAAGACCTACGAAAGCGCTTTTTTTGCGCTTTAAAAGCGCTTAAAAGCGCAGAGGTGCTATAGGTTTTAGCTTACTTAAAAGCTATAAGTAGGTTTAAGGCGCGCTTTTTCCGAAAAGCGCTTTAGGCCTACTTTAGAATGCCTTTAATGCATACTGTAGGCACCGAAAGACTTTTACCAGCGCGCTTAGGCCACCTATGAAAGCACTTTACTCAAAAGTGCTCTCATAGGTGAAGGCAGCGCTTTTAGGTTAAAAGCGCTTTCATAGGTTTTCTACTGAAAAATAAAAAATTTAAATAATTTTTAAACCTGCCTTTTTTGCAGCATTATTTTATAAACCTGTAATTCATAAACCGATAATTTACAATCTTATATACAAATACCATTATATACCATTGTTATCCAAATACTAAATTTAAATATTATATACAAATACCATTATATATCATTGTTATCCAAAATATATATACACCATTGTAATTCAATTAACATATTTTTAACATAACCAAAATCAACCCTAACAAAATCAGCTATATAACAATAAGTAAATCAGTCCTAATGTACATATATATTCAAGGTCCTGATCTTGCAAGATATGAACATAATAACACGGTCAGTATTGTATACACACAACAATTTATTCATAACCATTTTCACACAATAATGTATTCATACCTTATAAGATTCTTTGCTCAATAAAATATTGACACAACTGCTCTTTGAGTTCTTCCAATTGAAGTTTCGTGTAATATGCACACTTGTGTTCATCAAAATACTACATAACAAAACAAAAAATATGCGTGATTTAGTTAAAAGTAATCAATTATATGAAATATCCAATAAATAATAAAACAAATCCTAAGTTATAAATCCATACCGTGTCTGGAATCTCTATTTCATTCATTTGAATGATTTCTTTGATAAACTTCAAAACGAAGTATCCGCAATCTATGTCGTTTTGTTGTTGAGGACACTACATAGAAAAACAAATAAGAATATATAGATGTATTTTTTATCGAGTAGCATAAATATTATAAGCAAAATTGTGGAAATTAATATACCTGCACTTTGATCCAATTAATGTTGTTTGATTTAGACCGTGGTACCCGAGCTTCCCTTTGACATCGGAATACTTGTATTGATCTGACAAAATTAAAATATTTATTTAGAACAATGACATAGAAATAGTTAAATATATAAACACACACGAATATTTAGAATAATGTCACTTACGTATTAATCATAAACTTCATATCCGGATAATTTTTCCAATCACCGTCAACCGAATTCAGATAATAGACCACTTCTTTTATGGGATCGATAGCAAGCAACAACCAGTGACATCTATAAATTAAAGAAAAAATTTAGATGAAAATTTTAATGTAAAAAATATAAATATTAAAATGAACTTAGAATGAAAATCTAACCTTGAATTATACGCCAAAAGATACAAGCTTTCTATACTGCCAGTTGCCATGAATCTGTCGACCAAGTGCTCTCTTACTGACTCTGGTTCCCTAGCAATTGTCGCTCCGCTGACACGGGAGGAAGACACGAAATGGAATCTATTTGACAATTGATTCCCGCGCATCAATTTGTCATATAACAACCTTAAATAAAAACATAATTAATATTAGACTATTTCAATTAAATGTTTAAAAAAATGTTCAACCAATTAAATAATATATTGATCGGGTTACCGGATGTACGAGTGCATAACACTGACGCCTAATTCTCCATGAAGAAAAATTTGTTCCATGTCCTCTTGTACAATTGTTTCAGTGCAAGGAAAACCAAAGACACATGCATCCATATCCATTTGACGAATACCACCATTCATCAAATCTGATGTGCCCACTAGTGTTTCAAGACACTGCCGAAATCTAGGCATAAATTTTCGGACAGGAACCCTTTTCTTGGGTGGTACCCTACCAACTTTCTAGCTCACTTGTTGTGACCCTTGAAAAGGTACCTAAAAATCATATAGACTTATGTAAGCTATAAAGTTATGTAGTTTTTTATTCTGATCATATAATTAACACTTTAAACGTACCTCTTTTTGCGATGCAACAGACTCGTCGTGCTGCAAAATCCCTTTATCCTTACATGCGGGTTTTGTAGGAGTCTAAAATTACCATGTAAAAAATTGAGGTCAGAACTGTCAGTTGAATACTTAAAGATTCATAATGGTTTTCAACATACCTGATCATCTATGAAAATGAGGTCTGATGGCCATGCCACAAAAGATCCTACTGCATCTCGCAGCAATATGGTCTCAGCAACAATGCCACGTACCGGTAGAAACGCATTTAGATCTAAAGCAACATCAACCGATACCTTCATGTGTCCATCCGGGAGCGTTCTATGGTGAAGCAAATCTCCCAAAGTATTGTGCACTTTTCCCTTTCAAACTATCCGATAAGTCGGGACGATAGGTATAGCTGACAACATGAAATGCCCTAAACCAATAATAATCGTTAGACGTCCTTTGTAAATTACAATTAAACTTTCCTCAATGGATTATCATCTTAAGTACCTGGGGAAATTTATGTTGACAGTTGATACTAGCCTTGTCACTAGTTTCTTTCAGTTGTGAACTGCTTATTTCCGCCATATATCTCTCTTTATCCTTCTGCAATTCACGGACTTGTGCTTGTAATTCCTACAATGTTTGCGTCACTTCTGCATTGCTAGGATTTTTTCTTGGATTCTTATACAGAAAGGTTGGAGTCACACCATGACCTTTACCCCTCACCCAACCCGGATACTCAGCAACATTTAGTGCTTGACTGAGTACGCTCCTGATATCCTGGTCATCACCTGTGGATACCTATTGCGATAGGGTCTCCTGTAATTCATTTACATATCGAAAATTATTAGTGGAGATAAAAAAATAATTATATATTAATAAACATTTAATATAATTTAATTAAAGACACAATGTTATACTTACACACTCATCATAAACATGTTGCAGATCGGGATTAATAACTCGATCTTTTCCAACACGAGCTTCCTTCCATAACACATGTGCGGGTAGTGATGTTTCGTCACTTTGCGTCTCTTCTAACTACGCATTGTTACAAATAATAAGATCAGTAATTATAACACATTGAGAGAATTAATAAGATCGTAGAATTGATATTTACTTACAATTTTTTCCTATAAGCGTGCATATCCCAAACGCCCTATTTTATATGGATATGCGGGTTTTGACGCTCTCTCGCGATTTACGGCACTCACTTTCTTGAAATTCTCGTCTCTTCTTTGGCCTACAAAAGCAACCCATTCTTCAGGTGTAATGAAGCTCTCATATTTCTTTGGACGTTCAGGATCCTCTTCAACAAAATTTCCTTCCTCATCTTTAAGATGCTTATTTGTTAACAAAAAGCTCTCCACCCTCTGTGTCTTTTTCCGGCCAAACTCATTATATACTTTTTGCAGGCATCTTCAATGTTAAAGGACCTCTACAAAAAAACATACGGATAGAGTTTGTTAGTATATGTAATTTAAACACATTATTGTCAATATAAAACAAATAACAACAACCATATATGATACCTTTATCTTAGTCCAAATTTTTTCTTTAGCCTCGCCCAACTCTCCTTTTTTCCATCTAGGAGTGGTGATCGGAATGTGCATACGAACAAGTGTACCGATGTAGCTTGTCAGCTTTGCAGAATTAGACCCAATTAGTTGGTCCTCATTATTCCAATCTACATTATATGTAACTCCTCTATCTCTATCACAGATGATTCCCCACATAATAGTTATGCCTCGTGTGATATCCTTTTCTGAAGTATCTTGTGGAACATTTGCATCTTGTGAATTTTCTTGATTACTAGTCATTTGACCTGTAATAAAGAAAAATAAAATAAAATGAAATGACAAATATAAAAATCCATAATCATATATACTATAAAGAAAAAAAATGAAATGACATATATTTAAATTTTATTGAATGATATAGGCTATAATTATATATACTATTACCTTTTTCACTAACGTCTCTTTCTTTTCTTGGTAGGAATATATTCTACTCGTCTCTTAACAACACGGACGGTTGGATTGATCCAAATATCCTCATTATGATCATTTCTAATACATGATTCATTCTCATTTGGATCATTTCTGGTAAAAGATTCAATGTCAACACCAATATCGCCTTGATCTCCAATGTTTTCATCAATTAATTTGTTAGATAAAAGCACTATAGACCATTTTGAACTTGTCGGGTCAGTGACATAGAACACTTGTTTAGCTTGAGAGGCTAGAATGAAAGGCTCATCTTTGTACCCCCCACCCTGTTAAGATCCACTTGCAAAAATCCCGACTTATCCATTCGTATAGCATTATTATTTTCAAGCCACTTGCAACCGAATATAGGAATCTGAAACTTCTCGTAATCAAACACCCAAATGTGCTCGATAACCCCAAAATACGACAGATTTGAAAATTTTGGGTTTAAGTCTTTCACACTTGATATGTGCATTGCTTCAGCTACCAAGGTGACACCACTATTTTGCATAGTACTTTTATCATCTTGCTCTTTGGTATAAAATGTGTATCCATTAATTGCGTATGCGCTATAAGAAAACATAACCAAACTTGGACCATATGCTAAACATCTCAACCTTTCTGTTACTGAAGCGGGATCTGAACGATACTTTGAATAAATATGTTCCTTAAACCATAGTATGAAACTTCGATTGTGCTCTTGTACAATCCAATTCTCATTTCTATTCGGATTTAAACCTCGAAGAACACCCTTGTGCATTTCAACATACGGCTCAACCTCCATATCATTGTGCAGAACATACAAATGCCCTTGATCCCGTTCGACCCTTGATACTGTCACAACTTTATTTCCAATTAGCTTCTTACCTTCTTCTTTTTCTCAACAATATGAGATTTAGGGAGTCCAATTGATTGAACATTTGACAGATATTTAGTACAAAACTCAACCGCTTCTTCAACAATATCGTTCGACAATACAACCCTCTGGTCGACTTCGGTTTTTCACATACCCTTTAAATATTTTCATATAACGTTCATCAGGGTACATCCATCTCATATAAGTTGGTCCGCACAATTGTGTCTCTTTCATAAGATGAACCATTATGTCAAAAAACGAGGGAGTAAAATACATTTCAAGCTCACACAAAGTAACAACTATTTCTTTTTGCAACGTTGGTAAGATCTCAGGATACCTTACTGCAAATTGACTTGAAGAAAAAACACAATTTAGTTATTGCGCTTCTTACTTTTTGGTAGAATAGAACGTCTACCTATCGGTAGAAAATGTTCCATTATAACATGGCAATCATGCGTCTTTAAACTCTTTAACTTGAGGTCTTTCATAGACACAAGTCTTCTAATATCTGGTGAGTAGCCTTCTGGAACTTTAACTTCACTCAAAAACTTACACAATATTTTTTTCTCCTTTCTAGATAGAGTGTAAATAATAGGTGGTAGATATGTCCGTCTTCCTTTCTTCACGGGTCCCAATTCAGTTCTTATTCCCATCTCTACCATGTCCTCCCTTGCTTTAAGGCCATCCTTAGACTTCCCTTTTATATTGAGTAACGTACCAATAACACTGTCAAATACATTTTTTTCAATATGCATAACATCAAGAAAATGTCTCACGTACAAAGATTTCCAATATGGCAATTAAAAAAAAATCGACCTCTTATTCCACCCACCTGTGACAACTTTATGTGCAAAAGGATTGCCAAACTGAATACTCACATCTTTCACCTTTTCAAAAATTTGACCACCTGTCAATCCAGGCGGAGCTCTACGTTGTTAGGTATCTCCATTGAACGCTTTTCTCCATCCATAATATTGATGTTTAGAATTTAAGAATCTACGTTGACCGAGAAAGACATTCTTCTGACAAAGTTTCAATCGCATCGTATCGGTTCCATCTTCACATACAGGACACGTTTTTTCACCTTTAATGCTATACCCGGATAGATTTCCGTATGCTGGAAAATCGTTAATTGTTCCAAACAACATCGCCTTCAACATCGCCTCCACACCGTTCTCCCACAAAATCTTCAAATCTTCGATTAAAGGTTCCAAGTATACGTCTATGTCATTTCCTAGTTGTTTAGGCCCAGAAATTAATATAGATAACATCATGTACTTACGCTTCATACATAGCCACAGAGGTAGGTTATAAATCATAAGAATCACAGGCCATGTGCTATGCGAGATACTTTGAATACCGTGTGGGTTCATTCCATCAGTGGACAATGCCAAGCGAAGGTTTCTTGCTTCTTTTCCAAATTCAGGATAATCATTATCAATTTTCATCCACTGTGGAGAATCTGCTGGATGTCGAAATTTTCCATCAATAATTCTTTCATCTGAATGCCAAGTCAAGTGTCTTTAATCGGTTTCACTACGATACATTCGTCTAAATCTCAGAATTATAGGAAAATACCATAAGACTTTTGCCGGAGACAACTTTTTCTTATATCGAGGGGCACCGCATTTAGGACACTCATTTAATGATGCATACTCGTTTCGAAACAAAACACAATCTATTGGACATGCATGTATCTTATCATAGCTCATGCCAATAGAGTACAACATCTTTTTGGCCTCATACGTTCGATTGGGAAGAACATTGTCCTCTGGTAGAATATCTTTCATAAGGGCTAATAACTCTGTGAAACTTTTATCCGACCATCCATTGCCCGCCTTTAAGTTGTACAACTTTAATACCGCAGACAATCTTGTGAATTTTGTACAACCATTATACAAAGGTTTCTCTGCATCGCTTACCAACCTCTAGAACATTTTGGGACAATCATTAAGATCTTCTTCAAGCGCTTCTGCAATCTCTTCGACTCGATCATACATATGTATTTGTGCAATTGTTGTTTGAAGCATAGGTCCTCTTATCCCCCGATTCAACATTCCTGTTACTTTTCTCACCATACATATCCCAACATGTATAACTTCTATCAATTCCATACCGTATTAAATGTTATGCCAACTGAACCGCGTCAACCTGGTTCCCATAACAACAATACAAACAAGGACATGTCATACGACTGGGGTCTTTGGCGTGCGCAACAGAAAACTTAACAAACTCTGATACCCCATTCTCGTAGTCTTTCTACAATCGATTGGAATACATCCATGTCTTATCCATATCAACTAATTAGTGCACAAAACAGTATACTGTGTTTCTGTCAAAATGCAAAGTATACACGAAATTTATCCGTATCAAGAAACGCAAAATACGAAAGGCAATTTAAGACAAATTCATCACAATACCAGTAATTTGAGGAAGAAATTTACCTCAGATTTATCGAACTCAAAGAAACGCGGAGAATAAGCATCGTACGTCGAACTAGGTCGGGAAACACTGCTAATTCAAAGAAAATAAAACTTCTATTATAAAAAATAGGATGAATGTACATGAACATTTAACTAAACGACATGAATGAATGTAAGTGAAACTAACATGATAAACCAAATTTAATGCAAGCTATAAATCAAACGTAACAAAATTCGGGCAGCCATGAACAAACATGCACATGAACTAGTATTACAACATGAAAATCAAGTTCTAAATAGGCTTCGAACCTTCAAACAAAATTTCGGGCAGCAACTATGCACATGAACTAGAGCTTGATAATATCGTTTCAATCATGCTTAATATCAACGGTAAACACAAAACAATGTCATAATCGATTTGAACTTTCAAAGTCAAATGCAAGTGAAACTAACATGATAAACCAAATTCAATGCAAGCTATAAATCAAACGTAACAAAATCTGGGCAGCCATGAACAAACTTAGTAACGCGCATTAAAGTTCTTCTCAAACACTCTCAAAATCAAACGACAGTTACCCAAACTATGCTACAATCAATTTACTCATTATTCTCAACTTAAACATGTAGCAGCATAAACTCATTGAAACTTCTCTGGATAACATGCTAAAAATATCCCAAACTCTTCATCCACTCAAAACCAACAAACAGAAATTATTTGTAATTGTCAAACATCTTACATTGTATCAGTAGTACTTTTCTTAATTGCTAGAATCATCTACTTACACAGACAATGAACATGAGATTGACACAAACACTTAAACAATAGGAGACATGCATACAGAAAGATTCTAACAATGGGAGACATGCATACAATACTAAAAAGAAATTAATAACTAAACAGCTAGCCATGTTAGACATGCACACAGAGACATTGTTGGAAACGAAACAAAGAACGCAGCCATTGTTGGAAATCGAAAACACAGCCATGGCAGAAGAAGAATCTCAAAATCTGAAACTTACCAAGGAAAACGATGATGGCAGACGAAGAAGACTGAGGGCTGAACGGAGGCGAACGACGACGAGTGAGGAAGAACAACAATATGCAAGAATGGAGGTCGAACGCATGAGCAGTAGGCAGAGGTAGAAGATGAACAGAACGCGCAGGAAGGGGATTGTGGTAATGAAATCGTATTTAGGGTTCTAATTTTAATTATAAAATAATCTATGAAAGCGCTTTTAAAAGCGCTTTCTAAAGCCCAGATATAAGAGCACTTTTTCCTTCAAAAGAGCTTTCGTATCATAGGCCTATAGCAGCGCTTTTAAAAGCGCTTTCTTAAGGCCACCTATAAGAGCGCTTTTTAAAAGCGCTTTCTTAGGTTAGATCTTTTTCTAAGGCCTTTAGCAGTGTTTTTTGAAAAGCGCTTTCTTAAGGTACCCTATGAAAGCGTTTTTTTAAGCGAAATTTTTTTAAGGCCTATGAAAAAATAAAATTCAGAAAGATAAGATTTCAAAATAGTTTTGTGAATTTTTTCATAATTTTTGGACCAGAAATGAATTTTATATGATTTTTTGAAGGTTGAAACATTAAAAATATAAAATCAGAAAATAAAATAAAAGCAAAAAAAATGTGGACCATCTGATCATAGTCAAAACGCGTTAGTAAGCTAATCCAATGGATCACCTTCTGGACTTTCTTCAGAAGTTTTACTTCCACCAGAAGTTCCATCTTTGTTAACTTCTGGACCTTGTCCAGAACCATCACCTTCAAAAGTTCCTCCTTCAGAAGCATAATTTCCTTGAGATTCTAACTCATCTTCTGATTCTTCTTCAGACTCAAAATCACCTTCGGATTCTGACTTGTCTTCGGCTTCAGAGTCATCTTCTAACTCTGAGTCTTCTTCCGAAATCTCAGACTCTGACTCTTCTTCAGAAGTTTCAACTTCTGAATCTTCTTCAGAAGTTTCAACTTCTGACTCGTCTTCAGAAGTTATCTCTACATCAGAAGTTGGTTGGGACTTACTCCAATCCCAAACTTCTGACTCTTTCACAACAACGTCTCTGCTGATTTCGACTTTGTTGGTTTTTGGACAATAGAGCTTATATGCACCTGTACTGTGGTACCCCACCAGTAACATTTCCTTGCTTCTATCATCCATCTTCCGTCTTCTAGCTTCTGGGACATGTTAGCAACATACAGAACCAAACACTCTCAGATGATCAACATTTTTCTTATCTCCAGTCCACTTCTCTAAAGGAACAATTTCCTTCAGCTTATTTGTTGGACACTTGTTCAGTACATATGCTGATGTGGCAATAACTTCTCCCCATAACATATGAGGTAGCTTATTCTCTTTCAGCATACTTCTGTACATATCAAGCAAAGTTCTGTTTCTTCTCTCAGCAAGACTATTGTGCTGAGGAGTATATGGAGCAGTAACCTCATGTACTATTCCATTCTCCTCACAGAACTTCTGGAACTCTATAGAGTTATACTCACCTCCACCATCTGTTATCAGAATCTTCATCTTCTGACCACTCTGCTTCTCAGCCTTCACCTTGACTCCACCATCTGTTCTCAGAATCTTCATCTTCTGACCACTCTGCTTCTCAGCATTCACTTTGAACTTCTGAAACTCAGTAAACACTTAACGTCACGCAACACCAAGTTTAGAACTGTCGCTGTAGAAGCATCCTTGAATCTATCATATAAGAAAACTAGTGTGACACCCGTGCCTTCGCACGGGTACCCGTTCCGACACGCTTATTTTGTTCAATATTGACATTAGTCTAAAGGTAAATATAATTACAAAAATATAGTTATAAGAATGAAAAAATAGAAAGACAAAATTATTTAACCATGAAAATTTATTAGTTTTAAAAGAAAAACTTTTTTTTATATTTGAAACATAAATATAATTTTTTTATATATACAAATATTTTGATCAAATACACTTTTATAAATTTAGGTAAAATTCTTAAAAGTAATGGGTATTCTCCCGTTAAACTCATTTCTTTTATTCTATAATAATTACAAAATATTTTATCCATAATTTAATATTTCAGTTAATATTCAATATTTTGATTAATAATTTCATGTTCGTATTAATATTCAATATTTTGATAAGTAAATATCTCCGTTAATATTTAATAGTTTGATCAATAACTTCATATTCTCGTTAATATTTAATATTTTGATCAATAACTTCATATTTTCGTTATTATTTAATATTTTGATCATTAATATATAAAAATATTTGAATTAATATGATATAGTTATTTTATATAAATATTTTTTGTTTTTGAATTATTGTTAAAAATATTTAAACCAACATTAAAGTTGTTCTATTATTATTCAATATTTTGATACGTAAAATATTCAATATTTTGATCAGTAATTTCATAGTTTTATTATTATTCAATATTTTGATTAATAATTTAAGATATAATAAAAATGAAATAAAGAAAGATAAAATTATTTAACAAACAAAACTTGCCACTAACTTCGTACTCCCGTTAATATTCAATATTTTAATCCATAACTTTATGTTCCCGTTAATATTAAAAAAAATATCACTAACTTAATGTTTCTGTTAATGTTCAAAAATTTGATTAGTAACTTTGTGTTCCTGTAAATATCTAATATATAACTTCGTGTTCTCGTTAATATTCAATGTTTTGATCAGTAGCTTTGTGTTCCCGTTAATATTGATTAGTAACTTCTTGTTCTCTTTAATATTCAATATTTTGATCAGTAACTTCATTTTTCGTTAATATTGAAAATTCTGATCAATAATTTCATGTTCCTGTTAATATTTAATATTTTGATCGATAACTTCATGTTCGCTTTAATATTCAAAAAATTTATCAATAACTTAATGTTCCCGTTAATATTCAAAATTTTGACCAATAATTTTATATTTCCGTTAATATTCAATATATTGATCAATATACTCGTGTTCTTGTTAACATTCAATTTTGATCAATAGCTTCGTGTTCTCGTTAATATCAATATTTTGCTCAGTAATTTCGTGTTCTCGTTAATATTCAAAATTTGAATCAATAACGTTGTGTTCCCGTTAATATTGAATATCTTGATTAGTAACTTCGCATTCCCGTTAATATTCAATATATTGATCAATAACTTCATGTTCTTGTCATACTTATTTTAATTTCGTGTTATTAAAAAATAAAAAATTGTGATCTTAGTAAATAACTATTTTCATCATCAAAACCATCATTTTTAAATATATGTATTTATAGGTAAACAAAATATTAAGAAAGATAATCAAGAAATTGGAATGCATGTAAATATTGAGTACGGGTGTTCCACGTGCGTTTTTGTTTTTAAAATATAATAAGAAAAATATTTTTTTTACCAAAATAATTTATTATTTTAAATTTTTTTTAAAACAATACGCGTACCATATCAGTACCCATATGTTCGCACAACTACAGATATAGTACGCACATTTTTGTTCTTAAAAAATTATATTGTTAAAAATGATCACGAACATTACTTACAACATGTAACATAAATTTAAATTTAAGTAATAAAGGATAATTAAAATTGGTAATACAAAAGTTATAGAACCAAAGTTTAAAAAAATTAAAAACTGAAACGTTGATATATTTAAATAGTTCAAAATCAGATTTAATCTAATTCTATTACATGTGCCGTGAAAGGCAAAAATAAGATATATCTAACATTCATTCCCGTTGAAAGAAAAGCATACAATGAGTATCGTTCAAATACAATGTTATAAATGCTACCAGATTTAGAAATATACATAATAAAATTGTGCAAACAGGTTTTGTTCAGCTTCAGCCCATCATATACAGCTTCAGCCCATCATATACAATCTCACTAAAAATCATCAATTATATGTCTCTATCAAACTATATAATATATTTTACATTCTCTTATAATATATTTTATATTATGAAATTAATTGTTTTAGAAGGCAAAGTGGTTATCAGACTTGCCATCAAGCAAAATTCCTTGACAAATAAAATAAATTGATACGAGTAAACCTAAGAGACCAATAATTACCCTCACACATTAAACATGACTTCAACTTTTAAGAAAATCAACCTCACTCAAACAAACCACTCCCTCAACCAAACAACATTGTGTTTATGATAAAATATTTGGAAACAATCTCAAATTCATTATATTATACGCCAGACTCGGTAATAAAAATTAAGGATGGAATCATTAAATAGAATGAATAATACCATTATTCAAAAAACATAAAAGTTTAATACATTGAGAATATAAAACTATATGCATACTCTACTCCATCAATAAATAATAAATTCATTATTTATATAGTGATGAAGGGGAGGACTAAATGGAATCAATTAAATTGATGTGCTTTGATGCTCTTAAATTTTAATGCAATATAGAGGTATATCTAACCAATCAAGGTTGGCTTAAAAGATACGTACTCCTCCATTAGCAAGTTATCTGTATATAAAACCACTATAAGCCCCTGAAACATTATGGTATGACCTTGGAATAAAGCAAGACAACATTCAAATATTTATACTTGAAAATTATAGTGATGAACTTTACTTGAGTGGAGATCAACAACAATATTCACAAATCACTTTAATTTTAATCCTAAACCAAGCTAGAAAAATGGAAAATTCATACAATCTATCCAGCCAAGAATTTTCGCCATCTTTTTCATCAATATCATCATCCTCAACTAATGGCTGCTTGGGAACTTCATTAGTCACAAGAGAGTATGTTGTGAGAACCACATCATATTTTGCAAGTTCAACAGGATACTTTGTCCTACTTCCCCCATGAAAGATCAAGAGAAAAAGCTTTTCATCTCCAAATTTCTCTTCAAGTTCTATGGCCCGATGTCGGAGAAAACTTGCAGAGCAAATAACCAAAGTACCAGCAGCATGCCTTTTTCTACTTGGTGCATGTGTTGAACTACTCATTTCAATATTAGGTTTTGTATCATTGGATTCCTTGTCATTTTTACGCTTTTCCACATCAATACTACCACTATCATCATCATCCAAATTCAAGGCTTCAGCTTTATGGTTGCATGTATCATCTGTTTTCCATTTTATCTGTAATAGCTTTTCTAAGCTATTGGACATGGTTGAGATGAAAAATTCAACAGTTCATTTTCTAAGCAATAAGGTATCTTATCTTTTATGCGACGAGAGAAGTGGTAGGTTTTCACATTAAATGTTGCAAAAGTACTTACTCTAGTGAAATGGAAAAATCAATGTGAAACCAGAAATTAGAAAAGTGATTCACAAGTATTAACTTGATAAGCACTGAAAACACACATAAAAGTGAAAAGTTATATTAATACTTTTGTAAGATAAAGCAGAGATATATACATAAAATGGTCTAAAATACCAACCACCACCACGGTCATCCCAGCAAAGTATGTATACGTATCACCAACAAATACTGAAGAAGGATACCTAAAGAGAGAATAATAGATGTTATCAAACTACTCCCGGTCATGTGAAAATAAGGTTTTCAACAAAATTGATATAAACTATTAAATAAAAATTGTAACAAAGTAAATCCAAAGAGGTAGCTAGCTGTGGCTGCACTAAGTAAATGGAGACCATCAGGAACTGTAATTGTAGCAGCATCCTTCTTTTCATTTCTAAATCTTGTTATAAACTCTTCTAGAATTCCCTACAAAGCCATACATCCCCCTGCTCCCAACAAAAGTAAACATAAATTGTTGCGAAAGTTCCAGACTTAGCTTAAGATCATACCAATTACGGTAACATATACTAATAAACTATTTTCATAACTTCTATCAAGTAATGTCACAAGTGTTTATGGCAATAGATTAGCAAAATCGTAATCAATTATTAAGTAAATCTGCAATTCTTCAACATATATCGCAAATTGATTATGCCGGCATAATTCAGATATAACCTGTGGTATAATTCGCATCACCGACATTCGAAAACAGAGGCTTCCTGGGATTTGACCTATCTCTCATAAATTCAAGGGCTTTATATTTCCATCCCCAATCCAATAGCAGGCCAAATATTCTTCTTCAAATCATCAATGATCAATTACTTACTTCTAGAACTTCTATTATGCAAGTAACCCCCTGCACACAATCCACCAAATCCTATTTATCAAACCATGTTTTACTTGAATTGTGCAGGCAAATACTTACATTCAGAAAACTAAATACGAAGACAAGTAAGAAGCAAAAAAGATTGTAATACATTGGATAGTGAGATATTTGGTAACTAAAACCCTTAGATCCATCTGTGTATACAAAGCCGCCCCTAGAGTGCCGATAATGAAAAGCCTTTCATTAAAGTTTAAGCTATCAATATTCTTTTGAAAGCAAGGTGTTCCAATACTATCAAGAATCACATCAACACCTACAACCACATCAATAGTGTAATATTAGACCAAAAGTTAACTTAATTTAACACTCTAAAATGATTAGACTAAATATCTTAATTTAAAATACACGTTAAATAAGACAACGACAGAAAATTCGGAGTAGTTATAGTACTTAATGACAATAAACTCACAATTGCGCCATCATCGTGACCATTAGCCCTAAGCAACTGAGAATCAGGTCTATTAATTTCACGAACATCACAACCTATATGATCATAATCAAATAGAACAAACATTCAATACAACCACAAAATTCATGAATTCCTAAAAATAATTGATATTTCACCTGAAAATTATGAGCTTTTAATTAGATAATAAGATAATATGCAAAAAAAACTACAACAGAAACAAAATTAATTCATGGAACTAAAATAACACCCCAGAAGAAGATTAATTGCAATAATAATAATATCATTCAATTGACCAGTAGGTTTGTATGTTGTGGCCATTGCATCCTGAATGGAACTTTGTCATTCACAAGCATACACCAAGCCTGCATATGATGTCATTCAGCAAACATAACAAAATGCTTAATAGATTTGTAGAAAGTAATATGTTAATACTTACACTGAGAAATCAAACTAACCTGAATATCAAAATCTGATTTTAATACGAAGTCCTTGGTTGTTCAGGTAATTAGAAATGTTTTATCGAACACCTGGTGGCTATATTCTGAAAGAGGAAGGAATCCTAAAATCTGCACAAATAAAATATCAATTAATTAATATAAGCACAAAATAAAATTGAGGAGAGTGTGAAAAATTGCAGATAAATTGAAAATGAGGAGAGTTCATGAGAGAGATTTTGGGACGGTTGAAAGAGAAATTAAAACTTTCCCAAATCACGATTTCCAATTCGTAACCGCTGATGAACATGAGAGAGGAATCAGATAAAAATGGAAGTGGAAGATTGAATTCTGTAACCGATTGATTGCCTGGGTAGTGGTAGTGGAAGGTGGGAAGATAAAACTATGCACACGTAATGAATAGTTTTTTTTAACCGCCAGAGGTGAGATAGGGAATCAGCAAGGAGCAGATTTTGGCAAATTTTTTTATTGAATGAGGAGAAGACCAATTCTAGGTTTTCAGAAACAACCGTGAAATGAGAATTTTCTTATATTGTAGATAGCACTTAAACATGAATTTGAGATTAATAAGAGTAATTAAATATTTTTAACAACACATTCTTTTATTCTTTTCTTATATGATAGATTAGGTATTGTTAAAAACCCCTAATTATCCTTAGTCTTTTTATTCATAATCTTTCACGTGGATAAAAAAAAGTAAGTAGGAGTTGTTAAAAAGACCTAATTTTCTTATACGATAGATAGGTGGGTGTCATCATGTCATGATAGGTAGTATACAGAACAAGATAGCACAAAGTGAGCGCAAAGCTAGAAGAATGACCATGGCTATGACTTCTTTCCGCTTCGTATTTCGTCACATATTATTCCACACCAACACCTACATCTCTTTCTTCACTCCACCACCCCAACCAACGAGTTTACTTTTCAATCCTCGCTCGGCGGCCTTTCTCTCAACCAATTCCTACTAAAGGTTGTCGCGAAGAAAGACCTTAGTTGAGAACAACAACAACCGATGTCGTAAACTCGACAACAATTGCGACCATCAGTAACATCGTTAGCGGTCCATCCGTCAGGAATCGTTCGCTTTCGGTCCGAACGCCGTGTTTATCGTCTGTCGTGTTTTCTGACCGGTAAGGAACAAGTGACAGCCTACTAATTACGCTTATCCTCTTTATTCCATAATCTTCCACGTGGATAAAAAAATGGATAATGAGGGGTTTTTAAAAACACCTAAATTTCAAGAGAAATTAATTTATAATTGATTTGATTTCTGTCAAAACAAAATAAAACAAACGGACATTCGACCAACACATCACCGTCACAACTCGCTCGCATGGTTTGGAATCAATCATCAACAACAAACGCATTTCTAATCCTTACTCTCTCCAAACAATGAACAGGTATACTCTTATTCTTCATCTCTTTGCCACAAATTTTACATTATAGTCCACACTCTAATAGTGTTCAAAATGGAAATTTTGATATGATAGGGTGATGAAGAAAACTGTTTCAAATGTGTGGCACCGAAAGTTCCAAGCAAGTTTTTTCTTCTCGGTGTTAAAGTTCTTGGTTCCACGATTTAGCACCTTCCAATGTAAGCAAATAATCGTAACTATGTTTCATGTCAATGATTTACTTTTTATATTTTGGAGGTTTACATAAAAATAACATTCAAAAGGGGACATATGATTTTTGTCTCGAATGGTTTTATGGAGACAATATTAATGGATGAGTTTGTTAGACGAAGTTGGAGACGCAATGAGAACTATGGTTCTAAATTGTGGTAAACACGGCCGATCGTCTTTATTTCGATTGCAATATAAAGGTTTTGCAAAGAGATCCGTAAAACCTTGATATTGTAGTTGAAATTGGGGTTGCGGACTGCAATTTAGAACTATGATGAAAACTTTAGAATTTGGATTCTAGAAATTGTGAAGTTTAACGATATGATTTGATCGCTAGGGTTGTTTCTTGTTTTTCTTAACTGTCCATTTGTAATGGAATATACTTTAAGATTGAAATTTGCAACTTTGATGATATGTCTCCTTGAGTTTCTTGTCTGGCAAATTGAGGAGTTCTACTTTGGAGTTACATATGAAAAATGTATCCCTATTTCTACCGTTAGGGTATGTTTGGATTGATTAAATTGGATGGAATGGATTGGTATGAGATGGAATGGAGTGGTATTCCACTGTTTGGATAAGTTAAAATTGGATTCCATTCCATTCCAATTATCACCATATTTCTTCCCCTCCGATTTGGGCTGAATGAAAAACTTACTTTGTTCCATCCTAAAGTATACAAACGATGAAATGAAATCCTCATTCCACTCCAGTCCATTTCATCCCACGCCGTTCCATTCTGTTCATTTTAGGAAACAATAATGAACAACAAGTCCTACGGTTACTTTTTTGGCATCATGGCAAGTTTCTAGATGATGGTCATTTACAAGTTGTAATTTTATAGAAGTGTTTGCTAATCTGGTTGAGATTTGAGTTTGTCATTATTCTTATGAATAGCTCTAGTATCTAGTATTTTAGTTTTAACTACGAAATTCAAAATTGAGTTTTTCCAAGAAGACAAAGGATTTAATGAAAGTAAAATTTAATTTTATATTAAATTAATTAATCTGTTGAAACTATAATTATAGGGGTTGAAGGAGAAAGACTATGAATATAGAGGAAAACAAAACCTTCGTTGGTTCGGGGTGGATTGTAGTCTTGTAATGTAGTTTTGAGTTCGGTTTATAGTTTTACGTATGTTAGTTCATTCATGTAACATTGGTTAAAGGGATTATTGTGATGTTTCTTGGTGCTTAGCTTCTTCATAATCTTTGTCTATCGTCATTTCTTCTTCCATACTATTTTAGTGTCTTTGTGCATTTTCAATTGAAAGATAATGATTTACCTCGAAAACAAAATGAAAATTGTATAATTTGTATTCTTGAAAATATGCAGGAGCATGAGAAGAAGCCAATTATTAGCGAAGTTATTCGAATATGATATTGCTATTGTTGGAGGAGGCATGGTTGGCATATCTCTAGCTTGTTTCTTAGGTATCTTCTTGCGATGGGTGTATGTCGAGTCATATTTTTCTAGACTGTAATATGTTGTATCGTGCTATCATTTACATAAGTCATTGGAATATATTGTTTTAGCTAGGTATGATTTGCCTAATATCCTTAACTAATCACACCGTCGTCAAAGTTTAATCTTGTTAATCTTCACCTAGTTACCACCTTTCTTGGCTCAATAAACCATTGAATAGGTTCACATTCCGAAACCATAAAATATTTGAGAATGTATTTCATTATTGTTAAGAGAAAGGCATGGCGATTTGGATGCCATTTTACCATTGTTGAAAGATTATGCTAAACAAAAGAGCTTGAAGTAGGTTTTAACTTTTACCCATGTTAGAAGTAATCAAATATTTCAATGTTCATTCATTCAACCTTTATGATGATGATGCTTAGGAGTATTACTTATGATGAATAAAGCTATTAACGCAACAAGTTTATCCAATCGTTTTGTTTTTTCAGCTAGTATGTCATTGACAAAGCAGTTGAGTGTGGCAATTATTGACAACAACCCACTCGGCTAGTGGCATAAGTATTCAAAGAGAAGACCCTCCGATCCTAGAGTCGATAAAGTGACTCGCTTCTATATCATTTCTCCAAGGTATCCAGTTTTAAGGATTGTTTTTACTACCGTTGTGGGGTTAATTTCTCTTTGTTACCAATTTCTATCAACGAGTATCGGAGCACTTCTAATTCGAGAGAGGAAATAAAAAGAAATATAATAGAAATAATTCTTGTTATTGATGATGGAATAGGTAGTTCAATAGAAAGACACACAACATTCTAATGTTATCAAATTGCCCATGGCCGCTATTGCGGATATACATGGCGATTTTGGGCTCCCAATGGTAAATATCGGCCTCTATTGCGGGTTTTCAACCATAGTCCGCAATAACGGTGCAAGCGAAGCGGTATGGCGGGATTTTAACCCCTCCGCTATGGACCGCCATCCGCCATCGACAACACTGCAACATTCACATTCTTAACATAAATAGAATAAAAGATAAATGATTCCTATCCAAGAATTTTGAGAGTCTTGGCCTCTCCCCTCCAAGAATTCGAGAGCTTGGTTTCTCCCTTCCAAATAATCTCTTCTAATTTTCTGGATAACCCATATAATCTGCAGTTTCCTAATTTTATCACACACCCCAAATAACTGCTACTAAATGTTAATATTAATTAAAAATTGTTGAAATATTTCTTATTTAATATTATTTATTTTCTTATTTAAGAGTCATTATATCACTCCTAATTTTATCACACACCCCAAATAACTGCTACTAAATGTTAATATTAATTAAAAACTGTTGAAATATTTCTTATTTAATATTATTTATTTTCTTATTTAAAAGTCATTATATCACTCCTAAAATAAAGGAGTTACTTTGTATTTTCTCTCTTATAAAAGGAGTTCTTTTCCTTCATAATAATATACATTTTATTACCAATATCCTTTTCTACAAAAACAATAACTTCTAATGAAAAGTAACTGCACATTTGGTTCCTATAATTCCTAAGGTTTAACATATTCCTAGCACCCATGATTTCTAAATGGAGTTGTTCTTCATCATCAAAATTAAGTGCTTAACAGTCCTCCTGTCTTGATTGTACCAACCATATCCGATGCGAATTTTCTATACTCAAGAAATTTAATGGTAGTGTGTGTCTAATTTGGAACTATTTCTACTTTGTTTACCTCTAAACTTTTGATTATTTAAATCACTCACACGATACGTTTCCATAGGACAATCTATCACTTCTCTCAAGTCTATATCACTATCAAGTTATCATAATTCAAGGCCAAAAGAGTAGCCAGTTTTTTACACTGTATTTTACATTTCTTGGTTTACTTGGCATAAAATGAAAATATCTAGCGGTAATTAGACCGGTTGATGAGTGTATTTGCTTCAACATGAAGTTTTCCTAAAATTGAATTTAAAGTCCTCTTGATGCCCGATCTTTTTCGATCTTGGTTCTTGGAAATACGTTAAGCAAAACAGACATGCTTATTTTTAAAAAATGCAGGTACTTTTTCTTTTTCATTCATTATAGTGATTAGGCTTTAAAGTTTAAACTATATAAATTTTCAATGATGGATGAGTTCTCGAAGTGCAATGTTGTTGGGAGTTTATATAGGGAAATTGAATTGAATATTGTGACACATAAGTGTTATTCTCTCACTTTCTATGCAAAAATAATAGATATTTACAATCATATATAAATCAGTTGTGTGATTGCTCGCGACAGAATTATTAGAGTATAGTTGGGAGTTTGACAGGGGAATAGGTTCTCGGCCTATATTTTGAAAAATGAAGGATACCTCATGTAATCAACATGACTGTTCCAAAGAATGTTTTCAGAAATAAGTTTGATCTGTCATGGAAGCATGCTTTACCTATTCAGAACACAAGAAGGTGGAAGTGCAACCATTATGGGGGAAGAGTTTAGTGGAGGAGTTTATCGAATCAAACATCATTTGGCAGGAACTAGTAAGGATGTAAAACCTTGCAGAGCTGTTCCAAATGAAGTTAAGAAGGAATAATGAATGTTGATGTTAAATTACAAACTAAGTTGATTCAGAAGTCAAATTTGTATGACATTGAAGAGCCTAATACTGTTGATGGATCATCTAGCTTACTTGCAAAGAGAAAAAGCCAAGAAGAGATTTTGAACACCACAAATATGTTTAAGAAATGTGTAGTAGTAGTGACTTCTATAAACAACATGCGAAAAATTAAGAGGATGTGTGGCTCTATGTATTTACAACAATGATATTCTATTTAATGTGACTAATAGTGAAGAGTGAAATATGATGTTTGAACTTGCTGCTAAACATGGTCCAAAATTTAATCTGCCATCCAATTAGGGTCTAGGATTTAAACCAATATGGAAAATCATTAATGAAAGATGGGATGAACAACTACATCAGTCATTGCATGTTGTAGTTTAAATCCTGGACCATGTTTAGCAGCAAGTTCAAACATCATATTCTATTCTTCACTATTAATCACATTAAGTGGAATAAAATTGTTGTAAATACATGAAACACACATCCTCTTAATTTTTTTGTTGTTATTTCACACATTCTTATTTGTGGTGTTCAAAATCTCTTCTTGGCTTTCTTTGCAAGTATGGATGATCCATCAATCTTTTCATACAAATTTTAGTTTGTAGAACAACAATCATTATTTCTTTCTTAACTTCACCCAAAACAGCTCTACAAGGTTTGACATCCTTACTAGTTCTGAAATGATGTTTGATTCGATAAAATTCTCCGCTAAACTCTTCCCCATAATAGTTGAACTTACTCCTTCTTGTGTTCGGAATAGGTAAAAAAATGCTTCCATACCGGATCAGGCTTATTTCGGGAGAACAATTTTGTTGCATACCGGAGGTATTGATGCACTTCCATTATTTGAAGTCATTTGCATCAAATAGAATCTTAAGAGATGAAAAACAAAGGAATGTTGTCAAAAGATAGTAATACACTAGTTCCTCAAAACTCAAAAGACTCTATTATTAGTATGTTTAATAACAATAATATTGAGTTATAAATGCATAATCTAAGGAAATAATAAAAAAGGGTAAAAAATGAAATCTTATTGTAATACGGTGAACTGACTTTGTAGGTTTTTGTATCGCAAATGTGCGGATAGCAAGAGTCGCCACCGACTTTTCTTTTATCCAATTAAGGGAAGGTAAAAAGTACAGAAAAAGACCTTCGTTAGATTCTGAGTAAGGGAGAAGGTTATGAAAAGGGAAGGTATTAGTTGCTCTTAGATCACCTTAAAAATGTGCTTTCTGTGTGTTTGACAAAAAATGTTTTGAAAAGGCATTTCGCTTTGACTTTGTAATGATTCATGTAGGAATGTATACAAAGTGTTCGGAAATGTATCGTTTTTTGAAAAGAGTTTGAACTTTGACAAAAGTGTGAGGTGTGAAAATTATTTTGAAAGAGCAAGCAACTAAAAGTCTTATTACCTACTCAGAATTGGTCGTTTTCGTATTGTTTTACGTTCCTTTAGAATAGTGTTATCCATACCATTAGTTGGTAGGTAACTCCATTCGTTGGATGTAGGAGGGACATTCGAAGGGACATCGGATGGTCATAGAAAGCAACTTGTAAGAAGTATCCTAGCACATTCGAAGGGACTATCATCATTTTTCGTAGGCGACAATCGAGGGTCAAGATCATGTATTCGTAGGCGACATCGTGGGTCTATGATCTTTGTATCGAAGGGACTATGATGATTTGTTTTGAAGGCAACGGTGCTAGAATACCTCTACGTTCGAGGGACATGACCATTTGAATTCGCAAAGGCAACGGTGCTAGAATACCTCTACGTTCGAGGGACATGACCATTTGAATTCGCAAAGGCAACGAGAGAGAATTACCCTAAGGGGTGCATGTGTGAAAAAAGTGTGTTGATTCAGATTCATGTTATCTTGAAAATTAGAGTGAGCTATGTTGATTTTAGTCTTGCCATACACGCCTAATTACTAACAGTTTATAAGGTGCGGAAATTAAAATGCGGAAGTATAAAGTGCGGAAAGATAAATCCTACGCTATTACATGGCTTTGGGGCAGATACATAATTTTAAACTTGTGGAAAATAAAAGCCCTAATTAACTATTACATCCCACGAACAATTACATAATTGAAAAAAAGAAACAGTAAAAAGAAATCGTCCGAAACAAGATAACCTGTGAAAAGATGAGAAATTGGAAAATACGAGGAAATCGAATAAGAGAAAAATGTTAGCAAAAATGCAAATTTTTAAATGAGAAAAATATTTCAGGCTGGAAATAACATTAATATGCTAAAATAATTTTTTGGGATTTTTTGGCATTAATTTAATAATTAAAAACTAATTAAAAGTGATTTAAATGATAAATTAGCAATTAAATTAAATATGCATGCAAAAATAATATTTTTAATTTTATAAATTAAATAAACATTTTCTGGAAATAATGCAAAAAGAAAAATATTTTTTGGTATTTTTAAATGCATGATTAAAAATTATTGAAATAAATTAAAATGCATGTAAAATATTAAGAAAATAAGGAAAATATGAAAAAGTTTGCAAACTTGTAAAAACCAAATGTCATGGCCAGGGATCGAACTGGAGACCTTCCTTTCACAACCCCACGCCTTTGCCATCTGAGCTGGAACGCACGCGTGTCACTGAATCGGAACGGATCGTTTACAAACAAGTGTCGCCTCCCCATTGCCTCGTCTCCGCGCCAAACTTCATCTTCTTCAATTCAAATTCTGGGAATTTTACGTCGGCCTCAAAGCGACGCTATGACCCCTGCTAAATCAAAAATCACATACAGGTAATATAAATGAAATCTAAAGCCATGGTTCGATACGTCTTGGTCCACTGAACATCGTGATGGCATCGGTTTGGTCCAATTTATCCTAATTAGAGAAGCCCTAAATCATGGTCAGAAACCCTAATCATGGCATATCGTGTTTTCGGCCATAGAAACACAATTAAACCATCCAGAAAGTTTGCAAGCTTCATTCTAAACACAAAACAAACATCAAAACTCATTAATAATGCATGATAATTGAAAATCGAATTTTGAAAAAGAAGAACAAACCGAATTCTGGTTTTCGTGTTTCTTGATGGTTTTGGATGATGTAAGGGTCTGGACTGATTCGAAACAACCCAAGGAACAAGATGGAATGCTCAAAATTGTTTGAAACGAGCTAGAATCAAGGTTGCCAGTTGCTTGTAAGCCACGGATTTTTTGATACCATTATGTATTTCATCAATAAAATCCAAATAAATAATCCATTTTCAAACAATTTTTAATTATTATTTTATTTTTAAATATTCATTTTGGATTTTGGATTATTTGGAGTCATAAATTTCCTCAACATCAATGGAATTTGGCTGTTGATAGGTCTCAAGACCAAATCCACCAAGATGGTCGATTGATTTTGACGAAGTTAGACCAGGTGAATTAATCTGATGCATTGTTGGTTTTGGGACTTTATATTCCTCCCTCTTCATCTCATCTCATCCCATTCTTTTTTATTTTACATGTGTTGACAAATAATAGAGGATGATCTACATATCACTCCTCTTGTTTGTTTTTTCAATACATAAATCACTATTGACTGACCTCGTTGTATGGTGACTTCTACATAAGTCACTTGGTGGTTGCTTAACATAGAGCTACATTGCTTCTTTCTTCATCTTATTTTTCTTTTGTCCCAAATCGGAAAATGATCAATTGGTGGCATAAACATTAAGTTTTACAAAATCCCCAAAAGATTGTTTGAGGTTTGATTTTGGTTCAACACCTGTGATACTTGTCGTGTAGTCGCTATTCTTTTTTAATCAAGCTTCTGGCAAGTTTTCACTAACTTTGTCCAATTGAAATTCTCAACTATCTTTGATCAAGTGTTGAGATCTTTTATTGTTCCAAAACGGATGATATACTTGACAAAAAGCAATTGAAATTTGTCGTGTGGTCGCTATGATTCTATCAAGCTTTTGGCAAGTCTTCATGCACAAGCTTCAAGATGATCATCATGCTAACAACTAATTACTAACAATTAACTTTATTTTCCGCTTTTACTTTCCGCCTTTATTTTTATGCTCTTTACTTTACGCACTTTATTTTAGCATTTACATTTCATGTCATTTTTTCTTTGCTCACTTGAGCATTTTATTTTCTTGTCATTTTGAATTTGCTCACTTGAGCTTTCTTTTTCCTTTTGAAAATACCTAATAATCAAACTTAAACACTAAAAAATTTAATTGCTTGTTCTCGGACTTGGTTACTTTTCCCTATGCTCGAAGTTTGACCTTTGGACTTAGGACCTCAACCTCAGCTTAGAGTTTCTGTGATTCTGGTGTTATTTTGTCTATGCTTGGGCTGTTATTTTTTCTGCGTGCAGGTTGTTTGTACTCGCTTACAAGTGGATTTCTTCCAAATACAGTCGTTATGCTGCCCAATTTTTTAAAGACATAATTTCACTTGAGGCATTGATTTATCTGAAGCTTGATATTTTTGGTCCGATTAATTGCTTGTGTGGTAATCCAAAGGATGGGATATGGTATTGGCTTTTTGATGTCAAGTACTACCTTTCCTACCCGATTAGATCTTTCTTTACCCCCACCTTTAACATTTTGTACATAGACCAGCTTCTTCATCTCCTCCCATATTCTTTAATTTTCAAAATCTTCCCTCTTTTTCAAAGGATTCTTATTTTCTAAACTTGAACCGCTTTCATAAAAAAAAACTCGGACTTAGATTCATGCATTTCCATACTTCTTTTACTTATTAAACCCTTAATCCACTTAATAATACTTTGATCATTTTTTTATAATACTAAAAAACAAATAACGTCATTCAAACTTTTTGAGTCCTTTGTGGCTTTCCTCTTAAAAACTTTTCTTAAAAGATACGACTCTTGTCAATTTCTTGAGTTGATGCGAACCACTATACTTCTACCTGTGTAGTGAAGAAAGACATTTTCAACTTGGTGTTGAGGATGCTCGTTGATGAAAATCCGAGCTTAAAATTCTCCGCTTTAAGTTAACAAAACACTCCTTTCTCACATTTGTGGGTAGTAGGTATGTTTGCCACTCGGATATGACGATGATGTCTATTCTTCTTAAAATCAACCAATACACAAAATTTTAATCTTTTTACCCAAACTGCATGAGTTTTGATTTCAACATTGCACATTGTTGGTATGTAGGCCTGAATCTCATTAGAAGCTCCACCAAATCAAAAATTGTAAAAGAATACTTCTTTTCTCACCCCACCATCCATTTTGTATATACACCTTTTTTAGCACATATATAAATTTTCAAAGAGGTTTCTGCGGAGTACCGTAGATGCTTTGGGTTCCTAACACCTTCCCTTTGCATAACCAACCCCCGTACCTAAATCTCATTTTCTTTTAGGATTTTATTATCTCTTTTTCCTAGTCCTTTGGATAAAATAAAATCGCGGTGGTGACTTCATTGTTATTTTTTCGAGTTGAGTCAATTCAATGGCTTACACTCGTAGTTTTTTCCGCTACATCTCCATCTTGGACACCATATAGGATTACTTAATATTCTCAAAATATTCAGTAATTTAAATCATCTGTATCCAAACTATAATAGATCAGATGTCTTACTATTTTGCATCTTGTAAAAATTAATCAGTCCAATTACCCAACTGTACCAATCGCGATGTCAAATGATTCTGCATAGGACATCTTATTCGACACGTTCTTCCAGTTGACAGAACATATTACTTCAACATCTTTATGCTAAGTTAGGTTTAACAAACATAATACCAATCACAAAAATAGAGAATTAACATCAACATTTGACTTTTGTGTTAACATTTAACTACATGCACCATCTATGTATAGAAACAAATAAATGAAGATGTGTATGTGTTAAGGACCAAATTGTAGTTATTTTGTACATTATTTTGTGGTCCTTAACAATGTCTTTTTATTTAATTTGTATATTTATTCTAGTAATTTGTTTTAATTAGGTTTTTATTTAGTTTTCGTTTTAATATATATTATTTAACTTATTTTACTCTTATTTGTAGGAATTTATTGACTACTTCTCCCAAGCTTGGATTCAAGGGCACTTGAAGAGCTTTAGGGATGATTCTTTTGAAGATAATTTTGGGTGAAGGAAGCATGCTACAGGTCGCTCAAGATGATCGCTGCCAGCGTGATGATCGGCTTAGCGCGGTCTGCAAAAAAGGACAGAACCCATGCTTTCACTTTTGAGCCACCAACCCATCATTTCAGCTGACTTTTTGGCTTGTAAAGGAAGCAAGAAACACTCCACCATGATTATCTTTTCATCTTTGTAAAAATCTAGGGCAAGTAGAGAAAGAACACCATAGCTTTTCCTTCTTGATTCTTTGATTTTCATCATTCCTACCAACAATCTTGAGAGCAAGCAACCATGGAAATGAGTGGCTAAGCTCTTTTTGTGTCAAGATTAGAGGTAGTTGATCTATATAGTATGTGTTTCTATTAATCCATTTGTGTATGAACATGGTTGATGATTAATATAGTTGAATATCTTTGTTCTTCATCTTTATGCTTTGAGTTTTGCTTGGAAAAGAATATTTCAAAGTGACCTAGGATATTCATCCTCTAATAAACAAATGCTAGGAATAGATTTGTGTGTTAGTGTTTACAAAATATTGAACTTAATGATTATCATGTTAATAGTTGTAGTGAGGAATCATGCAAGGATTAACATGGTAACATTCACAATCTTGGTGGGAAATCTACAAGATTGAGAGGATATGTATTTGTAGAAATCATCTATTATGTTCATCACTTGATTAAATGAATATGTATGAAACTAGATCAATGAAACTAATCTTGACATGCCTTTTTAATTTGAAAACAATCTCAAACTCTCTCTAATCCAAACTATAACTCTCTTTGAAAGAATTAATTTAGTTATTGTTTGGAAACTCATGGTTCTAGTAGAATAGATAACAAACCCTTTGGTTACAATATCTTAAAATACACTTTTCTATTGAAAGACTATAACATACACCAATCCCTGTGGAATCGATAATTAAAAATACTTGTTTACGGAAAAATCCTACAACAAAATGGCGCTGTTGTCGGGGATTGGCGTTTGATGTTGTTAGTATAACAATAGTAGTGTGTTTTAAGACTTTTTCTACTAATCTCTCTTTGTTTCTTTTGTGTGGCTAGACTTTTTCAGGAATTAGTTTATGCGGGGAAGTATTCCGGTCGACCAACTCCTTTTCGATCCCAAAATTGAAAGGACGGCTAGAAGATTTAATAGTAGTGCTAAAAGAAGAAAAAGACAAGCTAGGCAAAGGCAAGAAAGAGGAGAAGGAGGAGAAGCATCTACTTCTTCAACACCACCCGTGTTTGGAGAAGTCACCACTATGGCGGAGAATCAACCACAACCACCACCACCACCACCGCGGGGGCCGTGTGTCAATAGCCCTCGTCACAATGCCCAATTTGCTCGTCAAGCAAATGCAAGGGTTGCGGAAATGAAGACGGGCTTGCTTCAACTTCTCTATGCAAGTCCATTTCATGGCCATGACCATGAAGATCCTTACACTCACCTTACCAAGTTTTATGAGATCGCGGGAGCGGCGGGTGCTCCGGAAGACCAAGAAGAGCAATATTTCCAAAGGCTTTTCCCTCATTCTCTAGTGGGGAAGGCAAAAGATTGGTATCTTGATCAATTGCAAGAGACAATGACTAATTGGAATGTTTTGGAGGAAAAGTTTCTTGAACGCTTTTTCCCTCAATCACGTTTCATGGAGGCTAAGACGGCTATCTCGGTATTTTCGCAAGGAGTAAACGAGCCTTTGAATCGGGCATGGGAAAGATACAAGTCTATGCTTAGGAAGTGTCCTAGCCACGGTTTTGACGAGCTTACACAAATTCATATTTTCCGAAATGGTCTCCAACCTCAACACAAATTGTTGTTGGATGCCACGGCGGGAGGTTCTTTGATGGCAAAAACACCATATGAAGCAATCCAAATAATTGACAAGATGGGTAGGAATGATCATCAAACTCAACATGATCAAGGAGGTGTACAAGTGAAAACGGGAGTTTTAGAAATTGGTTCGAGTCATGAAGCACTTGTGGCGCAAAACAAATTGTTTGCGAAACAAGTTGAAGAATTGACAAAACAAATGGCTAAACTCCCTCAACAAATCATGGAGTTACAAGGAGCATCAAATAAGCAAGCTCACCAAATAGCTTGTTGTGAATTGTGCAAAGGAGATCATAAAACCGGCTTTTGTCCTCCGGAGAATGAGGAAGCTAACTATGTGGCCAACCAAGGCCAAGGGTACCAACAACGAGCTCCTTACCCTTATCAAAATCAAAACCAAGTTTACCAACAAAGGGGTAATCAAGGTTATCAAGGAGGGTGGAGGCAAGATAACAACAACCAAGGAAGGCAAAATCCATATCAAACACAAAATCAAAATCAAAGTCAACAACAAAATCAAGGTCAACAACAAAACCAACCTCAAAATCAAGTGAGATCTTCCAACATTCAAGACACTCTAGCTCAATTTATGCAAGCTTCTATGGCTAATCAAAAGAGCACGGAGGCGTCCATCAAGAATTTGGAGACACAAGTGGGACAACTCGCTAAGCAACTTTCCGAACAAAGTGCTTCGACATCATTTTCCCCAACTACGCAAACAAATCCTAAGGAGCATTGCAAAGCCATAACGACAAGAAGTGGTAGAGTTTGTGATGAGAAAAGGAAGGTAGTTGAAAGAGAAAAAAAAGTAGTGGAGAAGGATGAAGAAGTAATAGTGGAGGAAGAGGTAGTTGAAAAAGATGAAGAGGTTGAAGTTGAAAAACATGATAATGTTGATGTGGAGGATGACTTAGTTGAAAATGAGGTGTTAGTTGAAAATGAAAAAGAAAATGGTGTAGTTGAAAAGGAGAAAGTAGAGGAGAAAAAGAAGAAGATGAAAAAGGGAAAAGAGAAGGAAGTAACTTATCCATTGAGAAGTTTACCATATCCTCACCTTCCTTCTAAAAAGGATGATGCAAAAAACTATGCTAGGTTTATGGATATTTTCAAGCAATTGCAAATAAATATTCCATTTACCGAAGCATTAGAGCAAATGCCCAAATATGCAAAATTCATGAAGGATATCTTGACGAAAAAGAAGAGATACACGGATCAAGAAACCATAATGGTGGATGCAAGTTGTAGTGCAATAATTCAACGCACTATTCTGAAGAAAGAGAGAGAGTGATCCGGGGCGTGTAACTTTGCCCGTTACTATTGGGGATGTATATGTTGGAAACGGATTAATTGATTTGGGATCAAGTATCAATTTGATTCCATTATCCATTGTGAAGAGGTTGGGGGAGATTGAATTAAAGTCCACAAAAATGACATTGCAATTAGCGGACAAGTCTATTACTCGCCCACACGGTGTAGCTTTAGATTTGTTGGTAAAAGTGGACAAATTCTTTTTTCCGGTTGACTTTGTTGTCATAGACATGGAGGAAGATGTGGATGCACCTTTAATTCTTGGAAGACCATTCATGAAGACGGCTAGGATGATGATTGATATAGATGATGGCCTAATGAAGGTGAGAGTTCAAGATGAAGAGATTTGCTTTAATCTTTTTGAAGCAATGAAGCATCCCATGGATAAGAAAGATTGTTTCAAGATTGACGTTATTGAGGAAGCAACACAAGAGGTGAATGATGATGATGATAGTCGAGATATTGAGGAGTGTTTGGAAGGAATGGAGATTTCAAAGGAAATGCACCCTTGGGAGGAAGAAGAGGAAAGTTTGAAAAAAGATCTAAAAGATGAAGACCAAAAACTTGAGTTGAAGGAGCTACCGTCTCATTTAAAGTATGTGTTTCTTGAGGAGGGAGGTAAAAAGCCCATAATCATTAGTAATACATTGTCGGAGAATGAGGAGGAAAGCTTAATTGAAGTTTTGAAATCGAACAAAAATGCGATTGGTTGGGTCTTAGCCGATTTGAAAGGCATAAGCCCGGCCTATTGTATGCACAACATTATGATGGAGGATGAGTACAAGCCGGTAGCACAACCTCAACGGCGATTGAATCCGGTGATGAAGGAGGTAGTTCGCAAAGAAGTAGTGAAGATGCTTGAAGCGGGGATGATTTACCCGGATAATAATGGGTGAGCCCGGTTCATGTGGTTCCTAAGAAAGGAGGTTTGACGGTTGTATCTAATGATAAGGATGAGCTAGTGCAAACAAGAAAAGTGATGGGGTGGAGAATGTGTATTGCTTACTGTAGGCTTAACAAAGCGACGAGAAAAGATCATTTTCCTCTTCCGTTCATGGACCAAATGTTAGAAAGGCTTGCGGGACAACAATACTATTGTTTCTTGGATGGATATTCGGGGTACAATCAAATATCGGTGAATCCGGAAGATCATGAGAAAACGGCTTTCACATGTCCTTTTGGAATTTTCGCGTATAGGCGTATGCCTTTCGGCTTATGCAATGCGCCGACAACATTTCAAAGGTGCATGCAAGCTATATTCGTCGATTTGATAGAGAAGACAATTGAAGTTTTTATGGATGACTTTTCCGTTTTTGGAGCTTCATTTGATTTATGCTTGGAAAATTTGGACACCGTCTTGAAGAGGTGTGTGCAAACCAACTTGGTCTTGAATTGGGAAAAATGCAACTTTATGGTGACCGAGGGAATTGTCCTTGGCCACAAGATATCTTCAAGAGGAATTGAGGTTGACAAAGCAAAAATTGATGTTATCGAGACGCTTCCCCCACCTACCAATGTCAAAGGCATTCAAAGCTTTTTGGGTCACGCGGGATTCTATCGAAGATTCATCAAGGACTTCTCCAAAATAGCCAAACCTTTGAGCAACTTGCTCAACAAAGATAAGTCTTTCTTGTTTGATAATGATTGTTTGTTAGCTTTTGAAAAATTAAAGGAGAATTTGATAAATGCACCCATAATCACTGCACCTAATTGGAAACTTGATTTCGAATTGATGTGTGACGCTAGTGATTATGCGGTAGGAGCCGTATTAGGCCAAAGGAAGAACAAAATCTTCCATGCTATACATTATGCAAGCAAAGTTTTGAACGGTGCTCAAATCAATTATGCAACAACTGAAAAAGAGTTGCTCGCAATTGTATATGCATTGGAAAAGTTTCGTCCTTACCTAATTGGTTCAAAGGTTGTGGTTTTCACGGATCATTCCGCGATAAAATATCTGCTTACCAAACCGGACTCTAAACAAAGGCTAATCCGATGGATTCTTCTTTGCAAGAATTTGATTTAGAGTCCGTGATAAAAAGGTTCGAAAATTTGGTAGCGGATCATTTGTCTCGCTTAGTGAACGTAAAATTACGGACAAGGAAAAAGGTGAAGGAGGAATTCCGGATGAGAAGTTATTTGCAATCCAAGAGCGACCGTGGTTTGCCGACATGGCAAATTACAAGGCCGGATTAATGCCGGAAGATTTGACTTGGAATGAGAAGAGGAAATTTTTAGCTGATACTAAGTATTATGTGTGGGATGAACCTTACATCTTTAGGTTGAGTAGCGATGGATTGTTAAGAAGATGTGTGAGTGATGAAGAGGCCAAAAACATTCTTTGGCATTGTCACAATTCCCCTTGTGGGGGACACTATAATGGAATGCGGACGGCCACCAAAGTCCTACAATCGGGATTTTATTGGCCTTCGCTATTCAAAGATGCGTATGCTCACGCTAAGTCTTGTGACAAATGCCAAAGAAGTGGCGGATAGGAAAAGAGATGAAATGCCATTGAGCAATATGTTGGAAGTGGAGGTATTTGATTGTTGGGGGATTGATTTTGTTGGTCCTTTTCCATCTTCGTTTTCAAATGAATATATTCTTGTAGTTGTGGATTACGTATCAAAGTGGGTAGAGGCCATTGCTTCGCCTAAAGCCGACGCCAAAACTGTTATCAAATTTTTGAAAAGAAACATTTTTTCTCGTTTTGGTGTGCCTAGGGTGCTCATTAGTGATGGTGGGTCGCACTTTTGTAATGCATTGTTACAAAAACTTTTGAAACAATTTGGTGTAAAGCATAAAGTGACGACCCCCTATCACCCTCAAGCGAATGTCCAAGCCGAGGTGTCTAATAGAGAAATCAAAAAGATTTTGGAAAAAACTGTTTCGGGTTCTAGTAAAGATTGGTCACAAAAATTAGATGAAGCTTTATGGGCGTATCAAACCGCCTATAAAGCGCCTATTGGACTAACCCCGTTTCAGGTTGTGTATGGCAAAACTTGTCACCTCCCGGTAGAGATGGAGCACAAAGCATTATGGGCCCTCCGATTCTTGAATGTCGATCCATCCTTGGCGGGTGAAAAGCGAAAAAAACAACTTGTTCAATTGGAAGAAATGCGAGAGGGGGCATACCATTCAAACCAGAGATACAAAGCAAAAGTTAAGGTTTCTCATGATAAGAAGATAAAGATCAAGGAATTTAGGCCGGGGCAAAAAGTTCTCTTGTTCAATTCCCGGATGAGGCTTTTTCCGGGAAAACTCAAAACAAAGTGGTCCGGTCCGTTTTTAATCAAAGAGGTCAAAGAGTACGGTGCAATAGTCTTGCAAGATCTTGAAAAAACAAAAGAATGGACGGTGAATGGGCAGCGGTTGAAGCAGTACGTTGGCGGAAGTGAGCCGCAACATAGCCGAATCCTTCTTTGATGATCAATGATCATCATGAACCGTCGAGCTCTACCGACGTTAAACAAAACGCTTGTTGGGAGGCACCCCAACATTGTAAGTATTCTTCCTTGAACTCATTTACACTTGCCCGAACTGTCCATTTTGCTTTTTTCTTGAAATCGAAGCGGGCGCCTTTAGACCCATCTGGCAAGTTTCAGCGATAGATGTGATCTTGGAATTTTAAAATTTTTTTTGAAAAATCAGGTTTTGGAGACCCAATTCGTGGCCTGGTCAGTTTTAATAGGGGTTAGGGTTATTTTCAACCCTTTTTCCCCTCTTTTCTTCACAATTCCTCACTCTCTCAAATCCTAAAAATCCCCAACCAAAAATCTTCGAATTTTTTGCGAATTTCTTTGTCAAATCAATCACCCAAGGCATCCTAGTAAGTATTCTACGTTTTTCCTTTCTCAATTTCGTGTACATTGCATGTTTAGGTTAGATTTTGAAAACCTAGGGTTAGGAATTTTCGAATTTTCTCTTAGAATTAGGATGTTTATTTGATAGAGAAGTATTAGGATGTCATTTTCGTTGCCCTACGAAGTGTTTGTGTGGAGAAAAATCCTGTTTTGCAGAGGAATTTTTCTGAAAATCGCAGAGCGCGCTCAACGCGGTTAGTGCGCTCAGCGCGGTCTGCAGAATTTCAGAAAATTCTTCTGCTGTGTTTTTCTGTTTTCCGATTAATCATAATGCTTTGGTTGGTTGATTGGCTTTGCTGTTTGCATGATTATTTGCTAATGGACACCTCGGTGTCACTTTTCTGTTGATTTTTGTGTTGAAATTTCAAATGACACCTAAGAGACAAAGAGTTTCCTCTGCTGGGGCTGGGCCCTCTAGGCCTTCCGCTTTCGACGCTGTTCGATTTTTGGGACCTGCTCAGGAGGCTCGATACAAAGAGCTTGAAGAGCGAAATATCTGGACTGAGCGAACCATCCGCCTCCGTGAGCAAGGGCACTACCACACGCCTCATGTCATCCTTGATAACTACGGCTTGGATGTTCTCTGTGAGCCTCAGCAAAAGGTGAACGTGGAGCTTGTTCGAGTTCTATGCCAATGCTATCCCGGCCGAGGGATGTGAGTTTAGATTTGCTTCTGTTGTTCGAGGCAAATCAGTTTCTTTCTCTCGTACCGCAATCAACAGTTTTCTGGGCATCAACTGGACAGCCCCAGAGGACCAACTGGATGTCTACCATGAGCACCTGGCTCGTGGTAATTGGGATTACAACATGCTGAGGACTAAGCTCTGTTTGTCTGGGCATTCATATGAGTTGAATAGGGCTGGTCAACCTTTGAAATTCAACAGGGCCAGTCTGAAAACAAGTTCCCGAGTTATGATGTGTGTGGCTCTTTACAATCTGAAACCTAGGAGCCACACATCTTCGATACCCATGGAGACGGCAGGTTTGATTGCTTATATGCTCGATGAGGAGCAAATTGATTTTGGCCGTCTGATCGCAAATGAGCTGAAGAGGGTTACACTTAGTTATACCTCCAGGGGGAGCATATAAAGTGTGCTCTCACATATCCTGGGTTGATTATGGGTTTGCTGAAGAGGGCAAAGGTTGCCTTTCCTGCTGTGGGGCACATAACCATTGATGGAGTTATTGATGATCACTACTGTGATCGATTTTGTAGGCCCGGATGATATCGCTGCCCGGCTGTACGATTCTGTGGCACTTCCTCAGGCTAGTCCATCAGAAGAATGGAACAGACAGATGCATCTCGCTCATCAGAGAGCATTCTTGTTTATGCATGAGAGCATGGAGCATCTTGCCCTGCATATTAGAGAGCCCGGAGTGAACCATTTCACTCGCACGGGAGAGCAGCTCCGTGCATATGCTGGTTGGCCCGGGGTCGGGCCAAATGCTGAGGAGGAGGTGGGAGATGAGGATGATGGTGAAGAAAATTCTGATTCTGGTTCCGGTTCTGACTCGGGGTCTATTGGAGATTCGATTCTCGAGACCCCTGATTGATGTTCTCTTTTATTTTCCTGTTTTTATTTTACTTTCAGCATTTTCTAGTTTAGTGTTTATTTTCGCATTTTACTTTTAAACTTCTGAATTTTGTTGGTTGCCATCCATTTTTGGGGATTGGTTTGTAATTCCAATTAATATTTTGTAGGCATGGAGCCTAAGTACTTCTTTTTAAGTTTTAAACACCAATTTTGGGGTGTCTTTTTATTTTAGTTTATTTTCTTTTATTTTGTTCTATTTTATTTTATTTTTAGATTATAGTATTTAGTTTGAATTTACTTCTTGTGGTTTGTCCAGATTCTTCAAACGGTTCTTCAAAGCTAGTAAGCGTGTTTCACCAAAGTGATGGTGATGATAAAATTCTCGATTCATTCCACAAAGAAGGTACACATTTAATCGTTTTGTAGAAACATAACATGTCTATGAAATCTGTTCTTTATGCAAGATATTTTGGCATGTACAAAAAAATTGTGTTCACATTCGAATCATTAGGACATAAACCATATATGTGAGAAGCTTCCACTTTTTACCAAATATAGAGTGTCTAATAGTTGTGTTAACTCGTGTGATTCATGCTTAATCTGTACTTGTTTGTGATAACTTGGAAACTAAGAAATGATCAAGGCAATTTTTTGTGCATTATGAGAAAAACCACCAATTCTAAAAGGGCTTCAATTACCCATGAGTGAGTAAATCCTTGTGAACCCTTTTGAGCTAAATGGTATTTGTAGGATGAATGTATCAAATCGACTAATTGTTAAGTAGGCCACTTAATAGTTGTTGATGATCTTTGAAATATTCAATGATAATTCATTCTATAAATTTTCTTGTTGATGAATACCAACCCTTTTGTCAATTAACCCTTGAAGAGCATGTCTTGAATAAAAAAGGATTTATATAAATGAAGTTGGGGAGGTGGATCAAAAAGAACCTAGAATTGATGGCACAATGATCCTAAAGAAAGAAAAAGAATAGAGAAAAAGAAAAATACAAAAGAAGAAAGAAATTTGTTTATGAAAAGAAATCAAAAGAAAAAAAAAAAGAGAGGATCATTGTGTGGAAAGAAAAGAGGTTGTGAATAATAAGATGGGAATTAGTTGTGAAATGCTCTTCATATCCTTTTACCCGATTCGTTTCAATGGCTTTGTACTTAAATATCCCTTGTTTCTAACCTAAGCCAAGTTACAACCTTGAAAGTCCTTAGTGATCTTCGTTTCCATTTTATCATTTAACTTGTTTCGATGAATGCATGAATTATTCTGGATGTGCATAATTATTAGTGAGAGTCTTTAGTCCTGTGTGAATATACATTTTGTTCTTCTTGAATTTTGAAGAAATGATTAGGTGATTCAAGTGTGAACATATCTTTTATTTTGTTACATGTTTTGAGATATTGTGTTTAGAACTTAATTCATGGCCATGATTGTGTTTAGAAGAAGCGATTGATGTGTGCTTTTGCCTGGTATGTCGAGTTTGAACCATTATCCTTGTGTGAGTTTGCATGCTTGCATTTTGTTCTTTCTAGCTTTGTAAGATTATTGACCTTTGTTTAGGGACAAACAAAGAAGTAAGTTGGGGAGAGTTGTTAAGGACCAAATTGTAGTTATTTTGTACATTATTTTGTGGTCCTTAACAATGTCTTTTTATTTAATTTGTATATTTATTCTAGTAATTTGTTTTAATTAGGTTTTTATTTAGTTTTCGTTTAATATATATTATTTAACTTATTTTACTCTTATTTGTAGGAATTTATTGACTACTTCTCCCAAGCTTGGATTCAAGGGCACTTGAAGAGCTTTAGGGATGATTCTTTTGAAGATAATTTTGGGTGAAGGAAGCATGGTACAGGTCGCGCTCAGCACGGTGCATGATCGCGGAGCGTGGGAAGCTTAGCGGTCTGCAAAAGAAAAAAGGACAGAACCCATGCTTTCACTTTTGAGCCACCAACCCATCATTTCAGCTGACTTTTTGGCTTGTAAAGGAAGCAAGAAACACTCCACCATGATTATCTTTTCATCTTTGTAAAAATCTAGGGCAAGTAGAGAAAGAACACCATAGCTTTTCCTTCTTGATTCTTTGATTTTCATCATTCCTACCAACAATCTTGAGAGCAAGCAACCATGGAAATGAGTGGCTAAGCTCTTTTTGTGTCAAGATTAGAGGTAGTTGATCTATATAGTATGTGTTTCTATTAATCCATTTGTGTATGAACATGGTTGATGATTAATATAGTTGAATATCTTTGTTCTTCATCTTTATGCTTTGAGTTTTGCTTGGAAAAGAATATTTCAAAGTGACCTAGGATATTCATCCTCTAATAAACAAATGCTAGGAATAGATTTGTGTGTTAGTGTTTACAAAATATTGAACTTAATGATTATCATGTTAATAGTTGTAGTGAGGAATCATGCAAGGATTAACATGGTAACATTCACAATCTTGGTGGGAAATCTACAAGATTGAGAGGATATGTATTTGTAGAAATCATCTATTATGTTCATCACTTGATTAAATGAATATGTATGAAACTAGATCAATGAAACTAATCTTGACATGCCTTCTTAATTTGAAAACAATCTCAAACTCTCTCTAATCCAAACTATAACTCTCTTTGAAAGAATTAATTTAGTTATTGTTTGGAAACTCATGGTTCTAGTAGAGTAGATAACAAACCCTTTGGTTACAATATCTTAAAATACACTTTTCTATTGAAAGACTATAACATACACCAATCCCTGTGGAATCGATAATTAAAAATACTTGTTTACGGAAAAATCCTACAACATAGTATGCAAATGGTGGTACTAAATGTTAATATTAATTAAAAACTATTGAAATATTTCTTATATAATATTATTTATTTTCTTATTTAAAAGTCATTATATCACTCCTAAAATAAAGGAGTTACTTTGTATTTTCTCTCTTATAAAAGGAGTTCTTTTCCTTCATAATAATATACATTTTATCACCAATATCCTTTTCTACAAAAACAATAACTTCTAATGAAAAGTAACTGCCTGGCAGAATATAACAGCCACATTTGGTTCCTATAATATCTAAGGTTTAACATATTCCTAGCACCCAAGATTTCTAAATGGAATTGTTCTTCATCATCAAAATTAAGTGCTTATGTCCTCCTCTTGATTGTACCAACCATATCCAGATGCGAATTTTCTATACTCAAGAAATTTAATGGTAGCTGTGTGTCTAATTTGGAACTATTTCTACTTTGTTTACCTCTAAACTTTTGATTATTTAAATCACTCACACGATACAGTTTCCTGCATAGGACAATCTATCACTTCTCTCAAGTCTATATCACTATCAAGCTATCATAATTCAAGGCCAAAAGAGTAGCCCAATTTTTTACGGCTGTATTTTACATTCTTGGTTTACTTGGCATAAAATGAAAATATCTAGCGGTAATTAGACCACTGGTTGATGAGTGTATTTGCTTCAACATGAAGTTTTCTATAATTGAATTTAAAGTCCTCTTGATGCCCGATCTCTTTTCGATCTGGTGCTTGAAATACGTTGAGCAAAACAGACAACTTATTTTAAAAAAATGCAGGTACTTTTTCTTTCTCATTCATTATAGTGATTAGGCTTTAAAGTTTAAACTATATAAATTTTCAATGATGGATGAGTTCTCGAAGTGCAAAGTTGTTGGGAGTTTATTTAGGGAAATTGAATTGAATATTGTGACACATAAGTGCTATTCTCTCACTTTCTATGCAAAAATAATAGATATTTACAATCATATATAAATCAGTTGTGTGATTGCTCGCGACAGAATTATTAGAGTATAGTTGGGAGTTTGACAGGGGAATAGGTTCTCGGCCTATATTTTGAAATATGAAAGATACCTCATGTAATTAACATGACTGTTCCAAAGAATGTTTTCATAAATAAGTTTGATCTGTCATGGAAGCATGCTTTACCTATTCAGAACACAAGAAGGTGGAAGTGGAACCATTGTGGGGGAAGAGTTTAGCGGAGGAGTTTATCGAATACAAAAACATTTGGCAGGAACTAGTAAGGATGTAAAACCTTGCAGAGCTGTTCCAGATGAAGTTAAGAAGGAATAATGAATGTTGATGTTAAATTACAAACTAAGTTGATTCAGAAGTCAAATTTGTATGACATTGAAGAGCCAAATAATGTTGATGGATCATCTAGCTTACTTGCAAAGAGAAAAAGCCAAGTAGAGATTTTGAACACCACAAATATGTTTAAGAAATGTGCAGTAGAAGTGACTTCTCAGGCTACTATAAACAACATGCGGAAAAAGGAATTAAGAGGATGTGTGTAAGGCCACTGCTCTATGTATTTACAACAATGATATTCTATTTAATGTGACTAATAGTGAAGAGTGAAATATGATGTTTGAACTTGCTGCTAAACATGGTCCAAAATTTAATCCGCCATCCAATTAGGGTCTAGGATTTAAACCAATATCGAAAATCATTAATGAAACATGGGATGAACAACTACATCAGTCATTGCATGTTGTAGTTCAAATCCTGGACCATGTTTAGCAGCAAGTTCAAACATCATATTCCATTCTTCACTATTAATCACATTAAGTGGAATAAAATTGTAAATACATACATAGGCCTTACACATCCTCTTAATTTCTGCATGTTGTTTATAGTGGTCCGAGTCACTACTACTCCACATTCTTAACCATATTTGTGGTGTTCAAAATCTCTTCTTGGCTTTTCTCTTTGCAAGTAAGCGGATGATCCATCAACGATAGGCTTTTCACCGTCATACAAATTTTGTTTGTAATTCCGAACAACAATCATTATTTCTTTCTTAACTTCTACAAGGTTTGACATCCTTACTAGAAATGATGTTTGATTCGATAAACTTCTCCGCTAAACTCTTCCCCATAATAGTTGCACTTACTCCTTCTTGTGTTCGGAATAGGTAAAAAAATGCTTCCATATCGGATCAGGCTTATTTCTGGGAGCGTTCTTGAGAACAATTTTGTTGCATACCGGAGGTATTGATGCACTTCCATTATTTGAAGTCATTTGCATCAAATAGAATCTTAAGATATGAAAAACAAAGGAATGTTGTCAAAAGATAGTAATACACTAGTTCCTCAAAACTCAAAAGACTCTATTATTAGTATGTTTAATAACATTAATATTGAGTTATAAATGCATAATCTATGGAAACAATAAAAAAGGGTAAAAAATGAAACCTTATCACCGCGTTCGATGTACTTGACAGCAACAAGGTCTTTGGTGAGTTTATCAGTCATGAGTCTAGCGACGCCGAAATTTCCCGATGCGATATCATGAACGAAGTCGTAGCGGTCGATTGTCGTGCATGATCGGCAGTGACATATCCATGGCAGCTGTTGCGGCGGGGATAGTAAGAGATCGGCGTGGTAGTGGAGATTCGGAGAGGATTACGATTGTTGTTGCAGAGTAAGCAACATTGTGTATGAAATGTTAAATTTAATGTAGTATGAAAATGGTGCTACTAAATGTTAATATTAATTAAAAACTGTTGATATATTTCTTATTTAATATCATTTATTTTCTTATTTAAGAGTCATTATATCACTCCTAATTTTATCACACACCCCAAATAACTGCTACTAAATATTAATATTAACTAAAAACTGTTGAAATATTTCTTATTTAATATTATTTATTTTCTTATTTAAAATTCATTATATTACTCCTAAAATAAAGGAGTTACTTTTTATTTTCTCTCTTATAAAAGGAGTTCTTTTCCTTCATAATAATATACATTTTATTACCAATATCCTTTTCTACAAAAACAATAACTTCTAATGAAAAGTAACTGCCTGGCAGAATATAACAACCACATTTGGTTCCTATAATTCCTAAGGTTTAACATATTCCTAGCACCCATGATTTCTAAATGGAGTTGTTCTTCATCATCAAAATTAAGTGCTTAACAGTCCTCCTGTCTTGATTGTACCAACCATATCCAGATGCGAATTTTCTATACTCAAGAAATTTAATGGTAGCTGTGTGTCTAATTTAGAACTATTTCTACTTTGTTTACGTCTAAACTTTTGATTATTTAAATCACTCACACGATACAGTTTCATGCATAGGACAATCTATCACTTTTCTCAAGTCTATATCACTATCAAGCTATCGTAATTCAAGGCCAAAAGAGTAGCCAAGTTTTTTTGCACGGCCTGTGTTTTACATTTACTGGTTTACTTGGCATAAAATGAAAATATCTAGCGGTAATTAGACCCTGGTTGATGACTGTATTTGCTTCAACATGAAGTTTTGCTAAAATTGAATTTAAAGTCCTCTTGATGCCTGATCTCTTTCCAGATGCTGGTGCTTGGAAATACGTTGAGCAAAACAGACATGCTTATTTTAAAAAAATGCAGGTACTTTTTCTTTCTCCTTCATTATAGTGATTAGGCTTTAAAGTTTAAACTATATAAATTTTCAATGATGGATGAGTTCTCGAAGTGCAATGTTGTTGGGAGTTTATATAGGGAAATTGAATTGAATATTGTGACACATAAGTGTTATTCTCTCACTTTCTATGCAAAAATAATAGAAATTTACAATCATATATAAATCAGTTGTGTGATTGCTCGCGACAAAATTATTAGAGTATAGTTGGGACTTTGACAGGGGAATAGGTTCTCGGCCTATATTTTGAAAAATGAAGGATACCTCATGTAATCAACATGACTGTTCCAAAGAATGTTTTCAGAAATAAGTTTGATCTGTCATTGAAGCATGCTTTACCTATTCAGAACACAAGAAGGTGGAAGTGCAACCATTATGGGGGAAGAGTTTAGCGGAGGAGTTTATTGAATCAAACATCATTTGGCAGGAACTAGTAAGGATGTAAAACCTTGCAGAGCTGTTCCAGATGAAGTTAAGAAGGAATAATGAATGTTGATGTTAAATTACAAAATAAGTTGATTCAGAAGTCAAATTTGTATGACATTGAAGAGCCTAATAATGTTGATGGATCATCTAGCTTACTTGCAAAGAGAAAAAGCCAAGAAGAGATTTTGAACACCACATATATGTTTAAGAAATGTGCAGTAGTAGTGACTTCTCAGGCAACTGTAAACACCATGCAGAAAAAGAAATTAAGAGGATGTGTGTAAGGCCACTGCTCTATGTATTTACAACAATGATATCCTATTTAACGTGACTAATAGTGAAGAGTGAAATATGATGTTTGAACTTGCTGCTAAACATGGTCAAAAATTTAATCCGCCATCCAATTAGGGTCTAGGATTTAAACCAATATGGAAAATCATTAATGAAAGATGGGATGAACAACTACATCAGTCATTGCATGTTGTAGTTCAAATCCTAGACCATGTTTAGCAGCAAGTTCAAACATCATATTCCATTCTTCACTATTAATCACATTAAGTGGAATAAAATTGTTGTAAATACATAAAGCAACTGACTCCTCTTAATTCTTTCCGCATGTTGTTTATAGTGGCCTAAGAAGTCACTCACATTCTTAAACATATTTGTGGTGTTCAAAATCTCTTCCTCTTGCCAATAAATGGATGATCCATTAACAGATATTTTCACTTTCATACAAATTTTAGTTTGTAATTCCAGAACAACAATCATTATTTCTTTCTTAACTTCACCCGAAACAGCTCTACAAGGTTTGACATCCTTACTTGTTCTGAAATGATGTTTGATTCGCTAAACTTCTCTTCTAAACTCTTCCCCATAATAGTTGTACTTACTCCTTCTTGTGTTCGGAATAGGTAAAAAAATGCTTCCATACCGGATCAGGCTTATTTCTAGGAGCGTTCTCGAGAACAATTTTGTTGCATACCGGAGGTATTGATGCACTTCCATTATTTGAAGTCATTTTCATCAAATAGAATCTTAAGAGATGAAAAACAAAGGAATGTTGTCAAAAGATATTAATACACTAGTTCCTCAAAACTCAAAAGACTCTATTATTAGTATGTTTAATAACAATAATATTGAGTTATAAATGCATAATCTAAGGAAACAATAAAAAGGGTAAAAAATGAAACCTTATCACCGCGTTCGATGTACTTGACAGCAACAAGGTCTTTGGTGAGTTTATCAGTCATGAGTCTAGCGACGCCGAAATTTCCCGATCCGATATCACGAACGAAGTCGTAACGGTCACTATCGTGCATGATCGGCGACGACATATCCATGGCAGCTGCTCCGGAGGGGATAGTAAGAGATCGGCGTGGTAGTGGAGATTCGGAGAGGATTACGGTTGTTGTTGGAGAGTAAGCAACATTGTGTATGAAATGTGAAATGTAATGTAGTATGCAAATGGTGCTACTAAATGTTAATATTAATTAAAAACTATTGAAGTATTTCTTATTTAATATTATTTATTTTCTTATTTAAGAGTCATTATATCACTCCTAATTTTATCACACACCCCAAATAACTGCTACTAAATGTTAATATTAATTAAAAACCGTTGAAATATTTCTTATTTAATATTATTTATTTTCTTATTTAAAAGTCATTATATCACTCCTAAAATAAAGGAGTTACTTCGTATTTTCTCTCTTATAAAAGGAGTTATTTTCCTTCATAATAATATACATTTTATTACCAATATCCTTTTCTACAAAAACAATAACTTCTAATGAAAAGTAACTTCCTGGAAGAATGTAACAGCCACATTTGGTTCCTATAATTCCTAAGGTTTAACATATTCCTAGCACCCAAGATTTCTAAATGGAATTGTTCTTCATCATCAAAATTAAGTGCTTAACAGTCCTCCTGTCTTGATTGTACCAACCATATCCAGATGCGAATTTTCTATACTCAAGAAATTTAATGGTAGCTGTGTGTCTAATTTAGAACTATTTCTACTTTGTTTACGTCTAAACTTTTGATTATTTAAATCACTCACACGATACAGTTTCATGCATAGGACAATCTATCACTTTTCTCAAGTCTATATCACTATCAAGCTATCGTAATTCAAGGCCAAAAGAGTAGCCAAGTTTTTTGTGTTTTACATTCTTGGTTTACTTGGCATAAAATGAAAATATCTAGCGGTAATTAGACCACAGTTGATGGTATTTGCTTCAACATGAAGTTTTGCTAAAATTGAATTTAAAGTCCTCTTGATGCGATCTCTTTCCGGATCTTTGGTGCTTGGAAATACGTTGAGCAAAACAGACATGCTTATTTTAAAAAAATGCAGGTACTTTTTCTTTCTCCTTCATTATAGTGATTAGGCTTTAAAGTTTAAACTATATAAATTTTCAATGATGGATGAGTTCTCGAAGTGCAAAGTTGTTGGGGGTTTATTTAGGGAAATTGAATTGAATATTGTGACACATAAGTGTTATTCTCTCACTTTCTATGCAAAAATAATAGATATTTACAATCATATATAAATCAGTTGTGTGATTGCTCGCGGCAGAATTATTAGAGTATAGTTGGGAGTTTGACAGGGGAATAGGTTCTCGGCCTATATTTTGAAAAATGAAGGATACCTCATGTAATCAACATGACTGTTCCAAAGAATGTTTTCAAAAATAAGTTTGATCTGTCATGGAAGCATGCTTTACCTATTCAGAACACAAGAAGGTGGAAGTGCAACCATTATGGGGGAAGAGTTTAGCGGAGGAGTTTATCGAATCAAACATCATTTGGCAGGAACTAGTAAGGATGTAAAACCTTGCAGACATACATCCATACTCAAGGATTCCTCAAGGGTTGATCAGACAAACCCTCTCCTAGACAATCAACCCAAGCTAAGGTTTGGCTATCCTCAGATCAAAATGGACTTCCAACATCTCCAATGTTTATCATGCCTCCTCATATGCTTCAGAGAATCTCCATGTCAAGTTTCAAGCTTCACAAGTCAATTGCTCAGATGGTTGAAAATCAGTTGTATTAGACAAAAAGTCAACTATGGTCAACATACAATCAAACTTCATGATTTTTGGTCAACATCCTCATTTTGAAGTCACATTCATCATTTGATCAAGGGTTGATCATGATTCATCAAGAAAACTCAAGATTTGCTCAAAAGTCAAACTTTCCAAATTAGGGTTTTCGAGTGAAAAGTCAACTGAACTTTGACTGAGCATAACTTCTTCATACTTTCTCAAAATCTTTTGCACCACCTCTCATTTTGAAGGAAATTCAATTCTCTACAACTTCATGTCTCACAAGAATGTTCAAAAAATGCTTCATTTGGAAGGTATGGATCAAAACATTACAGGTCCGTTTCAAAGTCAACAAAAAGTCAACTTTTTGTTTTGAAGATTTATTGAGCATGGAAACTCCTATTGAGATGAAACCAAAGAGGTTGTTTAGAGGACGCTTAGAGCTTTCTAAAAAGTCCAATAACACTCAAAAATATGGAAAATTGAGCAAAATACACCATTCAGAAGTTGGGCATTTTTGGACAATTGCACAAAAGGAGATATTTGTCAAAATCCAATTTTTTCCAAATGGGCCTATAATTTTATGATCCAAACTTGATCATGATATTATTTGTGACCTATTGATGCCTTGCCATGACCACTTTCTATTTTATTTATTTATTTTCGGATTTAAAACCATTTAATTCAAATTTAAATTATATAAAATATGAAAATAAGATTTATTTTCAAAAGGAGTGTATTTTTACCAAACTTGAGGTCAAAGATAGCCCATAATACTTGCCAATTTCGTGCTAGCTTGCATATGGAAGAGAAAATCAAATTTTCTCCAAAATTTGATTTTATTTGAAAAGAATTAAGTGCACATTCAATACCCAATCTTTTTTCCTTCTTTTTGCTCCAGCATTACACTCTATAAATACCTAGTACATTGCCAAGAACAAAAGACGAAACCCTAGCCCCTACAACAACCCTTACTTTGCTCAAATTTTTCTCAAAATTGTCAAAATCGTGTTTCAAAATCCAGCCACTTTCAGCCTCTCTCAATCACTCCATTGCATTCTTGAGGTAATTTGGAGTGAGTATACATCATTACTCATGGTTGAAACGGTCTGAATCGAGCCATATACATTCATACATATTCATATTTTTCTTGATTTTGCATTTTATTTATCTGTGTGTTTTAATCGATTCTAACCGTTCTAATTTGTTCATGAGGTTCCATGGATGAGATCTGGGCCATCGTTGCATTGCTTGAACGTCAGAAAATCAATTTGCCATGTTTAGGGTTTTTAAACTGATGAGCTTCGAATTGGTATTTAGAGGGATTTTCAATCGAAACTAATGCCACCATTGGATTCGCAAGGGTCGATTTAGGGGGTTAGGGTATCCCTTTGCTCTTTAATCGTGTTATTTTGCAGGTTCCAGAAATTTGGTCGCCGGAGAAGACGACCGTAGCTAGGGCTCCGGCGTCGTTGACCGGTGTTGAAAACGGCGAGGCACGCGTGGCATAACCGTGCTTTCTGATTCGTCCATTCATAAGTCCTGGGGTCCACATGGCTGACTGTGTTGAATTCAAATCTCTTGACACGTTTACGTTTATAATCACACGTTTCCAATTCTCAAACACGAAGTGCACGCTGGCGTAGTGGTTAAGGCGTTGGTTTGTGAAGATGCTCTCCAAGGTCTCCAGTTCAATCCCTGGCAAGACCAATTCTTTTTTCAAGTTTGCAAACTAACATATTTTCTTATATTTTTTCTATTTTCTATTTTCTTTAATATTTTCCATACATTTTAATTTATCTTTAATATTTTTTATCATGCATCTAAAAAACACCAAAAATATTTTTTTTTTTTGCATAATCATCACAAAAATGTTTATTTAATTTTTAGCATTAAAATTATTATTTTTGCATGCATATTTTATTTAATTAATAATTAATGGTTTAAATGACTTTTAATTGTTTTTAAATTATCAAATCAATTCCAAAAAATACCAAAAAATTATTTTATCATATTAATGTCATTATTAACACAAAAACAATTTCTCATTCAAAAATACTTATTTTTACTAACATTTTTCTCTTATGCAATTTTCTTCCGTTTTCCGATTTTGTATCTGTTCACAGGTTACACCGATTCGGACGTTTTTTATCGCTTTTCTTTTCAATTATGTAACTGTCTATGGGATGTAATAGTTTAATTAGGACTTTTATTTTCCGCACTTTCAATTATGTATCTGCCCCAAAGCCATGTAATAGCGTAGGATTTATCTTTCCGCACTTTACATTTCCGCAATTTATTTTCCGCACCCTATAAACTGCTAGTAATTAGGCGTGTACGGCAAGATGAAATTGGACATAGACCACTCTTAATTTCAAGATAAAATACCTCAACACACTCTTTTCACACATGCACCCCTTAGGGTAATTCTCTCTCGTTGCCTTACGATTAAATGGTCATGTCCTTCGAACGTAGAGGTATTCTAGCACCGTTGCCTTCAAAACAAATCATCATAGTCCCTTCGATAAAAAGATCATAGACCCACGATGTCGCCTACAAATACATGATCTTGACCCTCGATTGTCGCCTACGAAAAATGATGATAGTCCCTTCGAATGTGCTAGGATACTTCCTACAAGTTGCCTTCTATGACCATCTGATGTCCCTTCGAATGTCCCGCTTACATCCAACGAATGGGGTTACCTACCAACTAATGGTATGGATAGCACTATTCTAAAGGAACGTAAAATAACACGAAAACGACCAATTCTGAGTAGGTAATAAGACTTTTAGTTGCTTGCTCTATCAAAATACTTTTTACACCTCACACTTTTGCCAAAGTTCAAACTCTTTTCAAAAATGAAACATTTCCGAACACTTTGTATACATTCCTACATGAATCATTACAAAGTCAAAGCGAAATGCCTTTTTCAAAACATTTTTGTCAAACACACAGAAAGCACAATTTTTAGAGTGATCTAAGATCAACTAAGAGCCTGTAGATAACTACGGATGGAAAGGGGTGCTAATACCTTCCCTTTTCATAACCTTCTCCCTTACTCAGAATCTAACGAAGGTCTTTTTCTGTACTTTTTACCTTCCCTTAATTGGATAAAAGAAAAGTCGGTGGCGACTCTTGCTATCTGCACATTTGCGATACAAAAATCTCAAAGTCAGTTCACCGTATTACAAACACCACAAATATGTTTAAGAAATGTGCAGTAGTAGTGACTTCTCAGGCCACTATAAACAACATGCGGAAAAAGAAATTAAGAGGATGTGTGTAATGCCACTTCTCTATGTATTTACAACAATGATATTCTATTTAATGTGACTAATAGTGAAGAGTGAAATATGATGTTTGAACATGCTGCGAAACATGGTCCAAAATTTAATGCGCCATCCAATTAGGATCTAGGATTTAAACCAATATGGAAAATCATTAATGAAAGATGGGATGAACAACTGCATCAGTCGTTGCATGTTGTAGTTCAAATCCTGGACCATGTTTAGCAGCAAGTTCAAACATCATATTCCATTCTTCACTATTAATCACATTAAGTGGAATAAAATTGTTGTAAATACATAGAGCAGTGGCCTTACACACATCCTCTTAATTTCTTTTTTCTGCATGTTGTTTATAGTGGCCTGAGAAGTCACTACTACTCCACATTCTTAAACATATTTGTGGTGTTCAAAATCTCTTCTTGGCTTTTTCTCTTGGCAAGTAAGCTGGATGATCCATCAACAATATTAGGCTTTTCACTGTCATACAAATTTTAGTTTGTAATTCCAGAACAACAATCATTATTTCTTTCTTAACTTCACCCGGAACAGCTCTACAATGTTTGACATCCTTACTAGTTCTGAAATGATGTTTGATTCGATAAACTTCTCCGCTAAAGTCTTCCCCATAATTGTTGCACTTACTCCTTCTGGTGTTCGGAATAGGTAAAAAAATGCTTCCATAACGGATCAGGCTTAGGTTCTGGAAGCGTTCTTGAGAACAATTTTGTTGCATACCGGAGGTATTGATTCACTTCCATTATTTGAAGTCATTTGCATCAAATAAAATCTTAAGAGATGAAAAAAAAAGGAATGTTGTCAAAAGATAGTAATACACTAGTTCCTCAAACCTAAAAGACTCTATTATTAGTATGTTTAATAACAATAATATTGAGTTATAAATGCATAATCTAAGGAAACAATAAAAAAAGGGTAAAAAATGAAACCTTATCACCGCGTTCGATGTACTTGACAGCAACAAGGTCTTTGGTGAGTTTATCAGTCATGAGTCTAGCGACGCTGAAATTTCCCAATCCGATATCACGAACGAAGTCGTAACGGTCATCGTGCATGATCGGCGGCGGCATATCCATGGCAGCTGCTCCGGCGGGGATAGTAAGAGATCAACGTGGTAGTGGAGATTCGGAGAGGATTACGGTTGTTGTTGGAGAGTAAGCAACATTGTGTATGAAATGTGAAAGGTAATGTAGTATGCAAATGGTGCTACTAAATGTTAATATTAATTAAAAACTGTTGAAATATTTCTTATTTAATATTATTTATTTTCTTATTTAAGAGTCATTATATCACTCCTAATTTTATCACACACCCCAAATAACTGCTACTAAATGTTAATATTAATTAAAAACTGTTGAAATATTTCTTATTTAATATTATTTATTTTCTTATTTAAAAGTCATTATATCACTCCTAAAATAAAGGAGTTACTTTGTATTTTCTCTCTTATAAAAGGAGTTCTTTTCCTTCATAATAATATACATTTTATTACCAATATCCTTTTCTACAAAAACAATAACTTCTAATGAAAAGTAACTGCCTGGCAGAATATAACAGCCACATATTGTTCCTATAATTCCTAAGGTTTAACATATTCCTAGCACCTAAGATTTCTAAATGGAATTGTTCTTCATCATCAAAATTAAGTGCTTAACAGTCCTCCTGTCTTGATTGTACCAACCATATTCAGATGCGAATTTTCTATACTCAAGAAATTTAATGGTAGCTGTGTGTCTAATTTGGAACTATTTCTACTTTGTTTACCTCTAAACTTTTGATTATTTAAATCACTCACACGATACAGTTTCTGTCATACCCCAATTTTTGACCTAATATACCACCTCACATTTTTATTATTTCATCTTCAACAGTCCAGAACAGAATTAATCGGGTGTGGATTTCACAGGTCAAAGTTAGGGTTTCATTAAATTTTCATCTGATTCAAGAGGCAAGAAATTAGGGTTTGAGTCTTACTCACTTCATTTAATCTATCTTGATCAAATCATCAACTTCTGATCTTCAGATATCAAAATTTTTCTCATGATCTATCAAGGATCGACCAATTAGGGTTTTCATCGAGGATGAGTAATCTCTGATTTTTTTGATCAATGAATGACTTTTTTGATTAGAGATTGGTCTTCATATCTTTAAAACAACATCTTGACCTAATTTCTGGATTCAAAACATCACAGAAGTTCACAAAATTCATCAGTCAATTTCTGGATGATCTGATGAAATTTTATCTGCACTGAAAAGTTAAACTTTGACTTTTGGTCAACTTTTTCAAGACAAAACTTTTTCAATCATCAAAATACTCCAAATGATCCATCATGATCATAAAAAATCAAGAAATTTGGAAAAGTCAACAAAAAGTCAAAATTTTCAACACTTAGAAAATTTTTCAAGTGTTAAAATTTCATACTTTTTCCAAACTTCATGGCATTTTTTCACATAGTTCCACTTTGAATTGGAAAAAACTCAAAACATGAAAGTTATAGCCTTTGAAACAAGCTTTCCAAAATTTCCAAGAACTCTTAAATCCATGGAGTCTAGCCATACTTTTGATTTTGAAACTTAGAGGTCCAAAATCCTTGATTTTCAAGTACAAAGTTCAAAATTATAGGTCATTTTTGAGTTTTTCTTTCTTTCTAGAAGCATGCCACCTAGCCAAGAGGATTAGAACTGATAAAAATCAGAGGGAGAGTAATTGTGAAGAGATTGGGTCAAGGTAAGATTTAACCATGGTTAAAAGGAAGCTTCCTTTTGCATTTAATGCAAAAATGACTTCCTTGCCCTCTAAGGCAACTTGTAAATACCAAAGCCAATCTTTTGTACTTACCATTCAGAATTTGTGACCTATAAATAGAGGTCTTGTTTGCAATTTCAAACCACACCAAAGCCATGCAAGAACATGCTTTCTCTCTTCTTTCTTAAAATTCAAGTTTCATAGTTCAAATTGAGAAGTTTTGCATTTTTGAAAACTTGTGAAGAAACATGAAAAATTTGGTGTCTAACATATCTTAATATCAATATAGAACTTGTCTAAACCTTAAAATTAACTTGAGAACAACTGGAAATCAAAATCCACGTTCAAAATCACAAACTTGCCCAAAACTGCCTTAACTGACGAATTCAATCTTTGGCTCGAGCAACTTGTGTTTTGATCATCCAAACATCATCAATATACCTCATATAAATGATCCAAACCATTAACATCAACCTGTAACATCTCTAACCACGATTTCAAGTTTTACTTTGAGCTAACTGCAGGTCGACTTGGTCAGAGCTATCCAAGCAATTTCAGGGCAAGCAAACCATTCATACATGATCCTTGAAGGCCGTTGGTGCTCTAAGAATCATAAAAACACAACTGGAAACACTCCTTCATCAAATTCGATCTCAGCTTGAACAGGTAAGAGCTCGAACTTCAAACTCCATGATTCTTTGATTCCAGTCCAAAAAACTCTTGGCCATTTTGTTTCTGCACTATCAACGATCAATAACCCTCAATCAATTGACAAAATCATTCACCATACACGTTTCAATTAAGATTTTCAATTTTAGGGTTCTTCGTGTTCTTGAGAAATTCAATCATGTTAGGCTTAAAATAAATGAAATTAAAGGATATCATTGTGTTTCTGGGCTTGAAACGATCCAGTTTGCTGTTTACTTCGTTCAATTTCATCAAGAAATAAGGAATCCATGGCTGATTGAAGGATTGGAGAGGAAGAACAAGCTGCGCGCGTTTTTTGAAATTCAAAAACTTGGTTTATAATATTATAACATTGATTGATTTCAATACACGGATGTATTTCTGCCCCAGCGGTTGCCAGCTCACTCTTAAGATTTCCATGCCATGCCTTGCCTAACAAGTCCCGGGTTCGAGTAGCCTTGGGACCATTTTGCCAAACTTTTTAATTTTTTCACTTCAATTTTTTACAAACTTTGACTTTTTCAAAACCCAATCAAAACTCCTCATTTTGAGGTGATTTTTTGTACACTTGTCAATAAATGTGCCTATTTTAAGATAGTGTCAAAATTTTTCACAAAACCTTCATCCGACTATGTTTTTATCGAGCCGAAAACGGTACTTTTGAGTACTTTTCAAAACACCTTTAAAGGTGATTTTTTTCAAACTTTCGAAGCCCGATTCTTTTCAAAACTCTTCACAAGTAAATTTCACTTTTCAAAAACACTTTCAAAATCATTCTTCAAAACTTTTTCATCAAACTTACATCTTTTTCCATGATCAATCCGATTAAACGATAAAACCGAATTCGTTTTCTCTCAAATTTCTTAATCGATCATGGGCCTCCCTTACGGTGTAAGTTCCAACATTCTTTATGTACAAACATATTTTCCTTGTACATATCCAATTCTTTTTTTGAATATACCAATTTTTACCTGTACATAATACATATACTTTTTATACTCAATTAAGACAAACTTCGATCGTTTGTTTTCACTTCACTTGTGTATACACTGAATACCATTGGTATTAAAAGGAGCATTATTCCCTGTGAAACTGCTTTTAAACCAATGGGCCACCCTTATGGTGTAAGTCCCAACCTTCCTATGTACATCCACATCTTCTTGTACATAAATACTCGTTCGTGTAGATATTTACTTCTTTGTACACAATTCAAACTTGTAAATAATCAAGTTAGGCTCGTTGTAAACGTTCGTTTCACATACACTTGTTTATATTTCCTTCATAAACTTTTGTAAATAAACATCATGCATTTGTTTATATTTACTTCATAAACTCCTGTGAATACATATCACACACACTGGTTTATACAACTGTCTAGTTATAACATAATAATTAGTCTAACCAATAGGTTCCCCACAAAGATAACCTCCTCTTGGGCTTTGTACAAGGTAACTCATTTCATCTGAGTTTAGCCTCCTCTTGGGCTTTGTACAAGATAACATTTCAGAGCCTCCGCTTAGGCTTCAACATCCCTGAGAGCCTCCTCTTGGGCTTCAAAAGAACTCCGCATTGAGTTTAGCCTTCTCTTGGGCATCATACAAAGAAAGAGACCAGGAAATCTCTTAACAGCCTCCTATTGGGCTTCCAATACAAAGAATCACCCACGCTAGGATAGAACCCAGAGAGTATAATTTCCCGGTGAAATTGCTCTTAATCCTAAGAGGATGGTTTCCCGGTGAAATCCCTCTTAAAGCCAAAGCCAGCCATACCCTATAGCTTCCTCTTGAGCTTCATACAAGGACCCTCGATGACCCTCGATGACCCTCGGAATGCCTCCTAATGGGCTTACAATACAAGGACCCATGGGCTTCTTAAAAGCATCCCTCTAATCCAATCAATTTCTCCTCGAGATTTAGATGTTTATCATCTCTATGGAAGAAGTATCTCATCTATCAAATCACATACAATCAAAAACTTTTCAAACTCTTGTTCAAACAAAAAAAATCTCTTAATCGTAAGTGGTAACGCTTGTACACTCAAGCAAAACACCCAATGCTTACAATTAAAAGATTCATCTTTTTTTCAAACATCTTACTTAAACATGTAAGTGGTAATGCTTGTACACTCAAGCAAAACACCTATAACTTACGACGAAAGATTCAATCAATCAGACTATTCAAAATGTATGTGATGAAATAGATTAGATACATTTTTTAATTAAGATGACATTTGTCTGTGTCTCTTAATAAATCCTGTTGCTTCCACTAGCATAAGTGGGAACTACGATTGCTCTGACTTTCTCAACATCCTTTTGAGAATACGTAGGCACAAGGTCTCATCCTTGCCAAGCAAATTTCTTTCTCCCTCAAGCCAAACAAACCATAGATCCATTTAGATCCGAGCTACAAATGCTCTGATTCCCATTAAGGGATATGTATGCAGAAGATCCAAAGATCTTTGCGAGCACAATAATAACAAACACTAGGATCCCACATAATCTATCCTTCTTAAAATCCCAAAGGAGAAACTTTCCCAATCATAGAAATAGCAATTAAAACACACAAACATATCAAACATATTCATATATAAAGCTATAGATAACTATATATATTTAGGGTGCTCCATCTATTCCCTTTATATAACAAACCCCCTTACCCGGAATCTCCCCAATGCGTTGCGTCTAGTTCGCGCTAGTCGTAATGCATATCATATCAATTGAGGGTATTAACAGCTTTCCCCTTTTTCATAATCATTAAATCATCTTTTCTTGTGTTGAAAATAATAAAGCTTGATGCTCGAGGCATCTTTATAAACAAATCAAAAGAGTAAATCGTTTGAGCGGAGAATCCGAATTGAATCGATTCCTAGCGCGTCACTTTTTAACGCGAACAGGAAAAATGGCGACTCTGCTGGGGAATACGCTAAATTTTGATTTTCAAAAAAAAATGTGACTCTGCTCAAGAGCACCAAGCTTTTTTGTTTTCAAAAAGAAAAAAAAGGGGTTAAGCTTGCATATGTGCATATGTTTGTTTTCTTTATTGTGTGTTTTGCGATTTCATCGATGGAAAGAAATCTAACCGGTTTAAGAAACATTTTAAGATCTAGGTGGGGTATAGTCCTATTAACTTATGAGAAGTCTCGGTACTTACGGAGTTAATTTGAGATCCCTCTCGGTGGAGGTTGTCTTGGGAGTATTTGTGTTTAGCAAGTATTTGCGAAGACATTTTTCTTTCAAGAGAACTAACAAAGCGAGTGGTCAGAACACATAACCCATCCGACCATTTAGGATGTAGTGCGAGAAATTATTCGGGCGTAAGCCTAGAATAGTGTCATGCGAGACTACGATCGAGCGAGTTTTCTTGAAAAATATTATTGGACTTGAGTATTCAACAAATCCGATAATATTTCAAAGAAAGCGTTGAGCTGTATTATCAATAGAACCCGTTTCACGGATGAATAAGCCCTTAGAACTTACCCGTTTGATTCTTATCGTTGGCCTCATACGCGTGACTTGAGCGCTTGACAGTGTGTATAACTACTAACCATGTCTGTAGCATTCATGCATTCATTCAAAAAACTTCATTTCTCTTCTCATTTCCAAAGAATTTAGAGATTTTTCTTTGTAAATATTTTAGGATAGAGTGATGGACGTCAGAGGAAGATTCACCAAGAGATACAGTTTTAGAATTCCTGACGTGGGAAAGTTGAAAGAGTTAGCATCCTTGGTAGAAGATCCCTCGGATTTCAGAAAACGCTATGGAACTCTTTTAACTATCTTGAACACTAACGTTGATGAAGGACTTATCAAAACTTTCGTTCAGTTTTACAATCCAGTCTATCGCTGTTTCACATTCCCTGACTATCAGTTGATGCCTACTTTGAAAGAGTACGCACACATACTAGGTATCTCAATATCAGACAAGGTGCCTTTCAATGGTTTGGAAGCCATTCCTAAGTCACCAGTCATTGCAATAATGACTCATTTAAAGAAATCTGAGATAGACAAAAACCTCACTACCAAAGGAAAACTCTTAGGACTAACTTCAAAGTTCCTAATGGAGAAGGCTCTTAAATTCTCTGAAGTCGGTAGTATGGTAGCCTTTGAAACTATTTTAGCTTTACTCATCTATGGATTGGTGTTGTTTCCCAACGTCCCAAGTTTCGTTGATATCAACGCCATAAGGATCTTTCTAATTGGAAATCCCGTTCCCACTTTGCTTGGTGACACGTATTTCTCCATTCATCATAGGAATCGTCAAGGAGATGGAACTATCGTGTGTTGTGTACCTCTGTTTTTCAAATGGATTATCTCACACTTGCCTAAATCTCCTATCTTCCGCGAAAACAAAGACGATTGGCATTGGTCTCGAAGACTCATGTCTCTTACAAACGACGATATCCATTGGTATACCTTAGCAGACAATGAGATGGAAATCATTGAGAGCTGTGGAGAATTTGCCAACGTACCTCTCATTGGTACAAAAGGAGGGATCAACTACAACCCATTCTTGGCAAGACGTCAACTCGGATACGCAAACTCTAGTAAGCCTCTTGGTTTTACAGTAGAGAGTTACTTCTATCATGAAGGAGAGGATTCCCAAGGTTTGAAAGCCAGAATGATCAGAGCTTGGCATCACATCCGAAGGAAGGAAAAGGGAAAGCAAAGAATTGTGTAGCCATGGAAATCTACACCTCTTGGGTAAAGAAAAGGGCAAAGGAATTTCGAATGCCTTATACTTATGAAGAACCTATGTTCCCAACAGCTTCCAAATCAACAATTTTTCCCGTCGAAACCATGGGAGAATACCAAGAAGCTTTGGCCAAGATGAGGCTTGAGAAAGAAGCTTTGGAAGACAAGTTCCTTAAGACTGATCTCGAAAACGAGAAGCTTAAGAAGCAGGTCAAAGATCATGAAAAGACGCTTTACTTCCAAGATGAATGACTCATGGAGAAAGATGAGAAGATTCGTCAGAAAGATAATGCGATCAAAAGATACATCAAAGAAAGGAAAAGAAAGCTTGAGGAAATGACAACCAGCGATCCTGCTCCCGACGAGTGGAAGAAAGTCATTAGCAAGCTAAAAGCCGAAAAAGCAGAACTAAAAGCCCACTATGGGAAGGAAATCCTGAAGTTGAAGCTACATCAAGCCTTTGGATCTTCATCCGACGAGGACGATTAATTAGTTTAGTTTGTAATTTTCTATCATTTATTTTATCATTTGTGTGAGCAATGCTCCAAAACAGAATTGTTGTAATCTTCTTTTAATAATTAATAAAATATGTGTTTTCCTTCCAAATATTTGCCAGAAATTTCTCTTTTAGCGTAAATTCTTTGGAAATTCCTTTCTCTTTGCATTTATAATCATGCATCATACTTTGCATATCGAGTCTATTGTCTAGAGTATGATCTTTTGGAATTTTTTCCAGAAAGGAAAAGATCGTCAAGTTGTCGCGTCTTAGAGTTTCTCGACCACGTCCACAACCAACTCGAACATACAATACACGTTCAAAAAGAAGGAAAGTAATGGAAGGATTTGAGCAAGAAAATGTTGAGCTTCGTAGCACAGTGACAACACTGCAAGAAGAGGTGGAGAGACTCACTTCTTTGGTAAGTTCATTGGCAGCAGCAGTGCAAAGTCAGCAAGCGACATCGAGCAGTCAAAATCAAGCAGCAATTTCAGAGGTCACTACTACTCCAGTTTCAACTGTTGTAGCCAGTAGTTCACCCTTCAGTATGCCACAGAAGGTTATCCATGGGGCATGCCTTTCAATTTCGGCATCGGATTTCGTCAACCGACTTCTCAGGTACAAACAACCACGCTTGAAATACCTACTTTGCAGAACTCAACACTTATTCCGCAGCATGGAGTAACTTTTCTGCAAGTCACTATGACGGTTTCTCAACCGATCATGACGAACTCAGCTTCCGTAGTACACACTACTCCAGACGAAGAAGTTCACCATATTCTAGGCGACAACACGAATCCTCGTGGTTCTATGGAGAATCTCCAAGAGCAGCTCCTCAAAATGCAGCTTGAAATTAAAACGATCCGAGGGAAGAAATTGTTTGGGAAGAACGCCCATGATTTGTGCTTAGTTCCTCGCGTAAGGATACCTGCAAAATTCAAAGTCCCTGACTTTGAAAATTATAAAGGAAATTCTTGTCCACAGAGTCATCTTACGATGTATGCCAGGAAAATGTCTACGTACAACGACAATCACCAGTTGTTAATCCATTACTTCCAAGATAGTCTCACCGGAGCCGCACTGAAGTGGTACATGGGATTAGACAGCGCGAATATCCAGACATTCAATGACTTAGGTGAAGCCTTCGTACAACAATATAAGTTCAACTTGGTTATGGCCCCATACCGGGATCAACTCCGCTCCATGTCTCAAAAGGAAAGAGAGACATTCAAAGAATACGCTCAACAATGGAGGGAAATTGCTGCCCAAGTCAACCCACTATTAGAAGAGAAGGAGATGACCAAAGTGTTCTTAAACACTCTCGGTCCATTTTACTACGAACGAATGATCGCCAGCGCTCCCGGAGATTTCACCGAGATGGTAAGCATGGGAATACGGCTAGAGGAAGGAGTTCGAACCGGACGCCTGACAAGAGAAATAGGAACTTCTAGTGGAACTAAGAAGGTTGGAACCAGTTTTCCAAAGAAAAAGGAACATGACATAGGGATGGTATCCCGAGGGAAACCGTGAAAGAATGTCAGTCTACAACGACAGGTAGCTGCCATAGCACCCGCTGTTAACACAAGTCCAAATACAGGAATTGCTCCGCAGTTCCAGCAAACTCAGCAAACTCAGCAAACTCAGCAAACTCAGCAAACTCAACAGCCTCGACAACAGGCTCAGCATTTTAACAATCAAAACCGTGCGCCTCGGGTCTCACAATTTGATCCAATTCCAATGACGTACACAGAACTATATCCTGCACTAACAGAAAGGAATCTTGTACAGACAAGGTCACCACCTCCGGTCCCAGACAAACTACCATGGTGGTATAAAATAGACGTATCTTGCCCTTTTCATCAAGGGGCACCGGGACATGATCTTGAGCATTGCATCGCCCTAAAAGCTGAAGTACAAAGGTTAGTAAGGTCTAATCTTCTCTCCTTCAGAAACACAAATCCGAATGTGCAAGTAAATCCACTTCTCAGTCACAGTGGACATACAGTAAATTTGATACTAAGAAATACAGATCGATATCTTGTCACAGACGTGAATCTGATTAGAGGAAACTTGGTACATCTCCATGATACATACAGTACAATGGGCGTTTTCACTAAACACGATTACGCAGCTTGCAACATCTGCTTCAAGGATCTTCGAGGGTGTCCTACCATAAGAGAAGACATTCAACGATTGCTAGACATTGGTGACATACAGATCTACAGAAACAGAGATGACTATGACGTGAATACAATAGGGCATTTTCCGCATGAGCTTTTAGTCTCAGATATCAACTCGGAAATTCCCGAAGTAAACGTTATTGTCCCCTGTTTCAATGTACCCAAGCATGTGGAGATTGAATACAGCAGTTCAAACGTTCCAGGTTCTCCTTTGGTGATTTGCCTACCCGGTCCTGTTTCATACAGTTCTAACAAAGCAATTCCCTATCAATACAATGCAACTGTGATAGAGGATGGAAAGGAGAAACCCATGCCAACTCTTCCCGCCAATGTCAACATAACTAAGATAGGACGAGTAACAAGAAGTGGACGAGTACATACTCCGTTGCCACCGAGACCGCCTGCTGTTCCTGTTATTAGACAAAATCCAGTTAACATATCTCCCGAGAATCCCACAATGATTCCCGCTGTTAATCCAAGCACAAATGTTGGTCCGCCTGATAGAACCAACGCCAACACAGATTTTGATGAGATACTGAAGTTAATCAAGAAAAGCGAATACAGAGTCGTGGATCAGCTGATGCAGACTCCTTCCAAGATTTCTATACTATCTCTACTCCTGAACTCCGAAGCTCACCGAGAAGCTTTGATGAAAGTACTACATCAAGCTTATGTAGATCACGATGTGACTACAGACCAATTTGGAGGAATTGTGGGCAACATAACAGCTTGCAATAATCTAAGTTTTAGTGATGAGGAACTTCCAGAGGAAGGGAAAGATCACAATTTGGCTCTGCATATCTCAATGATTTGTCAATCAGATTCCCTGTCCAATGTATTAGTAGATACTAGTTTAGCCTTAAACGTAATGCCAAAAACGACTCTCGCTCGTTTAGCTTACAAAGGAACACCGATGAAGTTCAATGACATAGTGGTAAGAGCCTTTGACGGGTCAAGGAAGTCAGTTATTGGGGAAGTCGATCTCCCGATGACAATTGGTCCGCATACCTTCCAAATCACTTTCTAGGTCATGGACGTGCCAGCTGCTTATAGTTGTTTGCTAGGAAGACCATGGATCCACGAAGCAGGAGCTGTGACATCCACTCTCCATCAAAAACTTAAATTCACAGTAAATGGGAAGCTAGTAACCATCATCGGTGAACAAGCTTTACTAATAAGCCATTTGTCCAGTTTTTCTTTCATCACAGCTAACGACGTTGAAGGGACACATCTCCCAGGACATCCGTTAGAAGATGAATCTACTAGCAAAAGTAGATCATCTATCTCTTCTTATAAAGAAGCGGCACAAATAGTGAAATATGGCATTGCTGAAGGTTGGGGACAAGTAATCAAACCTGTCAACAACGAGGCAAAAGCCGGACTCGGGTTCTCACCCGTATTCTCCAAAGACAAGAAAAGGGATGAAGCACTTCATCCTATCAAAGAAGTATTCCACAGTGGGGGTTTCTTAAACCCTGTTCTTCAAGAGGTTAATGTTATTACCATTGAAGGTGATGAAGATGATCTCTCTGGATCTGAAGAGTGGAGCACTTATCTAAACAGCCCTGAATATGTGTCTCAGGAAGAATCTTATGCACCATACTATCCTCCAACTGAGCAATTCAAAGGCATGTCCCTACAAAGGAATGAAAATCCGTCTGTCCCTTCTGATGTTTGGGATACCTTGGGAGAACCAAGTGGCAAGTTTGACTACATGGTGAAATATACTGTGCCAGAAAGCTCAAAAATCAGAATTGAAGATATCCAGCCCACCGGATGGGGAGATTCTTTTGAATACCCTAGTCAACCAGAAGAGTTACACACGTCTTCTCGACCTCATCAACAAATCGAGGTCCCCAACGAAGATCTCTGCTTTAACGCACCTGTGGAGTTTGTTAAACCAGATCCTAACTATCACTACATCAACGTGATTACTGAGGATCAAGGATACGACTCGGTATATGAATTGGAAAGTGTCGCCGACAATGAGTCTCTACACTCGGAAGATTGGAGGGTACATCCCCAGAAGTCAACACAAATGCCAAAAGAAAGTACATATGTTGTATCCCATACTTCCCGATCTTTTCATCAAGCCGAAGAAGATCGCTTCAGCAGCACAAAAGGCAAGGTCCGTCGTCCAGAATCTTCAAAGCCTGCTCGGCCAACGAACAAAGTCTACTCAAGGGTTAAACCAAATGAAAAACTACCAGAATACCTCGATTTCCAAGGAGTTCGCCACTACTGGAAACCTGTGGAAGTTCGGACTAACGTTCATAGTTCTAAGTAATTTACTTTGCTTTTATTTTGAACTCTCGCTTTGCCCAAAGTGAAGAGATGTTTTATAGGGTTTAGCTTTTAAATAATTTCTCTTTGTTTTGCCCAAGACAAATGAGTTTGTATTTTAGGGCCCTGTTTCATATTGTGAATCATAAATAAAACGCGTTGTTTTGATTCCACACTTTGTGTTTGTTTTCATTTTTGCCCTTTCTTGGAAATGATAATCCTAAAAAACACAATAAAAATCTTCAATAATAATCTGCACACTTTCACATTAACTTTTTCAAACAAACAAAAAATGAAAAAAGAAGAGTTAATTAATCAAACATCAATCAAATATGCAGATTAACAGATGGACAAATCCATTGAAAGCAATAACTCTATGCTCTCTCCCAACTTTGAAATCCCCTGTGAAGTCGCCGAGGAAGAGGTTGAAGAAGAGATCCCGGACGAGATTTCTCGATTACTTAAACACGAGGAAAGAATCATTCAACCTCACAAAGAGCCTTTGGAAGCAGTTAACTTGGGTTCCAAGGAAGACAAAAAAGAAGTAAACATCGGAGCTTCGCTCGACAGCAACGTCAAGGCAAACTGATAAATCTTCTCAAAGAATATGTCGATGTGTTCGCTTGGTCCTACCAGGACATGCCGGGTTTAGATACCAACATCGTAGAACATCACTTGCCATTAAGACCGGAGTGTCCACCAGTTAAACAAAGACTGAGAAGAGTTCACCCTGAAATGGCCGACAAAATCAAAAAGGAAGTCCAAAAGCACTCGTATTTGGTTTCCTTGTTATACGAATATCCTCAATGGCTAGCCAACATAGTGCCTGTCTCCAAGAAAGATGGAAAGGTCAGAATGTGTGTTGACTACCGAGACTTGAACAAAGCTAGTCCAAAAGATGATTTCCCACTACCGCATATCGAGATGCTAGTGGATAGTACTGCAAAATTCAACGTCTTTTCCTTCATGGACGGTTTCTCTGGTTACAATCAGATCAGAATGGCTCCCGAAGACATGGAGAAGACATCCTTCATCACGCCATGGGGCACCTTTTGCTATAAAGTAATGTCGTTTGGATTAAAGAATGCAGGCGCAACTTACCAAAGGGTAATGACTACTCTCTTTCATGACATGATGCCCAAAGAGATCGAAGTCTACGTGGACGACATGATAGAAAAGTCTGACACTGAAGAAGAGCATATAGAATATCTCTTGAAGTTGTTTTAACGACTAAGGAAATTTCAGCTCCGCCTGAATCCTAACAAATGCACCTTTGGGGTAAGATCTGGAAAACTCTTAGGTTTCATTGTCAGTCAAAGAGGTATCGAAGTTGACCCTGACAAAGTCAAGGCTATTCAAGAAATGCCTGCGCCACATACGGAAAAGCAAGTAAGAGGATTTCTCGGACGATTGAATTACATCTCCAGATTTATCTCACAAATGGCCCTGTGGGCGATATTCAAGCTTCTCGCAAAAATCAAGAGGTTGTGTGGACGAAGATTGCCAAAAGCGTTTGTATCAAGGAATACCGAGAACCACCAATCTTGATTCCTCGATCGAAGGAAGACCATTAATCATGTACCTTACCGTGCTAGAAGAGTCCATGGGCTGCGTGCTTGGACAGCAAGATGAAACTGGTAAGAAGGAGCATGCCATTTACTACTTGAGTAAAAAGTTCACAGACTGTGAAACTCGTTACTCCATGCTCGAGAAAACATGTTGTGCTTTGGTGTGGGCTTGAAGCGTCTCGCGATACATGATCAATCACACAACTTGGTTAATCTCCAAAATGGATCCAATCAAGTTCGTCTTTGAAAAGCCTACCTTAACAGGGAGAATTGCTCGATGGCAAATGCTATTATCTGAGTATGACATCGATACGTGCTCAAAAGCGGTCAAAGGAAGCATTCTCGCGATCACTTGGCTTATCGCTCAACGAATACCAATCTCTCAAGTTTGACTTCCCAGACGAGGATGTTATGTACTTAAAGATGAAAGATTGTGACGAACCGCTACCTGAAGAAGGTCCTGATCCAGAATCTAGATGGGGCTTAATCTTTGATGGAGCAGTTAATGTCTTGACAATGGAATCGGGCGATTATCATTACTCGAGGGTTCTCATATCCGTTTTCCGCAGATTGCTATTTGATTGCACCAACAACATCGCAGAATATGAAGCTTGTATCATGGGTATCGAAGAAGCCATCGACTTAAGGATCAAGATCCTTGACATATATGGAGATTCAGCCCTTGTGATCAACCAAATTAAGGAGAAGTATGAAACTCATCATCTTGGTCTGATTCCCTACAGAGATTATGCAAGACGATTGTTGACTTTCTTCAACAAAGTTGAATTGCATTATATCCCTCGAGATCAGAATCGAATGGCAGACGCCTTGGCTACTCTATCTTCCATGTTCAAAGTTAACGGTTGGAATGATATGCCTAAGATCCGCATCAGACGCCTTGAAAGACCTGCATATGTATTCGCAACTGAAGCAGTCTTTGACAATAAACCGTGGTTCCACGACATCAAGCGTTTCCTTCAAACACGAGAGTACCCACTTGGGGCATCGTACAAGGATAAGAAAACTCTAAGGAGGCTTTCTAGGAATTTCTTCCTAAATGAAGATGTGCTATATAAGAGAAACTTCGACATGGTCCTGCTCAAATGCGTCGACAGACAAGAAGCAGACACGGTCATCCATGAAGTACATGAAGGGTCCTTTGGAACTCATTCAAATGGACATGCAATCTCCAGAAAAATCTTAAGAGCAGGATACTATTGGATAACAATGGAATCTGATTGATGTAAACACGTCAAGAGATGTCACAAGTGCCAGATCTACGCAGATAAGATCCATGCCTCCGACTCTACTCAATGTTCTCTCTTCTCCGTGGCCTTTCTCCATGTGGGGCATCGACTTGATTGGGATGATTGAACCAAAAGCGTCCAACGGACATCGCTTCATTCTAGTGGCTATTGATTACTTCACCAAATGGGTCGAAGCAGCATCTTACGCCAACGTCACAAGACAAGTGGTTGTGAGGTTCATCAAGAACAACCTCATTTGCCGATATAGAGTTCCGAGTAAGATCATTACAGACAATGGATCGAACTTGAACAAAAAAATGATGAAAGAACTGTGTGAGGAATTCAAGATCGAGCATCATAACTCATCTCCTTACCGGCCAAAGATGAACGGCGCCGTTGAAGCTGCCAACAAGAACATCAAAAGATCGTCCGGAAAATGGTCATCACCTACAAAGCGGCGAAATCGCCATTTGCTGCATGGGTATCGTGCTTGATCGCACTTGACAGGGCAACTCCTTTTCTCTAGTATCGGCATGGGCAGTGCTCCCGTAGAAGTTGAGATTCCGTCAATGAGAATACTCATGGAAACCGGCTATCGAGGCCGAATGGTGTCAAAGAAGATCGACCGGTGAACTTAATCGAAGAAAGCGCTTGACCGCTGTGTCATGGACAATTATATCAAAGGATGAAGAAAGCTTTCGACAAAAGGTCCGACCTCGTGAATTAGAAGGTGACCTCGTGCTTAAAAGATTACGTCTTTTCAACCGATTCTAGGGGCAAATGGACTCCTAATTACGAAGGCCCATACATCGTCAAAGAAGCTTTTCGGCGGTGCTATGACTCTCACAACCATGGACGGTGATGAACTCCCGCATCCTGTGAATCTTGATGCGTTAAGAAATACTTTGTCTAAAAAACAAAAGAACATTTCGGTAAGTCGAAAACCGAAAAGGCGGCTTAGGCAAAAAGCGTCTCGGTGGATGAAAACACGAAGGCGGTCCGGAAAAATTAGAGACAATAAACAGAAATTATCTGGTAGATTGAAAACCTGAAAAGGCAATCTAGGCAAAAAAAAGGGATAAAAAAAAAAAAGACAAAGTAACTGCAGTCAGCCCGTACTTCGTCAATCTGAAGAATCTTCCATCAACGGATCTTCAATCAAATCTTCTGAAGCAACAAGCACAGTTGGAATTCAAAGTTGTTAGGGATAATAGTGGTTATTGCTTTCAATGTAGCCTTTTCCCAATAAATTATCATTTCCAACTCTTGTAAATAGCTCATGGAATCACGCCTTTGGCTGATTACCATTCTATCAATAAATTTGAGCCTTGTGCCTTTTTGTTTGCAATCCTTGCTTTATTCTGTTTTGCAAAATAACGCTTTTATTGTGAAAATCACTTTTTGAAACTAAAAAGGTTTTAAATGAATTTTTACTTCAAATTTTTGAAATAAAAGCAAATTTTCCTTTGAATTATGAACACAGTAGTAACTTCAACAGTTTTCTCCACGAGTGTTTCGACCTCAGAAGGATAAAACAGCTGCTAAAGAAGTCTTCTCCTCCTCAGCAGAGATCATCAAAGGACGGTATTCTTATCCCAAAAGAATTCCCAACAAAGTTGCCAATGAAATGCCTTTTTCGGAAAGTTTAAAGCATATAACTCAGATCCTTCAACAGTGACATCTACGCCATTGCTGCAGATTTTGCTAAGTATTTGTTTGAACTGTGACGTAGTCCTTTTCCCAAATACCTCTTTATTGTCTTGTCAAGTATTGTCAGCATGCATATGACATTCATCATTCATACATAATAACATCATTAATGCATTCCTGCATTTCTCAATGTTTGTTTCCATATCACTGGTTTAGATTACATTTACTCATGTGGATGTGTTATCTCTCCAGCAGATTATCCCCAAGCAGAGAAATACATCTTTTCTCTATCATGTTCCCCAGCTGAGAGCATTCCTCATTAGGAACAATGTCTTGATTGACCGTTTCTTTCCAGTTCATTCCTGGATAGAACCTTGTTATCTGAGTCGCTTATTTCTTTTTCATCTCGAAACTTATCATGACATGATTGTTCTTCTCAGCAAGTTCAAATCATGACAGTTCAAGAAATCTCCGCAGTTGTCTTTCTGTCTAAAAGAAAAAACCTGTGTCTTTCAATCAAAATGCCCGCATCTTCTCAAGAGAGAGATCCTCGGGAAGATTGTATCCGTGAAAATAGGAACTCGTTTGAGATCTGTTTCCATTATTGTCTGTTATTCACAAGGCTGAATACTCAGTAATTTTTTTCAAAGATTTACCTTGTTATAGTTATCACTTCACTGATAATTGGTAATATCTTCAGAACTCGTTTGAGATCTGTTTCCATTATTGTCTTTATTCACAAGGCTGAATACTTAGTAATTTTTTTCAAAGATTTACCTTGTTATAGTTATCACTTCACTGATAATTGGTAATATCTTCAGAACTCGTTTGAGATCTGTTTCCATCATTTGTCTGTTATTCACAAGGCTGAATACTCAGTAATTTTTTCCCAAAGATTTTCCTTGTTATAGTTATCACTTCGCTGATAATTGGTAATATCTTCAGAACTCATTACCATAAACTATCACAAGGCTGATAATTGGTAATATCATCTTCGCTTACCTTAAACATTGTCACAAGGCTGACAGAAGGTAATCTCTTTGTTTCCCAAAGCAAAACAGATATTCACATGTTTTGTGAATCTCTTTTTCCCCCAGCGAGACATATTGCATGTTTCCCAACAAACAGGATCCTCTCTTCTTAGACAGATTGAGTCATCCTCAAAATTTTTTCCCCACCATGTCATTCTTTTATATCTTCTGGGTGAAACTTTTTACAATCATTTTGCATCATCCGCACTTTTAGTATCTTAGGTCCAAAATTTGCGTATTCTGATATTTAAGTTTCTTTACACCTATCAAAATGAAGATATTCATCTTCCTATCTCAGGTTAAAGAAACTTAAATAGGGGCATCTTTCATACCCCAATTTTTGACCTAATATACCACCTCACATTTTCATTATTTCATCTTCAACAGTCTAGAACAGAATTAATCGGGTGTGGATTTCATAGGTCAAAGTTAGGGTTTCATTAAATTTTCATCTGATTCAAGAGGCAAGCAATTAGGGTTTGAGTCTTACTCACTTCATTTGATCTATCTTGATCAAATCATCAACCTCTGATCTTCAGATATCAAAATTTTTCTCATGATCTATCAAGGATCGACCAATTAGGGTTTTCATCGAGGATGAGTAATCTCTGATTTTTTTGATCAATGAATGACTTTTTTGATTAGAGATTGGTCTTCATATCTTTAAAAAAACATCTTGACCTAATTTCTGGATTCAAAACATCACAGAAGTTCACAAAATTCATCAGTCAATTTCTGGATCATCTGATGAAATTTTATCTGCACTGAAAAGTCAACCTTTGACTTTTGGTCAACTTTTTCAAGACAAAACTTTTTCAATCATCAAAATACTCCAAATGATCCATCATGATCATAAAAAATCAAGAAATTTGGAAAAGTCAACAAAAAGTCAAAATTTTCAACACTTAGAAAATTTTTCAAGTGTTAAAATTTCATACTTTTTCAAAACTTCATGGCATTTTTTCACATAGTTCCACTTTGAATTGGAAAAAACTCAAAACATGAAAGTTATAGCCTTTGAAACAAGCTTTCCAAAATGTCCAAGAACTCTTAAATCCATGGAGTCTAGCCATACTTTTGATTTTGAAACTTAGAGCTCCAAAATCCTTGATTTTCAAGTACAAAGTTCAAAATTATAGGTCATTTTTGAGTTTTTCTTTCTTTCTAGAAGCATGCCACCTAGCCAAGAGGATTAGAACTGATAAAAATCAGAGGGAGAGTAATTGAAAAGTGATAGGATCAAGGTAAGATTTAACCATGGTTAAAAGGAAACTTCCTTTTGCATTTAATGCAAAAATGACTTCCTTGCCCTCTAAGGCAACTTGTAAATACCAAAGCCAATCTTTTGTACTTACCATTCAGAACTTGTGACCTATAAATAGAGGTCTTGTTTGCAATTTCAAACCACACCAAAGCATTGCAAGAACATGCTTTCTCTCTTCTTTCTTAAAATTCAAGTTTCATAGTTCAAATTGAGAAGTTTTGCATTTTTGAAAACATGTGAAGAAACATGAAAAATTTGGTGTCTAACATATCTTAATATCAATATAGAACTTGTCTAAACCTTAAAATCAACTTGAGAACAACTGGAAATCAGAAACATTGGTTTATAATATTATAACATTGATTGATTTCAATACACGGATGTATTGCCACCCCAGCGGTTGCCAACTCACTCTTAAGATTTCCATGCCATGCCTTTCCTAACAGGTCCCGGGTTCGAGTAGCCTTGGGACCATTTTGCCAAAATTTTTAATTTTTTCACTTTAATTTTTTACAAACTTTGACTTTTTCAAAACCCAATCAAAACTCCTCATTTTGAGGTGATTTTTTGTACACTTGTCAATAAATGTGCCTATTTTAAGATAGTGTCAAAAATTTTCACAAAAACCTTCATCCGACTATGTTTTTATCGAGCCGAAAACGGTACTTTTGAGTACTTTTCAAAACACCTTTAAAGGTGATTTTTTTCAAACTTTCGAAGCCCGATTCTTTTCAAAACTCTTCAAAAGTAAATTTCACTTTTCAAAAACACTTTCAAAATCATTCTTCAAAACTTTTTCATCAAACTTACATCTTTTTCCATGATCGATCCGATTAAACGATAAAACCGAATTCATTTTCTCTCAAATTTCTTAATCGATCATGGGCCTCCCTTACGGTGTAAGTCCCAACATTCTTTATGTACAAACTTATTTTCCTTGTACATATCCAATTCTTTTTATGAATATACCAATTTTTACCTGTACATAATACAGATACTTTTTATACTCAAGTACAGACAAACTTCGGTCGTTTGTTTTCACTTCACTTGTGTATACACTGAATACCATTGGTATTAAAAGGAGCATTATTCCCTGTGAAACTGCTTTTAAAGCAATGGGCCACCCTTATGGTGTAAGTCCCAACCTTCCTATGTACATCCACATCTTCCTGTACATAAATACTCGTTCGTGTACATATTTACTTCTTTGTACACAATTCAAACTTGTAAATAATCAAGTTACGCTCGTTGTAAACGTTCGTTTCACATACACTTGTTTATATTTCCTTCATAAACTTTTGTAAATAAACATCATGCATTTGTTTATATTTCCTTCATAAACTCCTGTGAATACATATCACACACACACACTGGTTTATACAACTGTCTAGTTATAACATAACAATTAGTCTAACCAATAGGTTCCCCACAAAGATAGCCTCCTCTTGGGCTTTGTACAAGGTAACTCATTTCATCTGAGTTTAGCCTCTTCTTGGGCTTTGTACAAGATAACTCATTTCACCTGAGTTCAGCCTCCTCTTAGGCTTCATATAAGAAAACTCATTCATCTGAGTTTAGCCTCCGCTTAGGCTTCATATAAGACAACACTCCCCTGTTGAGTCAGCCTCCTCTTGGGCTTCGTTCAAAGAACTCCTCATTTAGTTTAGCCTTCTCTTGGGCATCATACAAAGAAAGAGACCAGAAATCTCTTAACGACCTCTATTGGGATTCCAATACAAAGAATCACCCGCGCTAGGATAGAACCCAGAGAGTATAATTTCCCGGTGAAATTGCTCTTAATCCTAAGAGGATGGTTTCCCGGTGAAATCCCTCTTAAAGCCAAATCCAGCCATACCCTATAGCTTCCTCTTGAGCTTCATACAAGGACCCTCAATGACCCTCGATGACCCTCGGAATGCCTCCTCTTGGGCTTACAATACAAGGACCCATGGGCTTCTTAAAAGCATCCCCCTAATCCAATCAATTTCTCCTCGAGATTTAGATGTTTATCATCTCTATGGAAGAAGTATCTCATCTATCACATCACATACAATCAAAAACTTTTCAAACTCTTGTTCAAACAAAAAAACATCTCTTAATCGTAAGTGGTAACGCTTGTACACTCAAGAAAAACACCCAATGCTTACAATTAAAAGATTCATCTTTTCTTCAAACATCTTTCTTAAAGATGTAAGTGGTAACGCTTGTACACTCAAGCAAAACACCTATAACTTACGATGAAAGATTCAATCAATCAGACTTTTCAAAATGTATGTGATGAAATAGATTAGATACATTTTTTCATTAAGATGACATTTGTCTGTGTCTCTTAATAACTCTCGTTGCTTCCACTAGCATAAGTGGGAACTACGATTGCTCTGACTTTCTCAACATCCTTTTGAGAATACGTAGGCACAAGGTCTCATCCATGCCGAGCAAATTTATTTCTCCCTCAAGCCAAACAAACCATAGATCCATTTAGATCCGAGCTACAAATGCTCTGATTCCCATTAAGGGATATGTATGCACAAGATCCAAAGATCTTTGCGAGCACAATAATAACAAACACTAGGATCCCACATAATCTATCCTTCTTAAAATCCCAAAGGAGAAACTTTCCCAATCATAGAAATAGCAATTAAAACACACAAATATATCAAACATATTCATATATAAAGCTATAGATAACTATATATATTTAGGGTGCTCCATCTATTCCCTTTATATAACAAACCCCTTACCGGAATCTCCCCATGCGTTGCGTCTAGTTCGCTAGTCGTAATGCATATCATATCAATTGAGGGTATTAACTTTTTCCCTTTTCATAATCATTAAATCATCTTTTCTTGTGTTGAAAATAATAAAGCTTGATGCTCATGCATCTCTATAAACAAATCAAAAGAGTAAATCGTTTGAGCGGAGAATCCCAATTTAGATTCGATTCCTAGCGTCACATTTTAACGCGACAGGTTTCTGCATAGGACAATCTATCACTTCTCTCAAGTCTATATCACTATCAAGCTATCATAATTCAAGGACAAAAGTAGCCAGTTTTTTGCGGCTGTATTTTACATTCTTGGTTTACTTGGCATAAAATGAAAATATCTAGCGGTAATTAGACCTGGTTGATGAGTGTATTTGCTTCAACATGAAGTTTTGCTAAAATTGAATTTAAAGTCCTCTTGATGCGATCTCTTTTCGGATCTTTGGTGCTTGGAAATACGTTGAGCAAAGCAGACATGTTTATTTTAAAAATGCGGTACTTTTCTTTCTCATTCATTATAGTGATTAGGCTTTAAAGTTTAAACTATATAAATTTTCAATGATGGATGAGTTCTCGAAGTGCAAAGTTGTTGGGAGTTTATTTAGGGAAATTGAATTGAATATTGTGACACATAAGTGCTATTCTCTCACTTTCTATGCAAAAATAATAGATATTTACAATCATATATAAATCAGTTGCGTGATTACTCGCGACAGAATTATTAGAGTATAGTTGGGAGTTTGACAGGGGAATAGGTTCTCGGCCTCTATTTTGAAAAATGAAGGATACCTCATGTAATCAACATGACTGTTCCAAAGAATGTTTTCAGAAATAAGTTTGATCTGTCATTGAAGCATGCTTTACCTATTCAGAACACAAGAAGGTGGAAGTGCAACCATTATGGGGGAAGAGTTTAGCGGAGGAGTTTATTGAATCAAACATCATTTGGCAGGAACTAGTAAGGATGTAAAACCTTGCAGAGCTGTTCCAGATGAAGTTAAGAAGGAATAATGAATGTTGATGTTAAATTACAAACTAAGTTGATTTAGAAGTCAAATTTGTATGACATTGAAGAGCCTAATACTGTTGATGGATCATCTAGCTTACTTGCAAAGAGAAAAAGCCAAGAAGAGATTTTGAACACCACAAAAATGTTTAAGAAATGTGCAGTAGTAGTGACTTCTCAGGCCACTATAAACAACATGCGGAAAAAGAAATTAAGAGGATGTGTGTCAGGCCACTGCTCTATGTATTTACAACAATGATATTCTATTTAATGTGACTAATAGTGAAGAGTGAAATATGATGTTTGAACTTGCTGCGAAACATGGTCCAAAATTTAATCCGCCATCCAATTAGGGTCTAGGATTTAAACCAATATGGAAAATCATTAATGAAAGATGGGATGAACAACTGCATCAGTCGTTGCATGTTGTAGTTCAAATCCTGGACCATGTTTAGCAGCAAGTTCAAACATCATATTCCATTCTTCACTATTAATCACATTAAGTGGAATAAAATTGTTGTAAATACATAGAGCAGTGGCCTTACACACATCCTCTTAATTTCTTTTTCTGCATGTTGTTTATAGTGGCCTGAGAAGTCACTACTACTGCACATTTCTTAAACATATTTGTGGTGTTCAAAATCTCTTCTTGGCTTTTTCTCTTTGCAAGTAAGCTGGATGATCCATCAACAGTATTAGGCTTTTCACTGTCATACAAATTTTAGTTTGTAATTCCAGAACAACAATCATTATTTCTTTCTTAACTTCACCCGAAACAGCTCTACAAGGTTTGACATCCTTACTTGTTCTGAAATGATGTTTGATTCGCTAAACTTCTCTTCTAAACTCTTCCCCATAATAGTTGTACTTACTCCTTCTTGTGTTCGGAATAGGTAAAAAAATGCTTCCATACCGGATCAGGCTTATTTCTAGGAGCGTTCTCGAGAACAATTTTGTTGCATACCGGAGGTATTGACGCACTTCCAATATTTGAAGTCATTTTCATCAAATAGAATCTTAAGAGATGAAAAACAAAGGAATGTTGTCAAAAGATAGTAATACACTAGTTCTTCAAAACTCAAAAGACTCTATAATTAGTATGTTTAATAACAATAATATTTAGTTATAAATGCATAATCTAAGGAAACAATAAAAAAGGGTAAAAACTGAAACCTTATCACCGCGTTCGATGTACTTGACAGCAACAAGGTCTTTGGTGAGTTTATCAGTCATGAGTCTGGCGACGCCGAAATTTCCCGATCCGATATCACGAACGAAGTCGTAACGATCACTGTCGTGCATGATCGGCGGCGGCATATCCATGGCAGCTGCACCGACGGGGATAGTAAGAGATCGGCGTGGTAGTGGAGATTCGGAGAGGATTACGATTGTTGTTGGAGAGTAAGCAACATTGTGTATGAAATGTGAAATGTAATGTAGTATGCAAATGGTGCTACTAAATGTTAATATTAATTAAAAACTGTTGAAATATTTCTAATTTAATATTATTTATTTTCTTATTTAAGAGTCATTATATCACTCCTAATTTTATCACACACCCCAAATAACTACTACTAAATGTTAATATTAATTAAAAACCGTTGAAATATTTCTTATTTAATATTATTTATTTATTTATTTAAAAGTCATTATATCACTCTTAAAACAAAGGAGTTACTTTGTATTTTCTCTCTTATAAAAGGAGTTCTTTTCCTTCATAATAATATACATTTTATTACCAATATCCTTTTCTACAAAAACAATAACTTCTAATGAAAACTAACACTGGCGAGAATATAACACCACATTTGGTTCCTATAATTCCTAAGGTTTAACATATTCCTAGCACCCAAGATTTCTAAATGGAATTGTTCTTCATCATCAAAATTAAGTGCTTAATCCTCCTCTTGATTGTACCAACCATATCCGGATCGAATTTTCTATACTCAAGAAATTTAATGGTAGTGTGTCTAATTTGGAACTATTTCTACTTTGTATACCTCTAAACTTTTGATTATTTAAATCACTCACACGATCTGATTCTTGCATAGGACAATCTATCACTTCTCTCAAGTCTATATCACTATCAAGCTATCATAATTCAAGGCCAAAAGAGTAGCCCAATTTTTTGCACGGTATTTTACATTCTTGGTTTACTTGGCATAAAATGAAAATATCTAGCGGTAATTAGACCACAGTTGATGAGTGTATTTGCTTCAACATGAAGTTTTGCTAAAATTGGATTTAAAGTCCTCTTGATGCTTGATCTCTTTTCAGATGCTGGTGCTTGGAAATACGTTGAGCAAAACAGACATGCTTATTTTAAAAAAATGCAGGTACTTTTTCTTTCTCATTCATTATAGTGATTAGGCTTTAAAGTTTAAACTATATAAATTTTCAATGATGGATGAGTTCTCGAAGTGCAAAGTTGTTGGGATTTTATTTTGGGAAATTTAATTGAATATTGTGACACATAAGTGTTATTCTCTCACTTTCTATGCAAAAATAATATATATTTACAATCATATATAAATCAGTTGCGTGATTACTCGCGACAGAATTATTAGAGTATAGTTTGGAGTTTGACAGGGGAATAGGTTCTCGGCCTCTATTTTGAAAAATAAAGGATACATCATGTAATCAACATGACTGTTCCAAAGAATGTTTTCAGAAATAAGTTTGATCTGTCATTGAAGCATGCTTTACCTATTCAGAACACAAGAAGGTGGAAGTGCAACCATTGTGGGGGAAGAGTTTAGCGGAGGAGTTTATCGAATCAAACATCATTTCGCAGGAACTAGTAAGGATGTAAAACCTTGCAGAGCTGTTCCAGATGAAGTTAAGAAGGAATAATGAATGTTGATGTTAAATTACAAACTAAGTTGATTCAGAAGTCAAATTTGTATGACATTGAAGAGCCTAATCGTTGATGGATCATCTAGCTTACTTGCAAGAAAAAGCCAAGAAGAGATTTTGAACACCACAAAATGTTTAAGAAATGTGCATAGTAGTGACTTCTCAGCCACTATAAACAACATGCGGAAAAAGAAATTAAGAGGATGTGTGCGCTCTATGTATTTACAACAATGATATTCTATTTAATGTGACAAATAGTGAAGAGTGAAATATGATGTTTGACCTTGTTGCGAAACATGGTTCAAAATTTAATCCGCCATCCAATTAGGGTCTAGGATTTAAACCAATATGGAAAATCATTAATGAAAGATGGGATGAACAACTACATCAGTCATTGCATGTTGTAGTTCAAATCCTAGACCATGTTTAGCAACAAGTTCAAACATCATATTCCATTCTTCACTATTAATCACATTAAGTGGAATAAAATTGTTGTAAATACATAGAGCAGTGGCCTTACACACATCCTCTTAATTTCTTTTTTCCGCATGTTGTTTATAGTGGCCTGAGAAGTCACTACTACTGCACATTTCTTAAACATTTTTGTGGTGTTCAAAATCTCTTCTTGGCTTTTTCTCTTTGCAAGTAAGCTGGATGATCCATCAACAATATTAGGCTTTTCACTGTCATACAAATTTTAGTTTGTAATTCCAGAACAACAATCATTATTTCTTTCTTAACTTCACCCGGAACAGCTCTACAATGTTTGACATCCTTACTAGTTCTGAAATGATGTTTGATTCGATAAACTTCTCCGCTAAAGTCTTCCCCATAATTGTTGCACTTACTCCTTCTGGTGTTCGGAATAGGTAAAAAAATGCTTCCATAACGGATCAGGCTTAGGTTCTGGAAGCGTTCTTGAGAACAATTTTGTTGCATACCGGAGGTATTGATTCACTTCCATTATTTGAAGTCATTTGCATCAAATAAAATCTTAAGAGATGAAAAAAAAAGGAATGTTGTCAAAAGATAGTAATACACTAGTTCCTCAAACCTAAAAGACTCTATTATTAGTATGTTTAATAACAATAATATTGAGTTATAAATGCATAATCTATGGAAACAATAAAAAAGGGTAAAAAATGAAACCTTATCACCGCGTTCGATGTACTTGACAACAACAAGGTCTTTGGTGAGTTTATCAGTCATGAGTCGCGGCGAAATTTCCGATCGATATCACGAACGAAGTCGTATGGTCACTATCGTGCATGATCGGCGACGACATATCCATAGCGGTGCTCCGTGAGGATAGTAAGAGATCGGTAGCGGTGATTCGGAGTTACGGAGAGTAAGCAACATTGTGTATGAAATGTGAAATGTAATGTAATATGCAAATGGTGCTACTAAATGTTAATATTAATTAAAAACTGTTGAAATATTTCTTATTTAATATTATTTATTTTCTTATTTAAGAGTCATTATATCACTCCTAATTTTATCACACACCCCAAATAACTGCTACTAAATGTTAATATTAATTAAAAACTGTTGAAATATTTCTTATTAAATATTATTTATTTTATTATTTAAAAGTCATTATATCACTCCTAAAATAAAGGAGTTACTTTGTATTTTCTCTCTTATAAAAGGAGTTCTTTTCCTTCGTAATAATATACATTTTATTACCAATATCCTTTTCTACAAAAACAATAACTTCTAATGAAAAGTAACTGCCTGGCAGAATATAACAGCCACATTTGGTTCCTATAATCCCTAAGGTTTAACATATTCCTAGCACCCAAGATTTCTAAATGGAATTGTTCTTCATCATCAAAATTAAGTGCTTAACAGTCCTCCTGTCTTGATTGTACCAACCATATCTAGATGCGAATTTTCTATACTCAAGAAATTTAATGGTAGCTGTGTGTCTAATTTGGAACTATTTCTACTTTGTTTACCTCTAAACTTTTGATTATTGAAATCACTCACACCATACAGTTTCCTGCATAGGACAATCTATCACTTCTCTCAAGTCTATATCACTATCAAGCTATCATAATTCAAGGCCAAAAGAGTGGCCCAGTTTTTTTGCACGGCCTGTATTTTACATTTACTGGTTTACTTGGCATAAAATGAAAATATCTAGCGGTAATTAGACCGTGGTTGATGAGTGTATTTGCTTCAACATGATGTTTTGCTAAAATTGATGAGTGTATTTGCTTCAAAATCGCGATCCCACTCGCAAGATCGTACGATTTTACGATCTTGTTAGAGTTTGGAGAACGGTGGGATCGCAGTGCAAAAACTAAAACGGTTGGAATGCTAGGATCGACGTTCCTTGCCGTTTCAGTTATCAAACTTATGAAATAGGTTCTTTTTGCTCTAACCTGTCTGGCATTTATTTCTCATACTTAATTCCATTTAAATGCTAATTTCTTAAAACCTCCCCAATACACTCATTATTTTTTTGAAACTTCCCAATATAACCACTAAACATATTAATTTTATGAACCTAGCCTATTCAATACAATCAAGTACTTTGTAATTCTTATTCCTCGACACTTCAAAATTTTTGAAGTTTAAATATACACTGTTTCACTCTTTTTAAATTTTTCCCCTTAAATTTGGCTGTGGTTTGAAATTTTTTTAATAAATTATAATTTTATAAAAATTATATATGCAATATATATCAGCTTGTGAAATTAGTAGGATCTTACGATCCGTGTTACGATACTCCGATTCACGATCTTGTTACCCCTCTCTGGTCTCACATAGGATCTTGATTTTTACTACCTTGCTTGCTAGTACTTGAGTAAAATGTAATTGAGATGCAATACTGTCTTGTCTCGGGTTGTTCTAGAATATTTTTTTGTAATTGTACCGTTTCACTTTTATGTTTTAATGTCAGCACCATTATGTCACTAATTTAAGCTATTTTTTGTCTGCTTCGACGGTTACTCGATCAAAAACTTTGCTTATAATATTTTTCAATGAGTAGAATTTTTTATTCCGAGGCACGACTCTTACATTTCATTGAGAATTACAAACTTCTTAACGGGATTCTGATTTCAAGACAACATTCTATCCGTCGAAATTAACTTCAATGACTTTGGGTACAAACTCTATGTCTACCGTGAAGGCGAGTATACCATCTAAAGAACTACCATCTGGTCAATGTCATACTTCAAAGCTGCAACTTAGTGATGGCAGTAGCTTATATGCCATGTTGGTGGTAAGAGAAAGTTTGCTTACCTTTTATGTAATTTATGTTGCGGTGCTAGTGCTACGATGATGAATTCATATTTGAAGTTCCATTTATTAGCAACTGTCTGAAAATTATAACTTAATATACTGCAATTGGAGTCTATTAGTCTAATCACATAGATGTTTGTTCTGAAGGTCGGGGCTGATGGAGGAAAATCCCGCGTTAGGGAGTTAGCAGGTTTCAAAACAACTGGATGGAATTACTTGCAGAATGCAATCATCTGTACTGTAGAGCATACTTCTGCTAATCATTGTGCATGGCAACGGTTTCTACCTAACGGCCCAATTGCACTTCTACCGATGGGTGATAATTTTAGCAACATTGTTTGGACCATGAGTCCAACAGAGTCAACTGATCGCAAATCAATCACCGAGGAAATGTTTTTGAAGGATGTGAATTCAGCTCTAGATGATGGATATGGACCTCATCCAACGTCAAGCTCGTTTGGAACTAAAGACATGTTTTCTTGGCTTAAAATGGATGCAACTTTATCAGCTAATGAATTCTTTGAAATTCCTCCAAAAGCAATAAGATTGGCATCCGAAAGGATGGTGTTTCCTCTATCGTTAAGGCATGCCAATTCCTATGCATCAAAACGCGTGGTTCTAATAGGAGATGCAGCGCACACAATCCATCCCCTCGCCGGACAAGGGGTTAATTTAGGTTTTGGAGATGCATTTTCTCTTTCAAGAGTTATTGCAGAGGGTATTGCCTTGGGATCTGATATTGGAGAGGTATGTTATGTTTTTGATGTTTATTTCATGGTGTTCATAAGATTAAGACCCTGTTTGGATAAAAAACGTAACTAATAGAAGTGACTAATGACCAATGTTATCAAATTGCGGCGCCATGGCCGCTATGGCGGATATACATGGCAGTTTTTTGGCTCGCCGCAATGGTAAATATCGGCCAATATTGTTTTTTTCCCGTCATATTCCTCTATGTTCTGCAAAGCGGCCCGTATAGCGAGATTTTGGTCTCCGTCATGGACCACCATCCGACATCGACAACACTGCTAATGACTATGTATAAGTTATTTTTATAACAAATGATACAATAAAGTTAAACTGTCTTCATATAAGTTATAAGAAGTTTTCTAAGGTATATCTTTAAAAGCTTATGGAAATAAGCTAAAAACAACCTCTGAACAATGTAATAAACTGTTTTCATAAACTCTCTTAATGTTGGTCTGCAGGTAAATTTGTTAAAGAAGTACCAAGCAGATAGGAAACCAGCGAACGTTGCGATGATGGCATTACTCGATGGCTTCCAAAAAGCTTACTCTGTTGATTTTGGGCCTTTTAATTTTCTACGAGCTGCAGCCTTCAATGGAGCAAACTATATATCACCACTCAAGAAAAGAAATTACCCATTTTCTTCTGAGTATAAAATGTAGTTGATTCAAAGTCATTGCTTAACAGCATTTGACACATGGCCTGTTCTTTTATTATGCGTTCATCAAAATAAGTATTGGCCAAAGGTTCAGCAACACCTTGGGATGAATTAAAATGATTCAGTTTTCATATTGAATCTATGTATCCTCGTAAAGTTTTTATGCATCAATGGGTGGAAGTTGGTGAGTCTTGCATCTTGCTACGTCTGCTGTGGTAAATTCAGAACCTGTTGATTGTAGGAATGTTTTCATTTTGATATTTTCTACTTTATAATTAGGATGAAAGTTAATACATTAATACATGACAATAGTACGACAGTAAAATAGTGTTCTCTATTATATTTATTGATTAAAAGTTTAGGTGAGATAGACTCCGGTGACTCATTAAGATTAAGATATATTAAGATATATTTAAGATTCAAAGAAGGTTTACAAAATTACTCACCAATTATCTTCTAAAAATATGTTTAATATTTTATGACTATAACTAGTTAATAAATATAATATTTCAATTAATTTATTAATTTTGTGACTTATTCTATGAGATTTTGTGTTTAGAAGATGAAATATAATGAAAAGTTGCTATTTTGCTTTAAGTTTTAAATTTGAAGTATTAATTATCTGCATAAATATTCAATTTTACTTGAAATTATAAGTTCCTTTTTTTCAGTTTTTTTTTTTTTGGTTGATTGGATATAATTGTTGGTTTTACTATCATTCTACTACCGCGAACTTATAAATATTAATAGCTTTGCATCAATGTTCAACCTTAAATTTGTATTTTTTTAATCTTAATTTTGGATGTATTTATATAACACAATGAATTAACTCTGAGATGTATATTTTTTTGATGATATAAGCTTATTTGGAGAGTCGAAAGAGGATTTAAATGAGAGGTTTAAGACTTGGAATCATATTGTGTAAACACGAATTTTTTACGTAATTATAAGTAAGGAGTATATAGATTATAAGTTCAACAAAAAAATAAATGTTTATAATCTAAAGGCGGAAGTTGTAGACAATATCATCCATCAAGTCACACAGTTTGGAAATTTTGGATTCGTAATTCAAAAGGAAATTTCTTAACCCACTCCATGCTTTTCTTACACACTGCGCAAAATTTCAAAAATACCCTTAAAAATCGAAAATATACTTCCGGTGCACACCCTCACACATACAATTCATTCATTTTCAAAAATTTTACAACAAAATTTTCTCAGAAATATATTTCCGGTATAAAATCGGAATTACACTTCCAATTATTCCTCTTAATCTATAAAATCAACTATAACCTTTCTTTTCTGCTCTCTATCTCTCTCACTCTGTCTTTCTAACCAACCAATATCATGAGAGGAGAAATTTGTAGTATTCAGCTTCAAGCTCTTAAACAAGAAGCTGTTATTGTTGTTAAAATAAGCAGTGAATCTAGCTACAAGAAGAGACCATGCACAAGTGACCCCTCTTCATGGTGCTAGTGTCATGCTTGCAACTTCAACTGGATTATTAAGAAAAGTTTGTCTACAAAACGGAAGTGCATTTTTGGTTTTATATCGGAAATGCATTTTGTTGTAAAATATGGTGAATTTTAGAAAACGAATGAATTATTTGTATGAGGGTGCGAACCGGAAATATATTTCTGGTTTTCTAGAGGGCATTTTCGGAATTGCATAGGGTGTTTTTCACCCTTATGAGATGGAATAAGAAATCCCCATTCAAAATGATGGAGAAATAAAAAGGATGTAAATCATGAATTTCAAGTTGGATGGCTGAAATGGATGGAGGTGGACTTTAGAATTTCACGTGACACAAATGTACTGCTTAAGTGGAAGGGGAAATTTTATCGGACTGCGAAAAAATTTGCGATGTTATATGAGACAAAATATTAGAAAGTTTGCAATAAACGCGAGAATAAAGTAAGCGTAACATAGATGAGAATGTTGTATTGCATGTATGGTAAGACTAAACATGATATAATTAAAAATGAAAATATCATAGAATGGGGTAATAGTAAAGACATGTAGAATTAGAAATGATAATTTTAGAGAGATCGCTAGTGTAACACCTATACTAAATATTATGGTGGAAAATAGATTAGACATCACAACAAAATTTGTATCTATAAGTACACACCCGATCCCGCCCCGAGTTTGATGAAAAAAATACTTTAATTGAATTTGAATTTAAATTTTCTCATATTACAATTCTGAGAGAAGATAGGAAAAAGACAGAGGAGTACGCAAAACTGCCATTCTATGTTCAACCTTCTAACCATGAACAACTAAGACAGATAAATAGAGGACTTGAACCTGTAATGTGTACTTATGGGAATGGATAATAGAGATATTAATACTCATCTCAAACCCAACTCATTGATATATTGGATTTTGATTTTGATAATTTGAAACATTAGATTTGATAATTTGAAATATTAGTTGTATTTTAAATTTTGTTTTTTTACTTTTTATTATTTGAAATATATATTTTGAAAATAATCAGGAACGTTTTTCTTTTATATTGAAAAAAAAAATTCTATTAAAAAGATTGATTACACTACATGAGTTAAAACGGGGCGAAGATACCTGGACTTAACTCGAACTTGTTTGAGGCGGTTTTGAGATTCAATTCCCCATTTATTATAGTGATTGAGGGGGGGGGGGGGGACATGAATTTATTAAAGATTCAAGTTTTAGTATGAGAAACGTAAAAACCTTCACTCCTCGGTCCATTATCATGCTTAAAATAGATTTACGGGATTTAGACATATAGAAAAAAGGTGTAGAGTGTATGATAAAGAGAATAGATGAGCTAGAGAGAAGTCAAACAATTAGATGAAGTAAAAATTATAAGAGAAATTATAAAAAAATAATATCGAGATTAACCATTTAAAGAGAAGTATGGTCTTATATAACTCATTATCACGAATGTTGATCTACATAAGATCTCAATTAGTGTGATAAGGTCTTATATATATATATATATATATATATATATATATATATATATATATATATATATATATATATATATATATATATATATATATATATTGTTCGGTGAGAACAAATCAAATTACATTAAAAAAAGTCAAAAGAATTAAAAAAAATTTATTTATCAATTTTAAAAAATATTTATATTTTTTAAGAGTATAAAACTTTTATTATAAATGTATTGTTTTTGTACATATATTATTGTCAAATTAGATGATAGAAGTTGATTATTTTATTATTAAAAAGTAAATTTTTAATATTTTTTAATATTATTTTTATAAAGTATTAAAAGTTTTTTAAAAGTCTTTTTACAGAATAAAATATTAATTTTTAGCACCTAAAATATAAATATAAATTATTGAAGATCAACATATCGTAAAATGATAATTTTTAAAATTATCTTAAAGAAATTTTTTATGAAAGTTTATTAAAAATGATGACATTTGTAGTGAACCCACTATCACGTAGAGTTGTTAAAATGGGCTACTAGACTCTAAACGAGTCAGTCTAAATGGACTTGAATACTTTAGGATTGGGTTAAAAAATGTTATTGTATTATAGATCTCAAAATTACCACGCGAGCCCGGTCTTAAATGGGCTTCAGACTATCCTTAACGGACTTTTTTAAACAAATTAAAATAAAAAATCTATAGCATTTATTATATATAAAATAAAAAATTATATTATTTTGAATATAATACATTTTTAATTACTATATTATTTTTTATAAATATATTTTTAAATACAATACATATTTATATTGTAGAATGTAATATTTAAAAATAATATTGATTATATTAATATATAATACTTAAAAAATAAATATTAAAGAGAATATAGACAAAATTGAATAAAATGACAAATATCATATATTATTTTAGAGTAATACAATATAATATTTAATATATATATTTTTTAAAATTTATATCTATGCGGATCCAATGGACTACCCACGACCCCCTAATGTATAGCAGATTTTTTTAAGACCGAACTAAAAAGTCCTTGAAAATATGAAAGAATTTCTTAAGACACCCTATTTAAGAAAAAACATCCTACAAAAAGCAAAAATACTTTCGAAAGTGTATTTCTAGGACACACTTTTTTTAAAAAGTTACTTTTACGGAAAACTAAAAATGTAGAAACTAATATTTCTTTGTGTACATAGCTATCAAAAATTTGTATTCCACCTTTACTTTTTACGTGCCTCCTCCACATTTTAACTGAACTGATTATTATATATTTTTATCCTTTAATTAAAAAATAATAATTTTTTATTAATATTTTCTTTTGCATATTTAATTTAAATATTTTTAAAAACTATTGAAACTACATAAATTACATATAGGGTGAAAAATTGTAATGTTAGAAACTAGAAATGAATTTTTGATTTATATCTGAAATGTATTTCTGTAAGAAATTAGAGTGATATAGGATGAATCTCAAAAATTAATGAATTAAATATATATATATAATAAACATCAAAAATACATTTTTAATTTTTAGAGATATTTTTGAAATTTTACATTAACACCTAAAAGATATTTATGGTACATTAAAAATCCTTAAATATAAACTCTAATTTAAAAGCCAAAATGCTATAAGTTTTTAGACCAAACGGACTGGGTCATATTGGTTAATCTATCCTCAAAGCTTTAGTATCAAGTACTAGGTGGTTTATGAATGAACTAACTACTTTTATGCACCATAGAATATATTTAAAGACTCGATATGAGTTATGGAAAAAATGAAACATAAAGACTCGATATCTGCTTGCCCCATGTACCGCTCAAGCAGATACCACACATGATTTTGGTCCCACATGCCAACTATTCAGAGTATAAGAAAATAAGGTTGAATGGAACTTTGTCATGGTAAGTATTGTATGGCCTCCATCTTACGTCATCATGTTGAGTCTAGTCGATATACACACGGTACAATAGGTTATGATCATTCTATCTACTAGGGATAAATCGAAAAGTATATGGCCAATCATGAGTATATAATGGGTCATGATTGAAATCGTGGATGTAGTGATAGTGAGCTAGGATCCATGCCTAAAAGTGAAAAAGAAAAAAAGTATTAGTAACAATTGTTAAAAAATATTAGTTTGTAACTTAATAGTGGAATTTGGTGTTTGACAACGGCGCGTATCTAGAGGGAGTTTAATAGACGCCCAAAAATTATTCTAGACACAAATCTAGAACTTAAAATTGTTTTGAAAGAGTTTTAATGCGGAAGCAATTTTCTGGATATGTCCTTTAAATGATATTATTGGAAACTCAAACATACAAATCAATTAATTGGTAACCTATGGAATACTAAATGATTCTTGATTAATTCACTCAATACAATAAGCCACTTATCTATTGTTTGAACAAGATCACTTTGCAATACTATTTCCAAGGCCAAATAATCAAATAACTAACTCGATCGTTTTATCAAACACTTGGAGTGCAAGTGAATTTTCAGAATATTTCCTTGTATGGTGTTGATATACAAAACCACTTATAATAAAAAATGATTATAAGCTATATCCACACCTGATTCAAAATCAAATTCAAAGACGAAAATTCTTACAATTCAATTGCTAACACAATGCTATTTGTTAAATCGATTGATGAAAAATCAAAGAAAGTAAAAGCGAAAAAGTAAAGGACACGAGGAATTTTCTACACAGTTCCCCAGTATCATCCTCACGTGTGGGTACGTATGCACCTAATTCCAATGGAATTAGGACAATTCTAATATGCAAAATTGTTTAATACAAAAGAAGAGCTTAGAACAACAATAGAAATTCTCCGATTGATGTTGGTGTAACCTCTTATTCTCTTTAATCTTAAGCAAGATCAAATCAACCGATAGATGCAACCTATTCTCCGCTTAAGCTACTTCCTTGCAAAGATTTTAAACACTCAAAGGATTCTTGCAAAGATTTTAAACACTCCAAGGGATTTCACTCGAGTAAATCCGATTTTAAACTATCAACACAAGATCGTCAATTCTATCACCCAATTCTTGTTACTTCCTTGAAAAGATTTCAAACACTCCAAGATTCCTTGCAAAGAGTTCAAACACTCCAAGATTTTTCACATGAACGATTCCTTATCGAATGATCTTGCACGAAAACCCCCAAATCAACCAATGATGTTGGAGGACAAATTCGATGTTTTTCCGGATGAAGACCCCTACAAATCTCAACCCAAATTCAATTGGAAAATCTAGATCTTCGTCTAGATGACACCCCAACGAAACATCATTACAATGTAATGTTAGTTTGTACCCATAGATTGGAAGCTTGAAGAAAAAGAGATGTAGGTTTATTTTATGGTATCATCAAATTATGAAAGATGCATGAATGAGTATTTATAATTTGGGAATATTTAGGGCAAAAAGGACAAATTCAGAATAAAAAAGAATTGAAAATTTGAAGGTATTTATAATTTAGAGTTTTGTCTTTATTTTTATTAAGGGTCCAATTATAATATTAGAACATGGCCTCCAGATTATTTTGGACGGACCTGACGACAACAACGATAGTTTTTCTTTGTTGAAATCTTAATTTGTATATGAACATAAGTTTTTTCATTTTGATGTGTGTTATACCCCAAAATTTGCCCTCCTATTTCTCAAGACAATCCACATCTCCATACTCAAGGGTTGACCAGATGAACCCTCTCCTAAGAAATCAACCCACAACTAGGGTTCTTGCTTCTCTTAAGACAAAATCAAGTTCTAATACCTCAAGTTGTCATCATACCTCCTCACATGTCTCAAGGGATCACCATGTCAAGTTTCAAGCCTCATAGCTCAAGTTTGGTCAGTCAATTGCTCAGATGGTTGAAAATCAGTTGTATTGGATAAAAAGTCAACTATGGTCAACATATAGTCAAACTTCAATATTTTTGATCAAGGGTTGATCATGAATCATCAAGAAAACTCAAGATCCGATCAAAAGTCAAAGTTTCCAGATTAGGATTTTTTGAACCAAAAGTCAAGAGAACTTTGACCAGGCATAACTTTCACATACTTTATCATAAATTTTTCCACCAAAGCTAATTTTGAAGGGAATTCAATTCTCTACAACTTCATGAATCACATGCCTTGGCGAAAAATGCTTTATTTGAGAGTTATGGATCAAGACATTATAGTTCCTCCTAAAAGTCAACAAAAAGTCATATTTTTGCAAAGAAGTGTACATGAACATGGAAACTTCAATGAAGATGAAACCAAAAGTAGTGTTTATAGAACATCGTGATCTTTCTAAAAAGTCCAAGAACACTTAAAAATGTTGAAAATTGAGCAAGATACAAGTTGTGCAAGTTTGACATTTTTGAGGAGGTGCATGAAGAAACATACTTAGCAAATGCAGATATTTTCCAAATGGGCCTATGTTTTCATGATCCAAACTTAATCTTGACATTATCTATCGCCTAAAAACTCAAGTGCACGACCATCTTGTATTTATTTGATTTATTTTTGAATTTAATGATTTAAATTCAATTTTAATTAAATAAAATACAAAGGTAAGAGTTAAGATGAGTTAGGCTTGATTTCTACTTGTCTTGAGGTCCAAGATAACCCATGCTAGCTGGAAATTTCGTGCACCATGCATTAATACAAGATTGATCCAAATATGGAAGAATTTGATCAAATATTTCAATCAAATATTTTGCATTCAAGTTGATATATTTTCCACAAATACTTGACCTAATATCTTTCCCTATATATACATAGCACATTCAGACATCAAGGAGGATGAGTTTGGCAGCCAGAAAACTAGGGTTCTTGTTCAAAATTTTCAAGAGAAAGTTGCATCTTCGAAACCCTAGTTCCAGCCGTTCTCAAGCAATTCCAAGCACTAATTCTTGTTCCTGAGGTATTATAGAGTAAGTACAAAGCCCAGCCATGGCTAAACGTCCATAAATCGATCCATGCATGAACTCAGTTTTCATACTTTTTCTGTTAATCGTATTTTTTATTCTATTATGTTTTAACTCAAACTAACACCACTAATGTGTTCCTGAGGTTTACTAGAGAAGGTTTGGGCCATCGTTACAAGCTTTTCATGGACAAATCGTGGTTTGCCATAGTTAGGGCATAGAACTGCTAAGCTTCGTATTTCTATTTGAAGGCACTTTCAGACCAAACCGACACCACCACTGAACTCACAGGGGTCTATTTAGGGAGGGTAGGCTTAATCTCTTGCATCGATTCTCTTTATTTTGCAGGTTTGGAATCTGACCTCGCCGGAGAAGAGGAAGCTGACCACCCTGGACGGTGGTTTGAACGTTTGACCCCGGTGACCTAGGCGTTGCGCTTTCTGATGGGTCCATTCAAACTCCCTAGGGCCCACACATGTTTTGTTTGAAAGTTAAAAATAGATACTCTGATAATATATTAAAGCTATAATCCTCTGATGAAATTGATACTCTAACATGTTTATGTTTTTCAGCAGATGTTCTGACTCAGGTGTTAGAATGAAACACTACACCGTGTTGAGCGGAAGATGAATTTAGAAGTTCTAAGAAAGAACTTCTGGAACACAACTTCTGATAGAAGCATACAAGTACAAACTCTAATAGAAGCACCATGTGCCAACTTCTGATAAAAACATGCAAGCGCAACTTCTGATAGAAGCATGCAAGCGCAACGTCTGGGGCTCGATCCCTTCTGACCCCTTTTCTCATTTTTCTAACTTTTCTTATTTCCTTATTTTTTCTATTTTTATTAATTTAATTTAGTTTAATTTTCAAAATTAATTAAAAGCTTTTCAAAAATCACGAAAAAATAATTTCTTTTCTAGTAATTAGGGTTATTAACCTAAAACCTTTTTTTTACTAATTTCCAAAACATTTTCACTAACATATTTCTTACTATACTGATTATTTATTTGCTATTCTGCATTTACAATTCTAGAAAAGATGTATAGGTTGCACATTTTTTATACTGTAATAGCGTAGATTTACATTTCTGCCTTTACTTTCCGCACTCCTATTATGTATCTGCCCCAAAGCCATGTAATATCGTAGGATTTACTTTCCGCACTTTACATTCCGCACTTTATTTTCCTGTACATATTTAACTGCTAGCTAATTAGGGTTTTCACACTTGCACACCCCTTAGGGTATCCTCTCTTGTTGCCTTTACGAATTCAATGGTCATGTCCCTCTAACGTAGGGATACCATTAGCAAAGACGCCTACAAATAATATCATCATAGTCCCTTCGATACAAAGATCATAGTCCCTCGATGACCCTCGATGTTGCCTAGCAATACATGATCTCGTCCCTCGATTGTTGCCTACAAAAGTGATGATCGTCCCTACGAATTGCTAAGGTATCGTTACATGTTGCCTTCAATGACCATACGATGACCCTTCGATTGTCCCTTCACATTAAACGAATAAAGTTACCTACCAAGTAATGGTATGGATAGCCTTATTCTAAAGGAGAAGGAAAAATAACATGGAAACGACCATTCTGAGTAGGTAATAATACTCTGTTGCTTGCTCCAATCAAAATACTTTTTCACACCTCACAGTTTTCAAATACTTTCAAAAAACACTTTGGATACATTCCAGCGTGAATCATATCAAAGTTAAACATCTTTACATTTCCAAACACTTCATATACATTCCAACGAGAATCATTACGAAGTCAAAGCAAAATACCCTTCTCAAACACTTTTTTCAAACTACAGAAACATAGAAAGCAATTGTTCAAGAGTGAGCTAAGCAACTAAGAGCCCGTAGATAACTACGGATGGAAAGGGTGCTAATACCTTCCCTTTTCATAACTTCCTCCCGTACTCAGAATCTAACGAAGGTCTTTTCCTGTTATTTTCACCTTCCATTTATTGGATAAAATAAAATTCGGTGGCGACTCTTGCTATCCGCAACATTTGTGATAAAAAGCAAAGCAAGCAAGTCAGTTCTCCCACCGTGTTATAAAACTGGCGACTCTGCCAGGATACAACCTAAAGAGAGGCTACCTTAGGGTTTAAGATCACTTTATTGCTTTCTGTTTGCTTTGTCTGCTTTATTTTTAAGGGTTGCTTGGGTATTATATCTGTGGGGGATCCTACACCCAGATCCAGGTTTCCTTAGGTAAGTAGCAATAAATCATCGCGACTGTTAGGCGTATACCAAAACGTTAAAAATGATGGCTACGGTTAGTGTGACACTTTGGATGTCCCGATATTCCTCGTGTTCAGTTGAGGAAATGTTTGGTGTCTGCGTGGTGTCATCAAGCACTAACTCAACTGTAGAATCCCAATTGACCCATCTTGGCCATCAGAAGGTAGTGAGATGGCCGACTTCGGTGCAGACTGAGGTTGGTTGATACTCGATGCTACGCTCATTAAGATTTGACTTTCGGGATGTTTCGGTCGACTACTTGGTATTCGTATTGAAATAAAGCATGTGAGAAAGATCCGTGATATGAGACTCCTAGAACCTGGTTACTATTATAGGACAGGTGGAACCCACTCAAAATTTGGTAGGGTAGACACCTATACCTCATGAAAAACTTAAACCTAGGGCTATTGTGTGAATTTCTTATGCTTGCAATTTAATCATGACATCATGACTGTTCGCGTTAAAAAGTGACGCGCAAGGGAATCGAATCTGAATTCGGATTCTCTAGATCGAAACGATTTACTCTTTTGATTTGTTTATAAAGATGCCGCAAGCATCAAGCTTTATTTTTTCCAACACAAGAAAAATGATTATGAAAAAGGGGAAAGCTGTAATACCCTCAATTGATATGATATGCATTACGACTAGCGCGAACTAGACGTAACGCATTGGGGAGATTCCGGGCAAGGGGGTTTGTTATATAAAGGGAATAGATGGTGCACCCTAAATATATATAGTTATTTATAGCTTTATATATGAATATGTTTGATATGTTTGTGTGTTTTAATTGTTATTTCTATTGTTGGGAAAGTTTCTCCTTTGGATTTTAAGAAGGGAAAATTATGTGGGATCCTAGGTTTTGTTATTATTGTGCTCGCAAAGATCATTGGGATCTTCTGCATACATATCCCTTAATGGGAATCAGAGCATTTGTAGCTCGGATCTAAAGGGAGCTATGGTTTGTTTGGTTTGAGGGAGAAGTTTTGCTCGCCAAGGATGAGACCTTGTGCCGACGTATTCTCAAAGGGATGTTGAGAAAGTCTGAGCAATCATAGTTCCCACTTATGCTAGTGGAAGCAACGGAAGGTTATTAAGAGACAGAGACGAATGTCATCTTAATGAAAAATGTATCTAATCTATTTCATCACATACATTTTGAATGGTTGATTGATTGATTAAATCTTTCATCGTAAGTTATAGGTGTTTTGCTTGAGTGTACAAGCGTTACCACTTACGAGTTAAGAAAGATGTTTGAAAAATGATTGAATCTTTTAATTGTAAGCATTGGGTGTTTTGCTTGAGTGTAGAAGCGTTACCACTTACGATTAAGAGATGTTTTTGTTTGAAAAAGTGTTTGAAAAGTATTTGATTGTATGTGATGTGATAGATGAGATACTTCTTCCATAGAGATGATAAACGTCTAAATCTCGATGAGAAATTGATTAGATTAGGGGGATGCTTTTAAGAAGCCCATGGGTCATTGTATTGTAAGCCCAAGAGGAGGTATTCCAAGGGTCATCGAGGGTCCTTGTATTGTTAGCCCAAGAGAAGGCATTCCGAGGGTCATCGAGGGTCCTTGTATGAAGCTCAAAAGGAAGCTATAGGGTATGGTTGGCTTTGGATTTAAGAGTGGTTTCACCGGGAAACCATCCTCTTAGGATTGAAGAGTGATTTCACCGGGAAATCATACTCTCAGGGTTCTATCCTAGTGCGGGTGATTCTTTGTATTGGAAGCCCAATAGGAGGTTGTTAAGAGATTTCCTGGTCTCTTTCATGTTTGATGCCCAAGAGAAGGCTAAATCCAACGAGGAGTTCTTTTGAACGAAGCCCAAGAGGAGGCTAACTCAGCAGGGGAGTGTTGTCTTATATGAAGCCTAAGCGGAGGCTAAACTCAGTAAATGAGTTTTCTTATATGAAGCCTAAGAGGAGGCTAAACTCAGATGAATGAGTTTTCTTATACAAAGCCTAAGAGGAGGCTAAAGGGAACCTAGTTGTTAGACTAGTTGTTATGTTATAACTGAACAGTTATATAAACAAGTGTACAATATATGTTAACAGGAGTTTATGAAGGAAATATAAACAAGTGTATAAAACGAGCGTTTAAAGCAAGTGTAACTTGATTATTTACGAGTTTGAATGTGTACAAGGGAATGAATATGTACACGAAAGGGTATTTATGTACAAGGAAATGGATATGTACATAAGAGGGTTGGGACTTACACCGTAAGGGAGGCCCATTGATTTAAGAGGAGTTTCACCGGGAATAATTCTTCTCTTAAAACCAATGGAATCGGTGTATAGACAAGCGAATGAAAACAAACGAACGAAGGTTGTTTATGCTTGAATATTTACAAAGATGATTGAATATGTACAAGGAAAATTGAATATGTACATAAAAGGATTGGGACTTACACCGTGAGGGAGGCCCATGATCAATTAAGAAATTCGAGGAAAAACTGGTTCGGTTTTATCTTCAAATCGGATCGATCATGGAAAAAGGTGTGTAAGTTTGATGAAATGTTTTGAAAAGGTTTTGAAAATGATTTTGAAAAGTGAAATATATTCACAAGAAAGTTTTGAAAAGATTTAAGTTTGAAAGTTTGAAAAAAAACATCTTTGAAAAGTATTAAGAATACTTAAAATGTTCTTTTTTGACTTAATTATAATATAAAAAGAAAATATTTTTTTGGATTTTTTGACATAATCACAAAATAGGTATATTAAATGACAAGTGTACAAAAAGTCATCTCAAAATGAGAAGTTTTGATTGGTTTTGAAAATGTTGAAGTTTGATAGAAAAGGTGAAGAAAACAAGTGGTAAAAATTTGATTTTGGTCCTAATGAGGTTTGAACTCATGACCTTTGGCTTGGAATTGAAAAGTTTACCACTGAGCCAAGTGCTTGTCTTGTTATTTACACGCTTCCATTTAATTATATTTTAAAACAAGTCTTTGAAATGTTTAAAAATGAAGGAAAGTGAAAAAATGACAAAATGGTCTTAGGGGGATTCGGACCCTGGACCATAGGGAAGGCATGGAACATGAAAAGCGTGCTGGCAACCGCTGGGGCGGTAATACATCCGTTCATTTATTTACTTTCATGTTATTATATTATAAAACAATATTTGAATTTCTGGAAAAACAAGAAAACGCGCGCATTGTTCATCCTCTTCCTCAAATCTTCATTCAATCATAGATTCTTCGTTTCTTGATGAAATTGAATGATGTAAACATCAAACTTGCTTGTTTTGAACCCAGGAACACGGCGGTGGTGGTTAATTTCATGTATTTTTAGCTTAAAATGATTAATTCGGATCATTCCCAGATGAACCCTAATTCTAAGAATCAACATGAAATCGTGTATGGATCATGATTTGTTAAATTGATTGAGGGTTAATGATCAGTGAAGGTGCAGAAACAAAATGGACAAGCAATTTTTGAACTGGAATGCATGAATCATAGAGTTCGAAGTATGAGTGGCTTACCTCTTCAAACTGAAATCGAAATCCTCTCTAAAGTGTTTCCAGCTGTTGTTTGATGATGGCTATAGCACCACTAGACCTTATGGAAGGTGTTTGAACGCTATGCTTGCTTTGAAATGATCTAGATTATTCCACCCAAGTCCAACTGCACCTCCTTGGTATGAGTTTCGAATTCAAGGTTGGAGGTGTTACAGGTCAGGGATAATGATCTGGATCACTTATATGAAGTATGTAGATGATGTTTGAAGTGTTAAACCTTAGCTAGCTCGAGCAAATTAACAGTTTGGATGTTAAGGCACAAATTGCAAGCTTTTGGTTTTTTTGATTATGTTTCTGAGTTTGATCACTTCTTATGTTGTTTTTAAGTTTTAGACAAATTCTATTTAGTGTTTAGAACATGTTAGACACCTAATTTCTCTCAGATTTTGCAAGATTTGCAAATTGCAAAAATCCCTCACTTTAAACTATGAAACTTGAAACTTAAGCAAGAAAGAAGGAAAGCTTAATTTGGATAGATTTGGTGTAGTTTGGAAATGAGGAAATGACCTCTATTTATAGGCCAAGAACTCTGAATGATTTGGCAAAGATATCATTGAAGGAAACTTGCAACTTGGTTAAGAGGTAATAATGGAATCTTTTGCATTTAATGCAAAAGTTACTTTCTTAACCATGGTTAAGTTTTCTTCTTTGATTCAATCGACTTCTCAATCATTCAAACTGATATTTATCAGTTATAATACACCTCTAAGTGATGACAAGGCTTCTAGAAGGAGAAGTTGCAAAAAATGACTTGTAATTTTGAAGCATGAACTTGAAACCCATGGTTTTGGAGCTCTATGTTTCAAAATCAAAAGTATAGCTAGACAAAGTGTTTTTGTAAGTTCTTGGACATTTTGGAAAGCTTGTAACAAGGGCTACAACTTTCATGTTTTGAGTTTTTTCTGAATCCAAATGGATTTAGGTGAAAAATGTCCATGAAAGTGATGAAAAATCATGTTTCTTAACACTTAAAATTTTTTCTAAGTGTTAGAAATTTTTCAAATCTTGTCTTTTTGTTGACTTTTTCATATTTCCTGATTTTTTATGATCATGATGGATTATTTGAAATGTTTTCATGATTGAAAAAGTTTGATTTTGAAAAAGTTGACCAAAAGTCAAAGTTTGACTTTTCTGAGCAGATGAATTTTTATCAGACGATTCAGAATTTGTCTGATGAAGAAACATGGACTTTTGTGATGTTTTGAATCAAGAAATTAGGTCAAGAAAAAGCATTGAAGATGTTAAGATCAATCTCCAAGCAAATAGATCATTCATTGATCAGAAAATCAGTGATTCACTATCTTCGATAAAAACCCTAATTGGTCGATTCCTGATAGATCATGAGAAAAAATTGGGAATCTGAAGATCAAATGTTGATGATTGATTAAGATAGGTCAATTGAGGTGAGTGGAAACTCAAACCCTAATTGATCACATCTTGAACAGATGAAATTTTGAAGAAACCCTGATTTTGACTTTTAGAAACCACACACGATCTATTCTATTCTGAAACTGTTAGTGATGTTGTGATGCATATATGAGGTGGTATATTAGGTCAAAAATTGGGGTATGACAGATGCCCCTATTTAAGTTTCTTTAACCTGAGATATGAAGATGAATATCTTCATCTCGATAGGTGTGAAGAGACTTAAATATCAGAATACGCAAATTTTGGACCTAAGATACCAAAAAAATGCGAATGATGCAAAGTGATTGCAAAAAAGTTCACCCAGGAGATATCAAAGAATGATATGCTGGGTAAAGATTGTGAGGATGACTCAATCTGTCTAAGAAAGGAGAATCCTGTTTGTTGGGAAATAAGCAATATGTTTCACTGGGAAAATAGATTCACAAAGCATGTGAATATCTGTTTCATTTTGGGAAACGAGGAGATTACCTTCTGTCAGCCTTGTGACAATGTTTAAGGTATTGAGTTCTGAAGAAATTACCAATTATCAGCAAAGTGATAACTATAACAAGGTAATTCTTGAGAAAATTACTGAGTATTCAGCCTTGTGAATAAGAGCCGATGATGGAAACAGATCTCAAATGAGTTTCTATTTTCACAACTACAATCTTGCCGGGGATCTCTCTTTTTCAGAAGATGCGGGCATTTTGATTGAAAAGACACAGGTTTTCTTTTAGACAGAAAGACAACTGCGGAGATTTCTTGAACTTTCATGATTGGACTTGCTGAGAAGAACAATCGTTTTATGATAAGTTTTCAGATGAAAAAGAAATAAGCAGCTCGGATGTCGAGGCTATTGCTTATTGTTTGCAGGTAGATTTTTTTGTGAAATCTAATCTTGAAATGATTAGAGACAAGATTCTATCTAGGAATGAACTGGAACGAATGGTCAATCAAGACTTCGTTCCTAATGAGGAATGATCTCAGTTGGGGAACATGATAGAGAAAAATGTGAAATTCCTGGCAGCAGATACGTGATGTCACAGAGAATGTTATGACACAAGATCGACACTCTAAACAATTCACACTTAATTTAAGCAGTAAAGAACACAATCAATTGTTTACCCATTGTAACTACACCTACATCCGGGGCTACCAAGCCGGAGGAAATTCACTATTAGTAGAATTAATTCGGAATAAACCAACCGTTTATCTCCTTCACTTAAAACCTACCCAATGCAACTTCAATCTAAGTCCTACTTAGACCTGAGTTCCTACTCACTCCCCCTCAATCACAGCAGTGATATCAACCTATTGATTAATTGAATTGTGAAGACACTCTTCAATAAACATACTTGATCTTGCTTCAAAGCTTTAATCAAGAGACACAACACTCGTGCTTCAAAGCTTTGAGTGATAAACAACCCTTACAACCAAATCCTAGTCCAAGGCACTTATCAAATGATAATTGCTTGGCTCACAAGAGTAACTAGAATTACACAAATTACAACCTGTTAAATCTTCAATACAGTCCAGAGGCACACCAGCAGAATAAGGGTTCTATTCTTATTATAGAAGCAGTCCTGAAACTTCAGTTTTGGGCTTCCATAATAATAGCTAGGGTTCACTTAATTTAACCTAAAGACTTGGTCTTATTAACAACCAATTTAGGTTTAACTAAGATTAACCATACAGCCACGTGAGCATGTGATTCAAATACATAAAACATAATAAAAACAGCTCAACAAACTTCCTGAAAACTCTCAGGAAAAAGATTCTGCAGAACAACAAATGTCACACAGAATGTCATAACATCGGTTATGACATCCGTTAATTTTTTGCAGAATTCCAGCACAGTATTTAGCTTCCAGTCTGAGTTGTACTTGAATCATCCTTCTCATGCAAAATTTACCTTCAACTCTGAATGTCATGACATCAGTCAAGACATTGTCAAATCCTAGTTTTACCAAAAATTAATGCCAACTTAAAAACACTTACAAACTCCCCCTTTGGCAAATTTTTGGCTAAAACAAACTAAACTATCAGAGTACTAAATGCAGCAGAAATAAAACACCCAGTCTAAGCTAAACTAAGCTAAACAACCAGATCCTAAAGGAGATAAATTCTACCCACAATTTTCCATACAATTGCCCATAATACCCATAAATTCTTCTCCCCCTTTTTAGCCACAAAGGGGCCAAATTTACCAGTACAATTGCCCAACATTCATCATATTAATAAGCACCATCAAAGTTAAATATTACATACCATCAAAAGAAATACAAAGTGCAAACAGGCAGAACAAAAATAGCATAAACAAAATTAACATCAGAATAACAAAGGCAGGAAAACAACAACAGCAGGTGACCACAAATCAGGTACTTTCTTTTCCAGAAGAAGCACTGTGGTATGTTGCATCTTCTGAACTGCTACCAGCACCAGTGACTTGATCAGCATCAGCATCTTCATCCAAGTTGTCAGCAAAAACATCACCAGCTAGCCCTTCATCCTCAACCTCTGTGTTTTGCTCCTTTTCCAGTGTAGAGATCATCTCTTCAAGACTTTGCTTTCTTGCTTCAAGCTCCTTGCAAGTTGTTTTCAGCACAGCAATGACATTTTCCATCTGTGAATTTTCCTTGACATTTGATGTCTCAACAGATGTCATGACAATGTCTGGGACATGCTTTCCTTGGAATAACTTGTAGTGGAATCCAAGTGCAGGAGCTCTTTTACAGACTGAATCTCTATCAACAAGAATGTCAAGGTATTGATCAATTATGATACCACATAGGAGGGAGGGAAAGGCTATTGGTCCCTTAATTGCATAACTGTCAGCATGTTTGAGGGTTTGTTCAAAAATGTAAGTTCCATAATCAAACTTTGCTTGAGTACCAACAGCAAAGATGAATCTGCCCAGACCAATGGAGATGGTTGACTTGTGGTTTGTTGGAACCCAATTTGCAGCACCTATCTTGTGAAGGATAGAAAACTTAACACTCAGTTTGCTGGCAGTTAGCTTTCCTTTCATTGGCCAATGTTTCACTTGTTTAGCAGTGATTGTTTGACAGACTTGATTATCAGTTTCTTCTAGCTCAGGTTGAGCATCATCTGATCTTTCCAAATATTTGTTTATCACACTTGGGGAAAACTTCACTCTTCTCCCTCTCACATACACAGTCTTGAAATCAGCTGACCTTCCATCAGCACATCCACTTGACAAGTTCACAATGAACTCCTTCACCAACACATCATAACAGTTAGAAAACTTGACCACAGTTTTCATCAGCCTTGCTTCCTTAATCAGATCTATAACATCCTTGCATTCAAGGGCACTCTTGTTCAGTTCCCTTTCTATAGCAATCCTTTTCAAACACACATATTTCAACCTGCTAGCACTCTCAGGGTGGTGGAAAGAGATGTTATCAATAGCCACTTCAGGGACTTTGGGCAGTTTGCCTAGAGAAGGTTTCTTCTTGGGTTGAATGTCTGAGACATTCTCTTCAACATTAAAGTCAGAATCCTCATCAGTTTCTGAGGGTTCAGGAACCTTCCTTTTCTTCATGATTGGGGTTTTCTTGGGTCTAGAGGTACCACCAACAGTCTTCACCCTACCCTTCCCCTTGGAAGTTCCAGCCTTGTTGTCTTTACAATATTTTTCTTCAGTCTTGCTCTCAGTCCTAGGAGACTTATGAGCAACTTTAGCAACCTTCTCCTTAGAAGGACTTGGAGTAGCATTCTGCTTCCCTTTTCTATTCATCATTCTCTTAGCAATGCTAGGATTAACACTAGCAAGGAGATCATTATCATAGAATTCTTCATCCAGGTCTATGATAGGAGGTTCCACATCCTTTTCAGAATTCTTCACTGGAGAGTTTTCCAGGTTGTCATCAACTGGTTTCTCTGGGGATTCTTCAAGAATTCCATTAGAGGAGCTTTCTGGAGCCTTTTCCATGTTAACATTAGCAGGTTTTTTAGGAGATTCTTCAAGAATTCCATCAGAAATATCATCATCAGAAATCACAGGGGGCTTATCAGCAACACAATTTTCAGGGGTTTTATCAGAGGTATCAACAACACATTTTTCAGGGGATTCAACAGAGGGTTTAGTAAAAGGATTCACATGGGTTTTCTTAACATTATCACCAGATGTCTTGACATTCTCTGTGACATCTGGATCAGTTGCTAAACTAGGGCTAGCAGATTCTTGATTTAATGGCACAGAAACCCCAGGCACAGAGTGATTCTCATTTAGAATCCTAGTTACTATTCTAGCTATGGCTTGATGAACATACCTAGAACCTTCCCTGTTTGCTATTTCAGGAGGAACAGAGTGTCATACCCCAATTTTTGACCTAATATACCACCTCCCATATGCATTACTGCATCACTAACAATTCAGAACAGAATAGATCGTGTGTGGTTTTTAGAAGTCAAAATCAGGGTTTCTTCAAAATTTCATCTGGTCAAGATCCAATCAATTAGGGTTTGGGTTTCCACTCACCTCAATTGATCCATCTTAACCAAACATAAACATTTGATCTTCAGATTCCCAACTTTTTCTCATGATCTATTAGGAATCGACCAATTAGGGTTTTTATCGAGGATAGTGAATCATTGATTTTCTGATCAATCAATGACCTATTTGCTTGGAGATTGATCTTTATATCTTCAATGCAACATCTTGACCTAATTTCTTGATTCAAAACATCACAGAAGTTCACATTTTTCATCAGTCAATTTCTGGATCATCTGATGAAATTTCATCTGCACTGAAAAGTCAAACTTGGACTTTTGGTCAACTTTTTTAAGACAAAACTTTTTCAATCATCAAAATACTTCAAATGATCCATCATGATCATAAAAAATCAAGAGATTTGGAAAAGTCAACAAAAAGTCAAAATTTCCAACACTTAGAAATTTTTTCAAGTGTTAGAAATTTCATGTTTTTTTCCTACTTTCATGGCAATTTTTCACATAGTTCCACTTGGAATTAGAAAAAACTCAAAACGTGAAAGTTGTAGCCCTTGTTACAAGCTTTCCAAAATGTCCAAGAACTTGCAAAACCATTTTGTCTAGCTATACTTTTGATTTTGAAACATAGAGCTCCAAAAGCCATGAATTTCAAGAGCATACTTCAAAATTATAGGTCATGTTTTGCATTTTCTCCTTCTAGATGCCTTGTCATCACTTAGAGGCAGCTAGTAACTGATAAATATCAGTTTGAATGATTGAAGATAGGATTGGATCAAAGAAGAAAACTTAACCATGGTTAAAGGAAGTAACTTTTGCATTAAATGCAAAAGATTCCATTATGACCTCTTAACCAAGTTGCAAGTTTCCTTCAATGATAGCTTTGCCAAATCATTCAGTTTTCTTGGCCTATAATTAGAGGTCATTACCTCAAATTCAAACCACACCAAAGCTATGCAAATCAAGCTTTCACTCTTCTTTCTTGAATTCTAAGTTTCATAGTTCAAAGTGAGGAATTTTTGCATTTTTGTGATTCTTGTAAAATCTGAGAGAAACTTGGGGTCTAACATGTCTTAAACATCAAATATAACTTGTTTGAAACTTAAAATCAACTTAATAACAACTGAAAATCAGAATTGCTTTTCAAAATTTCAAAACTTGTATATGATGCCTTAACTTTCAAACTGATAATTGGCTCAAGTTAGTCTTGATTTTATCATCTGAACATCATCCACATGCTTCATATAAGTGATACAAATCATCATCCTTGATCTGTAACACCTCCAAACTCGAATTTGAAACCTATGCCAAGGAACTGCAGTTGGACTTGGTCAGAGTGATCCAGGTTGTTTCAAAGCGAGCATAGTACTTCCACACGTTCCATAGGGTCCAGTGGTGCTGTAGCAATCATCATAACACTTTTGGAAACACTCTTTCAAGGAATTCGATCTCAGCTTCAAGAGGTAAGACCTTGAACTTTGAACTTCATAATTTCTAACTTCCAATTCAAAAATGGCTTGGCTGTTTTGTTTCTGCACCTTCACTGATTGTTAACCCTCAATCAATTGCCTGATTCCATGGCCATACACGATTTCATATTGATTTTTAGGAATTAGGGTTCTTCGTGTTCTGGGAAAATTAATCCTTTAAAACTAAAAATAAATGAAATTAACCACCACTATCATATTCCTGGTTAAATTTCGTGCAAGTTTGATGTTTACATCATTCATTTTCATTGAGAAACAAAGAATTTGGGATTGATGAGGATTGAGGAAGAAGAAGAACAATTCGCGCGTGTTCTTGTTGATTTTCAAATTTAAATATTTCGTTTATAATATAATAACATGGAATGGGATATATGAACGGATGTATTACCGCCCCAGCGGTTGCCAGATCACTCTTAGTCCTTTGCCTTGCCTTGCCCAATGGTCCAGGGGTCGAATCCCCCTGAGACCATTTTTTCAGTTTTCACTTGTTTTTTTAACATTTCATTGACTTGTTTTAAAATATATTTAAATGGAAGCGTGTAAATGACATGTTAAGCACTTGGCCCAGTGGTAAAACTTTTCAAATCAAAGCCAAAGGTCATGAGTTCAAGCCTCCTTAAGACCAAAACAAATTTTTACTACTTGTTTTCTTCATTCTTTTTTTTACCAAACTTCAACACTTTCAAAAACCAATCAAAACTTCTCATTTTGAGATGATTTTTTGCACACTTATCATTTAACATACCTATTTTATGATTATGTCAAAAAAATCGAAAAATATTCTCTTTTGATTATATTTTTATTAAGCCGAAAATGAGACACTTTAAGTACCTCTTAAGTACATTTCAAAGATATTTCTTTCAAATTTCGAAACTCAAATCTTTTCCAAACTTCTTGTGAATATATTTCATCTTTCAAAAACATTTTCAAGACCTTTTTAAAACATTTCATTAAACTTACACACCTTTTTCCATGATCGATCCGATTTGAAGATAAAAACCGAATCAGTTTTTTCCTCGAATCGATCATGGGCCTCCCTCACGGTGTAAGTCCCAATCCTTTTTATGTACATATTAAACTTTCCTTGTACATATTCAATCTTCTTTTATCCAAGCATAAACAAACTTCTTTCGTTTGTTTTCATTCGTTTGTTTATACACCAATTCCATTTGTATTAAGAGAAGAATTATTCCCGGTGAAACTCCTCTTAAACCAATGGGCCTCCCTTACGGTGTAAGTCCCAACCTTTCTATGTACATATGCATTTTCTTGTATATAAACATCCTTTCGTGTACATATTCATCTTCTTGTATACACTCAAACTTGTGAATATTCAAGATACACTTGTTTTAAATGCTCATTTAGCACACTTGTTTATATTTCGTTCATAAATTCCTGTAAATAAACATCACACACTTGTTTATATTTCCTTCATAAAATTCTGTGAATAAATGTCATACACTTGTTTTATAACTGTTCAGTTATTAACATAACAATTAGTCTAACAAATAGAACCCCCGCAGATTTAGCCTCCGCTTAGGCTTCGTATAAGACAATAATTCATTCATCTGAGTTTAGCCTCCTCTTAGGCTTCATATAAGAAAACTCATTTACTAAGTTTAGCCTCCGCTTAGGCTTCATATAAGACAACAGTCCCCTGCTGAGTTAGCCTCCTCTTGGGCTTCGTTCAAAAGAACTCCTCGTTGAGTTTAGCCTTCTCTTGGGCATCAAACAAGAAAGAGACCAGGAAATCTCTTAACAGCCTCCTATTGGGCTTCCAATACAAAGAATCACCCGCGCTAGGATAGAACCCTGAGAGGATGATTTCCCGGTGAAATCACTCTTGAATCCTAAGAGGATGGTTTCCCGGTGAAACCACTCTTAAAGCCAAAACCAGCCATACCCTATAGCTTCCTCTTGAGCTTCATGCAAGGACCCTCGATGACCCTTGGAATGCCTCCTCTTGGGCTTACAATACAAGGACCCATGGGCTTCTTAAAAGCATCCCCTAATCCAATCAATTTCTCCTCAAGATTTAGACATTTATCATCTCTATGGAAGAAGTATCTCATCTATCACATGACATACAATCAAATCTTTTTCAAACACTTTTCAAACAAAAACATCTCTTAATCATAAGTGGTAACGCTTGTACACTCAAGCAAAACACCCAATACTTACAATTAAAAGATTCAATCATTTTTCAAACATCTTTCTTAACTCGTAAGTGGTAACGCTTGTACACTCAAGCAAAACACCTATAACTTACGATGAAAGATTTAATCAATCAATCCTTTCAAAAATGTATGTGATGAAATAGATTAGATACATTTTTCATTAAGATGACATTCGTCTCTGTCTCTTAATAACATCCCGTTGCTTCCACTAGCATAAGTGGGAACTACGATTGCTCTGACTTTCTCAACCTCCCTTTGAGAATACGTAGGCACAAGGTCTCATCCTTGGCGAGCAAACTTCTTTCTCCCCCAAACCAAACAAACCATAGCTCCCTTTAGATCCGAGATACAAATGCTCTGATTCCCATTAAGGGATATGTATGTAGAAGATCCCAATGATCTTTGCGAGCACAATAATAACAAAACCTAGGATCCCACATAATTTTCCCTTCTTAAAATCCAAAGGAGAAACTTTCCCAACAATAGAAATAACAATTAAAACACACAAACATATCAAACATATTCATATATAAAGCTATGGATAACCATATATATTTAGGGTGCCACATCTATTCCCTTTATATAACAAACCCCCTTGCCCGGAATCTCCCCAATGCGTTGCGTCTAGTTCGCGCTAGTTGTAATGCATATCAAATCAATTGAGGGTATTGCAGCTTTCCCCTTTTTCATAATCATTTTTCTTGTGTTGGAAAAAATAAAGCTTGATGCTCGCGGCATCTTTATAAACAAATCAAAAGAGTAAATCGTTTCGAGCCAGAGAATCCGAATTCAGATTCGATTCCCTAGCGCGTCACTTTTTAACGCGAACACAGAGGAATTAGGTTCAGAGGTCTTACCAGAAGGAGATGCTTGAGATCTTCTTGCATGTCTTGTGCGTCGTTTCTTGACCCTCCCAGGATCAGTTGCCATGGCACGTGTAGAGGAGTAACCTCTAGAATCTCAGGCTGCATTGCTTCAGCGTTTGCCCTAACCCCATAATCAGTAGGAGATGGAGAGCCAGCTTCCTTTGATGATGAAGAAGACGAAGACATGTTTTGTTGAGACATCTTGAGGAAAAGCGGAAAAGTTTGACTGAGAGTTTGAGAGTTTCTATTGAGGAAATGGCAAGTGATACTTTCAAATGAAGAAACTAAAATATATATATGTCTCTTCCTATTCTTGGACTTTTGAAAAGTAAGAGGGAAATAATTAATTTGCCCACTTAAAATTAAATGAAATAAAAAGTCTCTTCCATTCCTTGTTGTAAGCAATGTTAATTGCTACAACTCTTCATATTTGCAAATACCCAACTTGCCCCTTAAATTCTCAAACTGACTAGCATCAAGAGCTTTAGTAAAAATGTCATCCAGTTGAAGCTCAGTGGCTACATGCTCCAATTTAATCACTTTTTCTTCCATAAGATCTCTGATGAAGTGATGTCTAATGTCAATGTGCTTAGTCTCTTTGTCTTGAATAGGATTCTTTGAAATATTAATAGCACTCAGTTGTCACAAGACAATGTCATGACATCCTGTGACATTGTACTCAACAAGATCCGCTTCATCCGCACCATTTGAGAACAAGCTACACCGCTATGTATTCACTTGATGGATAATGTGATACGGTGAACTGACTTTTTAGTGTTTTGTATCGCAAATGTGCGGATAGCAAGAGTCGCCACCGACTTTTATTTTTATCCAATTAAGGGAAGGTAAAAGTACAGAAAAAGACCTTCGTTAGATTCTGAGTAAGGGAGAAGGTTATGAAAAGGGAAGGTATAAGCACCCCTTTCCATCCGTAGTTATCTACGGGCTCTTAGTTGCTCTTAGATCACTTTTAAAAATGCTTTCTGTGTGTTTGACAAAAATGTTTTTGAAAAGGCATTTCGCTTTGAATTTGTAATGATTCATGTAGGAATGTATACAAAGTGTTTGGAAATGTTTCATTTTTTTGAAAAGAGTTTGAACTTTGACAAAAGTGTGAGGTGTGAAAAGTATTTTGATAGAGCAAGCAACTAAAAGTCTTATTACCTACTCAAAATTGGTCGTTTTCGTATTATTTTACGTTCCTTTAGAATAGCGCTATCCATACCATTAGTTGGTAGGTAACCCTATTTGTTGGATGTAAGCAGGACATTCGAAGGGACATCGGATGGTCATAGAAAGCAACTTGTAGGAAGTATCCTAGCACATTCGAAGGGACTATCATCATTTTTCGTAGGCGACAATCGAGGGTCAAGATCATGTATTCGGAGGCGACATCGTGGGTCTTATGATCTTTGTATCGAAGGGGACTATGATGATTTGTTTTGAAGGCAACGGTGCTAGAATACCTCTACGTTCGAGGGACTTGACCATTTGAATTCGTAAGGCAACGAGAGAGAATTACCCTAAGGGGTGCAGGTGTGAAAAAGAGTGTGTTGATTCAGATATTTTATCTTGAAAATTAGTGAGCTATGTTGATTATTATCTTGCCATACACGCCTAGTTGCTAGCAATTTATAGGGTGCGGAAATTAAAATGCGGAATGTAAAGTGCGGAAAGATAAATGTCCTACGCTATTACATGGCTTTGGGGCAGAGACATAATTTAAACTTGCGGAAAATAAAAGCCTAATTAAAACTATTACATCCCATAAACAGTTACATTATTGAAAAAATGAAAACGGTAAAAGAAACCGTCTGAAACGGAGTAACCTGTAAAAAGATAAGAAATCGGAAAATACGAGAGAAACCGAATAATAGAAAAAATGTTAGAAAAATGCAAGTTTTTTGAATGAGAAAAATATGACATGCTGGAAATAACATAAATATGCTAAAATAATTTTTTGGGATTTTTTGGATGCAATTTAATAATTAAAAATGAATTAAAAGTGATTTAAATGCAAAATTATGAATAAAAATAAATATGCATGCAAAATTATATTTTTAAATTTAATAAATTAAATAAGTATTTTATGAAAATAAATGCAAAAGGAAAAATATTTTTGATGATTTTTTAATGCATGAAATAAAAATATGAAAAGAATTAAAATTGATGCAAATATTAAATAAATAAGAAAATAGAAAATAATTGAAAAAAAAGTGAAGTTTGTAAAAGAAACACAAAACCAGGTCCTGATGAGGTTCGAACAGGTGACCTTTTGGAGTATCTGGGAACAGTAAGCGTCTTAACCACCAGGCCATGTGACATCTGGTGTTGGAAAAGTGAAAATCGAATCAACATAAATGATGACGCGTCCTGTGAATATTTGAAACACAGTCAGCTCGCGTGGGGTCCAGTTTGAACGAGAGAGCGAATCAGAAAGCTCCATTGTGCCACGCCGTCTCCTCGCAGGTCCACGCCCGACAGCGCCGAGCCCTAGCTCCCCTTCTCCGGCGACCTCAGACCTGAAACCTGCGAAATACACAAAATAAATGGAAAAGCGGTACCCTACCCCCCTAAATTGGACCCTACGAATCCATTGGTGATATCCGTTTGCCCTAAAAACGCTTGTACAAGCCCGCTCGATCGAAACAGCCTTAAGTGCCCTAACAATGGCAATACGATTTCCAGACGTTCAAGCTTACATGAAAGGCATCATTCATGGCCTATTAGGTATCCTGAATCCATACAAACAAACAAGAACGATTAATAATGCATGATTAAAGAAATTCGAATTTCCAAAAAATACCAAACCGGAGCAAGTCCTTGTGCACGATCTGGGCAGCCTTTGCTTCAAGTAAGGACTGGAATCGATTCCTGGAGACCTCTGGGAGATGTTTGGATGGCTGGTTTTGGCTGAGAGTGGCTGCAACTAAGAATTCGATTTTAAAAAGTTTATGAAAATTTTTGACAACATAAGGGTTCTTTCTTGGGCTAGGGTTTCGTGTGGCTTGTGATACAGCTTGCTTGGTATTTATAGAATAGTTTGAGAGAGGAAAAAGAGTGAAAAAAGATTTGATTTGGAGCATTCAATATTTTTCAAATAAAAATCAATTTTTGAAAGAAATTTGATTTCCTCTTCAATGCATGATCATGCACGAAATTGGCAAGTGTTTTGGGCTTCCTTGGACCTCAAGTTTGGTATAAAATCAGCCCTTTTGGAAAATATATTATTTTCATATTTTATATAATTTAATTTTGAATTAAATGTTCTAAAATTCAAAAATAAATTAATAAAATAGAAAATTGCCATGGCCAAGTATTTATGGGTCAAGAATAATGTCATGAACAAGTTTGGATCAAAAGATTTTAGGCCCATTTGGAAAATTTTGCATTTTGACCAAAATGTCCTTCTGTGCAATTGTCCAAAATTGCCCAACTTTTGAATGGTGTATCTTGCTCAATTTTCCACATTTTTGAGTGTTCTTGGACTTTTTGGAAAGCTCTAAGAATCCTCTAACTAACCTTTTTGGTCTCATCTCAATTGGAGTTTCCATGCTCAATATATCTTCAAAACAAAAAGTTGACTTTTTGTTGACTTTGAAAATGACCTGTAATGTTTTGAGCCATACCTCTCAAATGAAGCATTTTTTGGACATTCTTGTGAGACATGAAGGTGTAGAGAATTGAATTGCCTTCAAAACAAGAGGTGGTGGAAAAATTTCTAAGAAAGTATGAGAAAGTTATGATCAGTCAAAGTTCAGTTGACTTTTCACCTAGAAACCCTAATTTAGAAAGTTTGACTTTTGAGCAAATCTTGAGTTTTCTTGATGAATCATGATCAACCCTTGATCAAATGATGAATGTAACTTCAAAATGAGGATGTTGACCAAAAATTATGAAGTTTGACTGTATGTTGACCACAGTTGACTTTTTGTCCAATACAATTGATTTTCAACCATCTGAGCAATTGTCTGATGAAACTTGACTTGTGAGGCTTGAAACTTGACATGGAGAATCTTTGAAGCATATGAGGAGGCATGAAGACCATTGGAGATGTTGGAAGTCCATCTTGACCTGAGGATTGCCAAACCCTAGTTTGGGTTGATTGTCTAGGAGAGAGTTTGTCTGATCAACTCTTGAGGAATCCTTGAGTATGGATGTATGAAATATCTTGAGAAGATGGAGGGCAAATTTTGGGGTATGACAGCTGCCCCTGTTAAATCTTCTTGTACTGGAAGGGTTAGATTAGCATGCTTGCCTTTCGTGACCTGGAGGTAGAAGATGATTGAACACTCGAGTACACCTAAAAATTTGCACTCGCTGTTGGATAATGCGGGAATGGGCTTACAGATGCCATTTAGAGAAGGTAGAGACTTCGCTGGGGGATGAGTCGTATGCTAGACTCGAGGTTGTTGATAGGAGAATTGACGGGGATGGGCTTGAGATGCCATCTGGAAAGGTCAATGCTGGGGAGTGAGCCGTACGCTAGGCTCTGTAGACGTTTCTGGAAGGAGCACGGAGATGGGCTTAAGATGCCATCCGGAGGGAGTCGTATGTTAGACTTTGTGCTCATCTTTGAATGAAGTTATTGGTTTGTATTGATTTTTAACCATGTATGCAGCATTCCAAAAGTTGAGGAACACTGATAAGTAGTCGGAGATGGGCTTAAGATGACATCCAGGGCAACTGAGTCGTACGCTAGACTCAGTAGTTGCTGTTGATAATAAGAAGGGATCAGAATAAATCTTCGTGCCGATTATTCTGAGGGAGGTAGTAGTTGGCAAAATGTGGATATCTTCCCTGTTGTGCATCGGGTGTTGATCCATTGCCTGTTATCGGAGGATAACTAGGGGCGGTCTTTCAGATAGTTTTCCGCCGATTCGGGCAATTGGACCACCGTCGGAGGACAACTAGGGGTGGTCTTTCGATAGTTTTCCGTCGATTCGGGCTTAATCTCGACCACCGTCGGAGGACAACTAGGGGTGGTCTTTCGATAGTTTTCCGCCGATTCGGGCTTAATCCTGGACCACTGCGTCGAAGTGACTTTCACCTGTTTTGGAAAAAACAAGAGAAACTTTGATAGAATATTTGTTAGTCTTATGCAAAGTATGATGCATGACAATGTGTATGAATGACATATGCATGAATTATGACTTTATGAGTAATGTATGAATGATAGATGTTGTGGTATTTCAAAACATATCCATCTTGAAGAAGATGTGGATGTTCTGCTTGAGGATTTCTGTCTTCTGCTTGGGGATTGAGTAGGTGAGAACCCCGCTTTTGAAGGAGAAGAAAGATATCCTGGATTCCTCCGATGCACTATCTGACCAAGTCTTGGGCCTAGATATTGTTGAGGAAGGTAGAGATTTGAGAAGCTCGTTGTTGGAGATCTCATATATAGGCCCTACTGGGGAGAGTCTGGGAGGAAGTCCGTTGGGGATCTTGCATGTAGACCCTGTTGGGAAAAATTAGGAGGCGCTCTACTGGGGATGTGGAGTGTAGATCTCACTGGAGAGCGTTTGATGGTTGCTGGAGACCGGTCAGGGCCTGGAATCTCCGACGGGAATAGAAGATGTAGATTCTCTCCGGTGTACTATCTGACCAAGTCTCGAGTCCGGATACCGCTGCTGGAGAAAAGGGGAATTGTTAGGAGATATTCTGCTGATGATAAATACCTCGGCTGGGGATGAAGTGTTATTGCTTGAGACCGATGTAACATTGCTCGTTGAGTGGAACCATTGTTCGGGATTAACGATACTCCGTTGGGGAGGTTTAGTGTGACACCTCTGCGGATTATGTTCTGGGGAATGTTTTGGTGACCTTCATCGTCATCTCAATTCCTAGAGCCCGTAGTAACTACTTTTGTATGCCCACTTTTATGTTTGTGATTAGATTCTTATTGTCAAATGCGTATAGTCATTCAAAACAAACGTTGGACTTATTCCAAACGACAACAACAAAAATTGTAAAGAGAAAGAAGCTTGCATTTATTTGAAAGGTGGCGTATGGCCGAGTAGTTTGTACACAAGAAAGGTAAAAAGCTATGCGGAAACAATCTCGTTAAGTTCCAACTATGCTAGTACTCATATATTTCGACTATCTCATCTCCTTGAAAGTGAGTAGCGATCTTCGCCATTTGAATCTTGAATGATAGTAGTCCAAGCGGTGATCCGAAGAGACATAGTCATACGCTTGAATCCCTAACTTTGCCTTTCGGGTTTTCGGTTTCCGGATACCCTTGCCCAAGCCGCTTTTCGTTTTCGACTTGCCGTGTACATGTTTTGTATATATCCTTAACTTTGCCCGAACCCTTTGGTTCCAGATGCCTATCACCTAACGGGTCTCTCGTAGTATTTTTGACTATGTTTGCTCACGGGTGTGAGAAGTCTTCACCATCCATGGTGCTAAGTATCATAGCTCCGAAAACACTCTTGACTACAAACCCTCGAGGTGGGAGTCCATTTGCCTGGGTCACCTTGTGGAAGAATGATGCGCTTGACTACTAGGTCACCAACTCTCGGTGCTTGACCTTCTTGTTAAATGCTCTTATCATTCGCTTCGATAATCATCCATGGCAAATGGATGTGAGTCGTTCTCATCAATCAAGTTAATCGATCGGTCTCGAACCCAATCGTTCGTCTAACTCTACGTCTGGAGGACTCGGTTGAGGGTATCCGAACCTCGATGGGTAGGACCCCCATACAAGAGAGTTGCCCTGTTGATGTTCGTCTTTGTGCGATAACCATGAAGAGCAAATGGTAACATCTAATGCCAATCTTTGTAAGTCACCGTCATCTTCTGTATAATCTTCTTAATGTTCTTGTTGGCGGCTTCCACTGCGCCATTCATCTTAGGCCGATAAGGAGAAGAATTGTGATGTTTGATCTTGAACTGCGTGTAGAGTTCGGTGATCATCTTATTGTTGAGATTGGAACCGTTATCTGTGATAATCCTTTCAGGAGTGCCATACCGACAGATAAGATTATGCTTGATGAAACGAGCTACAACATTCTTGGTAACAGATGCAAACGAGGCTGCTTCTACCCACTTGGTAAAGTAATCGATTGCCACAAGGATGAAACGATGTCCGTTGGAAGCTGTGGGCTTAATTTCTCCAATCATGTCAATGCCCCACATTGCAAAAGGCCAAGGATCGTTAGAGCATTCGGAGGTACGTGTACTTTGTCCGCATAACGCATTTGTGACAAGATCGAGCATAGCGGTGACAATCGACTTCCATGGTGGACCAATAACTCTTAAAATCTTCTTAGCCATGGTGTGTCCAACCAAATGCGCCTTCGTAACTCTTCCATGATGCGTATTGCGCTCCATCTACATAGTAAGCACAAGTCGTGGTTGCACTTGTATAAGATGCCGAGGAAGAATTTGGATGCAAATCTTCTCATGAACTTCTTATCATTAATGATGCCCTCTGGATATTCCCGAGTCTCAAGATACCTCTTCACATAGTACCAAGGTTTCTCTTACCACAATACCGTTCACAACTTCTCAATGATGATTTGGGCGCCTCGTTGCCCCATCCGACTTTGAACATAGACATAGTAGCCAATGCGCCAACCGATTCTCTTCTCGTGGAATATGATTGAAAGTGATCTCTTCAAAGTAGGGGATCAAACATGCTCTCGACACGGAATGAGATTCGGATGCTTCGATCCCACTCGCCTTAATCGACCGATCACTATAGCCGAGTCTCCATATACTTGCAAGAACTTGATTCTTAAATCGATAGCTTTGATACCCATGATGCACCGCCATGTTGTTCGCAACAAACATAATCTGCGGTGAAAGGCGATGTCACTAGGATGTAATGATGGCGCCAATGTCATTGCCAAGTCGTTTGAGGCTCCATCAAAGACCATGGTCCATCGGGATCCTTGTTCAGTCCTTCGTCCGGCCTCGGTTCTTCACAATCGATGACTAGTAAAACATCTTCATCTGGAAATTAACGCATAGATCGATAGTCATCTACGACTTGATGAGCCAAATGATCGGCTACTACACTTCCTTTGATCGCTTTAGAAGTGTACCGGATGTCATATTCGGTCGATCATTTGTCATCTTGCTATTCTTCCGAGAGAGTGGTTTCTCAAATATGTCTTTTATCGGATCCATCTTGGAAATCAATAAGGTAGTGTGAGTCAACATATCTTCTTAGTCGGCCCGAAAAGCGTTACAAGTTTTCTCAGAGTATCTTGTTTCACAATCGGTAAAATTTTGCTAAGGTAGTATATTGCATGCTCTTTTCGACTGACTCATCATGTTGCCCCAACACACACCCCATTGAATTCTCTAACACCGCGGTACATGATAAGAGGTCTTCCTTCAGCAGGCGGCATCAGGATGGGAGGATTCTGAAGGTACTCCTTGATTTTGTCAAAAGCGATCTGGCAATCGTCGTTCCATTCTACCACTTGATCCTTCTTAAGTAACTTGAAGATTGGCTCACAAGTAGCAGTTAAATGTGCAATGAATCTGGCAATGTAGTTCAATCGGCCCAAGAAACCTCTGACTTCCTTCTCGGTGCGGGGAACTGGCATCTCTTGAATAGCTTTAACCTTGGCGGGGTCAACCTCAATACCTTTTCCACTGACAACAAATCCTAGGAGTTTTTCGGATCTGACTCCAAAAGTGCACTTGTTAGGATTAAGTCTTAGTCTGTACTTCTTCAACCTATCGAACAATTTCTGCAAATGATCGAGATGTTCCTCTTCAGTCTGTGATCGAGCTATCATGTCGTCGACGTAGACCTCTATCTCGTGATGAATCATGTCATGAAATAATGTTACCATAGCACGCTGATAAGTGGCGCCCACGTTCTTCAGTCCGAACGGCATAACCTTGTAGCAGAAAGTGCCCCACTGTGTAACGAAAGTAGTCTTTTCCATGTCTTCAGGAGCCATTTTAATCTGATTGTAACCGGAGAAACCATCCATGAAAGAGAAAACTTTATGCTGAGCGGTGTTGTCAACCAGAACATCAATATGAGGAAGTGGGAAATCGTCTTTCGGACTTGCTTTGTTCAGATCTCTGTAATCCACACACATTCGAACATTGCCATCCTTCTTAGGCACATGCACTACATTAGCAACCCATTGTGGATAGGAAGTAACAGCTAAGAAACCAACATTGAACTGTTTCATGACTTCAGCTTTGATTTTTTCTGACATCTCAGGACGCATGCGACGAACCTTTTGTTTCACTGGGAGAAAACCTTCTTTTGTCGGTAATCGGTGTACCACAATATCAATGTCTAACCCTGGAATGTCTTCGTATGACCATGCAAAAACCTCAATGTAGTCTCGTAGCATCTGAACCAACCTTTCTTTAACACTGTTCTCAAGATCCGCTCCTATCTTGATCTCTTTTCTGTCTTCGTTAGTACCCAAATTCACAACCTCAACTTGCTCTTCGTGTGGCTGTATAACTCGCTCTTCTTGCTGTAGCAGTCTGGCAAGTTCTCCTGGCACTTCACAATCTTCCTCACTTTCGTCTTTGGCTTGGTAGATCGGATTATCGAAGTCATATTTAGCAATAGCATAGCTGTTATTAACGAGATTCGGAGTGATTCTGCAGTGTATCACGTGGGTGTGTGTAAGAAACACATAGCTTTTTGAAGGGGTGATAAAGTAAAAGAAAGAAAACAAACAATTGAATGCAAAAGTCCAACGAATTTATTGAATGAAAACGCAAGGCACTAGGCTTTCAAAGTTTATTGTTCAAACATAAAGAAATACGAAAAGCAAAAAAAAACAAGAGCAATTACTCCCGACTAAAGGAGATTGGTATGATGTCTTCAGTCTTCCAATTGCTGAGCCCTTTGTCTGGAGTTGGGAAGATCCACTTGCTGATGTTGAAGTCGCTGTCGTCGTCCTCTATAGCATGGATTCCACTCTGGCTGATGTGGAAAGGAAGTTGTCCGACACGTTCGCGGCGTATCATCTTCTGACCTTTGATGGTGAAGCCTAAACCAGTCTTGTCGGATTTGAAAAGAAAATCGGGGAGTTGACCCCAAACAGCACTACCTCCTTGTTCAACAGCAGCTTGAGCATCCTTCAGCGAGGCCATCCTAGGTGGAGTTGGTGTAATTTCAGGAGTGACAGGAGAGTCAACAAGCATGACTCTGGGGATTGTTTCAAAAGCTTGACAGGGAGTCTCGAAGAATTCTCCTTCCATCTCAAGGTATCGGAATGATTGTAGATGACTGACCATATATTCTTCTTCACCACATACTGTAACGACTTTCCCTTTCACTGGGTATTTCAGCTTCTGATGCAAGGTAGAGGTAACAGTGCCTGCCCCATGACAAAGAAAGTGGAGTCAAAAGTCAGGGAACCGACTTTAACAGGCTGAGTGAGCTCTCCAAGTTCTGTTCGCTTAGAACCATCAAAAGCTCTCACAATAATGTCACTGGTCTCGAACCAACCCTTCGACATCAAGTCGATCAAAAGCGTCTTGTAGGATATTCGAGCGTAACCAAGATCAACCAAAACATGAGACAGGGTAACGCCCTTGCATTCAACAGAGATGTGCAAGGCTTTGTTGTGTTTCTTTCCGGAAGAAATCAAATCAGCATCAGAGAAGCCTAGGCCGTTGTTGGCAGCCAGGCTAGCAATACAAACTTCAAATTGATCAGTGGTAGTGTCTTGAGGTACATGAGCATTCTTCAGAAACTTTACCAAGGCTTTAGCATGAGCCTCGGAGCACAAGAGCAGAGCAAGCATGGAGATTTTGGATGGAGTCTGTCCCAACTGTTCCACAACATTGTAGTCACTCTTCTTGATGATCTTCAGAATTTCCTCTATTTCTTGTTTGGAGGTGTCTTCAGCAACTTCCTTTGGTACTTCTAGTTGAGCAGGATGAGTCACTGGTTCTTTCCCTCTAGCTTGGGGAATGGACTGAATAGTTGGAATGCGAGCTGGAGTCACAGTGTCTTTTGGAGGAGAAATATCTGGAGAGAATACTCTTCCGGTTCTGGTCACCTTACTAGATCCGGTGATGTTGTCAATGTCAGGAATGGTAGCTTCAACTGTAAGATCTTCAATGGTCGAGGGTCTTTCTTGACGCCATGATAGTAAACATCACTCCATAATTCCAAGGAATAGCTTTGTCGAGGAATATGGAACTGGCAGGAGAAGTAATGATGAGAGGTGCCACCTAGGCACAGGATCGCAGAGGAAATTCTTATTGTGTTAACATCAAGATAATCTTCGGAAATCGTCACCCCATCCGTCGCCTTAACATCTTCAATAGGAATCTTGTAGCTTTCAGAATGTACTTCACCATGTAATCATACTTTCCACTTGGCTGCCCCAAGGTATCCCACACGTGGTACAGTTTCATTCGCATTGTCAATCTTCAACTTAGACATTTCTTCACACGCTTACGCAGGTGGTTTCGAAATAATATCTCACGGTTATCCATCATGCATCAACACGCCTTCTCAACCAAGCACAACCATCAGTGCGGATGGGCACCAACGACAATTCTCCGGCATCACGGATTGACACCGCTCGTAGTAAATTCTTCTTAACCATCGAGGAATGGTCAAGTCATCTATGTTGAAAACATAAGTATCTTCACCAACAGCATTGGAACTCTTTTCATGATTAGGCATAGGCGCGTTGATCACATTCGAGTCTCAACGGAGGATCAAACTCAATCGCTTAGCTTCAATCATATCTTGAATCTTGTTCTTCAGAGCCCAACAATCATCGTACTATATCCCGGGCTATTGGAATGGTAAGCACACTTAGCATTAGGATTGTAACTCGGAGAAGAGGTATTGACATTTTGAGGAGGATCCTCAAATCGACTCGCTTTCAACATGTGTTGCAAGGCTTGCGACAATGGCATGTTGATCTTCAAACTGCCTTTGTTGCGATTCGATTACGCGCGTTGTCTCACGAGGTTGTCTGATGTAGGATTGAGATCACCCCTGATTGAGCACGGTCGGTCTTGGCTCGGCTTTTCGACCATACATAGCATTAACTTCTTTCTTACCACCAAAAGATCTTTTCGCGAAGATTTGAAGATGACTCTACATGAATCTTCCCACTTGATACCGCTTCAATCGCCGTTCAATATCATTCGGTGAATCCGGTCAAGAATTTCAATCGATGATTGAAGAATGGGCTGTCAATGTTCCCATGAACATATCAACCAACTCCCTATTGGACAAGGGTGGTTGAACTCTGCCTGCTAGGTCTCTCCACTTCTGAGCATACTCCTTGAACTTCTCATCACGACCCATAGACATGCTTTGTAGTTGCATGCGAGTGGGTGTCAATTCAGCATTGTACTCATACTGTCTGTAGAAAGCATCAGCCAAGTCACTCCAAGTACGGATACGGTCATTCTCTAGCTGATAATACCACTCCAATTGAGTTCCGGACAAACTTTCTTGAAAATAGTGCATCCACAACTTTCTGTCATCAGTGTGGGGATTGATCTTCTGGACATAGGACTTCAAATGTAGCTTAGGGCAAGACATGCCATCATACTTAGCAAAAGTTGGAACTTTGAACTTGGGAGGAATCACAACACCAGGGACGAGACTCAAATCATCAAAATTCAGCCCGGACATCTTCAGGTTTTCCACAAATTCAGACGGTCTTCAAGTTGCTTGTACTTGTCATCTTCATCAGAGTATTGGCCATCATCATAGACTTTTTCAGGCTCATGCTGACTACCTTCACCATCACCCTTGTTACTTTGCTCATCCTCCTTCTTGACACTTCCTTCAGAGAGCTCAATTCGACTAACCACTCTAGGACCTCCTTTGTAGCGTCTGCTTATGTTGAGAAGACCAACAACCTTCTTTACATTAATGAGCTTCTTCGATCTTCTTGGCCTTGGACCAAGTGGTGAACATCTCTTAAACCGAGCATTCGAACACGGAGATCTTTGATGGTGCTCAAGAGCCATTTCTGCAAAAATAAATAGCGAGCAAATGAGAAAACCAATCTTCAATGTACCTGTGATGCAATGTTATGCTATGATATGCAATGTTTATGCGAATGCAATGCAATGTTTTCAAGGACCTTAGAGATTTAAATTTGTTAGACAAGCAATGAACAAACATTTATTAGTACTCTTTTTATTCCTTTCTTTCTTTTTAAGTACAAGAGATAGTTCAAAATAATAAAAGAAAACATATAAATCCTAAATCTCTAAGTCTCCCATGGGCGCTTCCTCTTGGTGCCGATGTAGGCGTTGATGTTTCGCTCCTCATGAAGTAGCTTTGTCAACTCTAGCACTTTCTTCTCACTTGCATAACACTGAGCTTCAAAGGTATCCCTCTCTTCTTTAAGCTGAATCTAGGATCTCTTCAAGTCTTCAAAATCAGTAGGCATGTCGGGATGGAGAACGGTATAGGATTCGTCACCTATAGCAACAGGGTAAAACAGGCGTGAATGGCATCATGAGGTTTTGAGCTCGAGCTCGCACCCATTTGAGGTAAGGTTCCCAAGGAATGGAGTTCTGGTGCCCCAAAGTCTTGGTATCAGGCTTTTTTACCATGCCCCAAGCGTGTATGAACCTTCGTCGGTAATTCTGGAGATCGTGGTTATAGTCGAACACAATGTCTTGGAGAAGCATATCATGCGGACCATCTCTTCGAGCAAAACCAAACTGACGTAGAGCTAGAGAAGGGTTATAAGTAATACCTCCCCTTATACCAAGTAGTGGTACATTAGGGAATTCTCCACAACGATGAATGTGAAGTCCTTTTGAGAGAAAAGACTCCACAAATATCCGAATGAGAGAGTGACATTAACCTTGAGACCATCTCATCCTTTGTTCATTCTTCAAACCGATGGAGGAAGGTGCGAAATAAACCACCTAGAAAGTAACGGTATACAATACATGAGAGTTCCTTGTCTCTTAGTAGTACGAGTGTGGAGAGAATGCAGAATATCTCCAAGTAAAGTAGGCACAGGATTGCGGGTAAGAAACAGCTTGATGGCATTGACATCTATGAATTGATCCGAGTTAGGGAATAGAACCAAACCATAGATTAGCAAGGCCACAATGTCTTCGAATGCATGGAAACTCATAACTTTGAGGAATTCTCGGGCTTTCTTAATTAGGAACTTGGAAAGTAAACCCTTAACTCCACTCCTAGTTTCCCAATTGGCTTCAATGTCTGACCGCTTTAGATGTAAGGCTGATGCGATGTCTTCGTACCTAGGAACCTTCTCTAGACCGGTGAATGGCATTTGGTCAAGAATAGGTATCCCAAGTAGCTTAGAGAACTCTTCCAAGGTAGGAACCAACTGATAATCTGGGAATGTAAAACAATGGTGTTTCGGATCAAGAACCGGAATAGACATGTATCATATCTTCTTCAAAACCGAGATAACCAAATCAAGTAGATATCCATGTCTTTTGATGAACCGAGCATGGTCGGAATTTCAAACCAATTCTTTGAGTGAGAAGGTATACCCATGAAGTTGATTCGGATAGTCTTTCTAGAAGCCATAATTCCTACAAACAGCAAAGATAAATCCCTAGGTCCTTGAAATAGTTAGAAATGATATGCAATGCAAATGATGTCATGATGTCATGTTTGGCACACACAAGCAATTCACACAATGAGCCTAGGGTTAAGGCTTGCAAGAGGTATAGGTGATTACCCCACCAAAAGTTTGAGTTGATTCATCCTGTCCTATAATAGTAACCGGTTCTAGGAATCTCACATCATTGATCTTTCGTAGCGTTTATTTCAATCGACTACCAAGTGGTCGATCAAAATATCCCAAAAGATCTTAATGAGCGTAGCATCGAGTATCAACCAACCTCGGTCTACACCAAAGCCGACCATCTCACTACCTTCTAATGGCCAAGATGGGTCAATTAAGGTTCTAAAAGTTTAGTTAGTGCTTGATGACACCACGCAGAAGCCAAATACTATCCTCAACTTGGAAATGAAGAGTATCAGGACATCGAAAGTGTCACACTAACGTAGCCATCATGTTGACCGTTTCGATATACGTCTAACGGTCACGACGATTTATTGCTACTTACCTAAAAGGAAACCCGGATCCGGGTGTAGGATCCCCCAACAATATAATACCCAAGCAACCCTTAAAGATAAAGCATACAAGTAAAAAAAAAAACAATAAAGGTGATCTAGAAATCCCTAAGGCATTCTTTCTTTTTAGGGTGTTTCCCCAGCAGAGTCGCCAGTTCTGTGATACGGTGAACTGACTTTTTAGTGTTTTGTATCGCAAATGTGCGGATAGCAAGAGTCGCCACCGACTTTTATTTTTATCCAATTAAGGGAAGGTAAAAGTACAGAAAAAGACCTTCGTTAGATTCTGAGTAAGGAGAAGGTTATGAAAAGGAAGGTATTAGCACCCCTTTCCATCCGTAGTTATCTAGCTCTTAGTTGCTCTTAGATCACTTTAAAAATGCTTTCTGTGTTTGACAAAATGTTTTGAAAAGGCATTTCGCTTTGACTTTGTAATGATTCATGTAGGAATGTATACAAAGTGTTTGAAATGTTTCGTTTTTGAAAAGAGTTTGAACTTTGACAAAAGTGTGAGGTGTGAAAAGTATTTTGATAGAGCAAGCAACTAAAAGTCTTATTACCTACTCGTAGGTCGTTCGTATTATTTTACGTTCCTTTAGAATAGAGCTATCCATACCATTAGTTGGTAGGTAACCTATTTGTTGGATGTAAGCGGACATTCGAAGGGACATCGGATGGTCATAGAAAGCAACTTGTAGGAAGTATCCTAGCACATTCAAGGGACTATCATTATTTTTCGTGGCGACAATCGAGGGTCAAGATCATGTATTCGGACACATGGGTCTTATGATCTTTGTATCGAAGGACTATGATGATTTGTTTTGAAGGCAACGGTGCTAGAATACCTCTACGCTCGAGGACTTAACCATTTGAATTGTAACGAGAAGAATTACCCTAAAATGCAGTGTGAAAAAAGTGTGTTGATTCGATATTTTATCTTGAAAATTAGTGAGCTATGTTGATTATTATCTTGCCATACACGCCTAGTTACTAGCAATTTATAGTGCGGAAATTAAAATGCGGAATGTAAAGTGCGGAAAGATAAATGTCCTACGCTATTACATGGCTTTGGGGCGAGACATAATTTAAACTTCGGAAAATAAAAGCCTAATTAAAACTATTACATCCCATAAACATTACATTATTGAAAAATGAAACAGTAAAAGAAACCGTCGCAAAACTAAAAAGATAAGAAATCGGAAAATACGAGAGAAACCGAATAATAGAAAAATGTTAGAAAACAAGTTTTTGAATGAGAAAAATATGACATCTGGAAATAACATAAATATGCTAAAATAATTTTTGGGATTTTTGGATGCAATTTAATAATTAAAAATGAATTAAAAGTGATTTAAATGCAAAATTATGAATAAAAATAAATATGCATGCAAAATTATATTTTTAAATTTAATAGATTAAATAAGTATTTTATGAAAATAAATGCAAAAGGAAAAATATTTTTGATGATTTTTAATGCATGAAATAAAATATGAAAAGAATTAAAATTGATGCAAATATTAAATAAATAAGAAAATAGAAAATAATTGAAAAAAAAGTGAAGTTTGTAAAAGAAACACAAAACCAGGTCCTGATGAGGTTCACAGTGACCTTTGGAGTATCCGCAACAAGCGTCTTAACCACCAAGCCATGTGACATCCGTGTTGGAAAAAAATCGAATCAACATAAATGATGACGTCACGGAATATTTGAAACACACCACGCGTGGGGTCGGAAAGAGAAAAAAGCTCCATTGTGCCATCTCCTCGCAGTCCACGCCCAACACGCCGAGCCCTAGCTCCGTCTTCTCCGGCGACCTCGGAACAAACATACACAAAATAAATGGAAAAGCGGTACCTACCCCTAAATCGGACCCTACCATCCATTTGCCCTAAAACGCTTGTACAAGTCGGCTCGTCGAAACCTAAAAAGTGCCCTAACAATGGCAATACGATTTCCAAACGGCTTACATGAAAGGCATCATTCATGGCCTATTAGGTATCCTGAATCCATACAAACAAACAAGAACGATTAATAATGCATGATTAAAGAAATTCGAATTTTCAAAAAATACCAAACCGGAGCAAGTCCTTGTGCACACGATGCCGCTTCAAGTAAATCGATTCACGAGACCTCCGGGAGATGTTTGGATGGTTTTAATTTTAACTTAGTTCGATTTTCAAAAGTTTATGAAAATTTTTGACAACATAAGGGTTCTTTCTTGGGCTAGGGTTTCGTGTGGCTTGTGATACAGCTTGCTTGGTATTTATAGAAGAGTTTGAGAGAGGAAAAAGAGAGAAAATAGATTTGATTTGGAGCATTCAATATTTTTCAAATAAAAATCAATTTTTGAAAGAAATTTGATTTCCTCTTCAATGCATGATCATGCACGAAATTGGCAAGTGTTTTGGGCTTCCTTGGACCTCAAGTTTGGTATAAAATCAACCCTTTTGGAAAAATATATTATTTTCATATTTTATATAATTTAATTTTGAATTAAATGTTCTAAAATTCAAAAATAAATTAATAAAATAGAAAATTGCCATGGCCAAGCATTTATGGGTCAAGAATAATGTCATGAACAAGTTTGGATCAAAAGATTTTAGGCCCATTTGGAAAATTTTGCATTTTGACCAAAATGTCCTTTTGTGCAATTGTCCAAAATTGCCCAACTTCTGAATGGTGTATCTTGCTCAATTTTCCACATTTTTTAGTGTTCTTGGACTTTTTGGAAAGCTCTAAGAATCCTTTAACGAACCTTTTTGGTCTCATCTCAATTGGAATTTCCATGCTCAATATATCTTCAAAACAATAAGTTGACTTTTTGTTGACTTTGAAAATGACCTGTAATGTTTTGAGCCATACCTCTCAAATGAAGCATTTTTTGGACATTCTTGTGAGACATGAAGGTGTAGAGAATTGAATTGCCTTCAAAACAAGAGGTGGTGGAAAAATTTCTAAGAAAGTATGAGAAAGTTATGATCAGTCAAAGTTCAGTTGACTTTTCACCTAGAAACCCTAATTTAGAAAGTTTGACTTTTGAGCAAATCTTGAGTTTTCTTGATGAATCATGATCAACCCTTGATCAAATGATGAATGTAACTTCAAAATGAGGATGTTGACCAAAAATTATGAAGTTTGACTGTATGTTGACCACAGTTGACTTTTTGTCCAATACAATTGATTTTCAACCATCTGAGCAATTGTCTGATGAAACTTGACTTGTGAGGCTTGAAACTTGACATGGAGAATCTTTGAAGCATATGAGGAGGCATGAAGACCATTGGAGATGTTGGAAGTCCATCTTGACCTGAGGATTGCCAAACCCTAGTTTGGGTTGATTGTCTAGGAGAGAGTTTGTCTGATCAACTCTTGAGGAATCCTTGAGTATGGATGTATGAAATATCTTGAGAAGATGGAGGGAAAATTTTGGGGTATGACAGATAAAGACACACAGTTTTGCTTCTTGCTGAACCAAGAAACAAGATTGTTCCCCAAAAAGAAGCATCCTCCATAAGTGCTTTTTCTATTCAGCACTACCAGCCCAATCAGCATCACAATAGCCAGACATAATTGGTTCACATCCATGAGAATACAGCATACCATAATTGCAAGTTCCACTCACATACTTCAGAATTCTTTTCACCTGATTGATGTGACTCACTTTAGGTTCAGCCTGGCATCTTGCACATACTCCAACAGCAAATGCAATGTCAGGTCTGCTGGCAGTTAAGTACAACAAGCTTCCTATCATGCTTCTATACAAGCTATGATCAACATTTGCTCCACTTGTGTCTTTGGACAACTTTAAATGAGTAGGAGCACGAGTCCTTTTATGGCTGGCATTTTCCATCCCAAATTTCTTGACAATATTCTTTGCATACATGCTCTGAGAGAGAAAAGTTGAGTCTTCCATCTGTGTGACTTGTAGTCCAATAAAGTAAGTCAATTCCCCCATGAGACTCATTTCAAACTCAGCTTGCATTTGGTTGGCAAAATGTCTCACCATTTTATCTGACATTCCTCCAAACACTATGTCATCTACATAAATTTGAGCTACCATTATCTTTCCTCCTTCATTCTTGACAAAGAGAGTTTTGTCCAAACCTCCTTTCCTGTAACCTTTATCAGTAAGGAACTTTGTCAACCTTTCATACCAAGCTCTAGGAGATTGCTTCAGACCATATAAAGCTTTCCTCAATTTGTAAACATGATCAGGAAAGTTAGGATCCACAAATCCTTTAGGTTGTTCTACATATACCTCCTCATTTAAATAGCCATTTAGGAAGGCACTTTTCACATCCATCTGAAGCGACTTGAATTTGAATCGCAACTCTAGCAATAATCGATTGATTCCACCGCCACGGAGCAAAGTCTCATCAAAATCAATCCCTTTAACTTGAGTGTATCCCTGAGCAACAAGTCTTGCTTTATTTCTGGTGACAACCCCTTCTGCATCAGACTTGTTCTTGTAGATCAACTTTGTGCCAATGATGTTTGTTCCTTCTGGTCTAGGAACTAACTCCCACACTTCATGTTGCTTGAACTGGTTCAATTCATCTTGCATTGCTCCAATCCAGTATTCATCAGTTAGAGCCTCTTTGACATTCTTTGGCTCAATCTTTGACACAAAACAAGAGTTTGAGACAATTTCTCTGGATCTTGTAATGACTCCACAATTAGGATCTCCAATGATGAGTTCCTTTGGATGATCTTTCTGAATTCTGATGGAAGGATTTTTGTTAGCTTTCTCTGGTTCAGACTTTGGTGAAGTAGGGACAGGCACATCATCCTTATCAGAAACTTGTGGTGATGTCTCAACATCATATAGGACATTGTTTCCCTCATGGTGATCATCAACTATGACATTAATAGACTCCATCATAACTTTTGTCCTGGAGTTGAATACCCTATATGCTCTGCTGTTTGTAGAGTATCCCAGGAAAATGCCTTCATCACTTTTAGAGTCCATTTTTCTCCTTTGATCACGATCTGTCATAATATAACATTTGCTACCAAATACATGGAAATATTTCACAGTAGGTTTTCTTCCCTTCCACATTTCATAAAGGGTGGAGGATGTTCCCTTTCTAAAGGTGACCCTGTTGTGAACATAGCAGGCTGTATTCATAGCTTCAGCCCAAAAATGAATAGGAAGTTTCTTAGCATGAATCATTGCTCTGGCAGATTCCTATATAGTCCTGTTTTTCCTTTCTACAACTCCATTTTGTTGCGGAGTTATAGGAGAAGAGAACTCATGATTGATTCCTTCTGATGAACAGAATTCATCAAACTTGCTATTCTCAAATTCCTTTCCATGATCACTTCTAATTCTGATAATGTAGCCTTCCTTTTCTCTTTGAAGTCTTTTGCATAATTCTCTAAAGACATCAAACACGTCAGATTTTTCCCTGATGAAGTTTATCCAGGTGAATTTGGAAAAATCATCCACAATAACATAATCATATCTTTTTCCACCAAGGCTTTCAACCTGCATAGGCCCCATCAAATCCATGTGCAACAGCTCCAGCACCTTGGAGGTGGTCAGATGTCTTGACATTGGATGTGACATTCTGGTTTGCTTTCCAACCTGACATTCACCACAGACTCTCCCTTCATCAATATGCAGTCTTGGAATCCCTCTAACAGCCTCCATGGATATGATCTTTTTCATCCCTCTAAGATGCAAATGACCAAGCTTTTGGTGCCACAGTTTCACCTCCTTTTCATCTTTGGCTGTAGAACACACAGTGGACAGGTTAGTGTTCTCAGACTCCCACAAGTAACAGTTATCTTTTGATCTGACTCCTCTCATTACAACTTCTTGTTTTTCATTGGTCACAATACATTCAGACTTGGTAAAGTTGATGTTGAATCCTAGATTACACAGTTGGCTGATACTTATGAGATTGGCAGTCAAACCCTTCACTAGCAGTACCTCATTTAAGTTTGGAACTCCAGGGCAGTCCAAGTTTCCAACACCTTTGATTTCTCCTTTAGCTCCATCTCTAAAAGTGACATAACTGGTAGTATGAGGTCTGACTTTATTTAGGAGATTCTTGATTCCAGTCATATGCCTAGAGCAACCACTGTCAAAGTACCAGTCTTCCTTGGCAGAAACTCTAAGGGAAGTACGAGCTATTAAAGCTGCAGTCTTCTTCTTCCATTGTTGAGAGTATGGAACCTTGTTGGTCTTAGGCTTGACATAAGGACTCTGATTAGGATATCCATGTAGTCTATATCAAAAAGGATTTATATGTCCAAACCTTCCACAATAATGACATCTCCATCTTTGAAACTTTTTCTTCATGTTTCTCTAATCTTGATGTTGAACCCAATGTTGTGACATCTGCTTTGACATTGGTTTATTAGGTCTGTTCTTCTTCTTGTTATCAGCAAATTTCTTTGCAGCCAAATATCATGAACCAGACACATTTCCTACCTTATGTTGTGACATCTACTTTGACATTGGTTTGCCAGGCCTGTTCTTCTTCTTGTCACCAACAAGTTTCTTTGCAGCCACATATCCTAGACCATGCATATTTCCTGCATTTTGTCCAAGTTGAAGAATTTCCTCCAACTTATCAGTGCCAGATGTCAACATCTTGACAGACTTAGACATCTGATCAAGTTTGGAGTTCAACACTATAATTTCACTGTTGAGGTGACTTATAGTAGCATTTTTTTCCTTCTTCTCAGCCTCCAACTTCACATTCGCCTCCACTTCACAATCGCCTTTTTTTCTCATTTTGCGACATACTTCACCACTTCCGATACATAGCTTCTTGTAAGTTTCAGCAAGCTCTTCAAATGTCACTTCCTCATCACTAGAATCATTATCAGAATTGCACACTCGGAGAGCGGTGACAAGTTTGGTGATTCTTCTTGATTCACTTCACGAGTCACCATCGGACCAAGTGACGCCCATTCCTTTCTTTTGTTTCTTTAGAAAGGTAGGATATTCACTCTAATATGCCATATCCTTCACATCCATGACCCGGATTCCTCTGCTTTGACTTCCCTTTCTTGACTGATCTTCTGGGAGTCATAAGTTACGCTAATGTCAGATGGAATGTTCTTGACATTGGACCTTGACTTTGGATCAATTCTCTTGATGAGTTTGTTGAACTGTCTTCCAAGCATAGCTATAGCTTCAGATATCTTCTCCTCATAATCCTCCTTGCATTCCTCTTCAGTATTGGATACAAGGGCTATGCTTTTGTTCTTCTTGTCAACATTTTCACTGATCCCCATCTCAAATGTCTGAAGAGATCCAATAAGTTCTTCAACCAGGTCAGGATATCTGAGCTTCCTCTATAGCAGTCACTTTCATTGCAAACCTTTTAGGCAAGGATCTGAGAATCTTTCTCACCATCTTTTCTTCTGACGTCTTTTCTCCCAATGCTCTTGAGGTGTTGGCAATCTCCAAGATATTCATGTGAAACTCATGAATGGTCTCATCTTCCTTCATCTTCAGATTCTCAAATTTGGTAGTGAGCATCTGAAGTCTTGACATTTTCACCTTGGATGTCCCCTCATGAGTAGTTTTGAGAGTGTCCCAAACATCCTTGGCGGTTCACCTTGATGTACTAGTGCGAAGATATTTCATCAATTCCATTGAATAAGGCATTCAATGCTTTAGAGTTGCCCAGTGCTAGCTCCTCTTCTTCTTTGCTCCATTCTTCCTCAGGTTTCAGACTAGTAGTCCCATCTTTCTCAAGCTTGGTAGGATGTTTCCATCCTTTGTCAGCAACTCTCCAAGCTTTAATGTCCAGTGACCTCAAAAAGGCAACCATACAAGGTTTCCAGTAATCATAATTAGATCCATCCAATATGGGTGGTCTATTTCCAAATCCTCCTTCCTTGTCCATAACGCCAGAAACTATTATCCCTAGATCTCACCCAGAAATAACAGGCAGGGTGCCTGCTCTGATGCCAATTGAAATTCCGGCGCGGATCGTGATGTCCGAGAGAATGTTATGACCACGATGTCGACACTCTGTTAACAAGTCACATAGTTAATTTAAACAGCAATAAAGAACACAATCAATTGTTTACCCAGTTCAGTGTGTAACTACACCTACATCTGGGGGCTACCAAGCCAGGGAGGAAATTCACTATTAGTAGAATTAATTCAGGAATAAACCAACGGTTTATCTCCTTCACTTAAAACCTACACAATGTAACTTCAATCTAAGTCCTACTTAGACACGAGTTCCTACTCACTCCCCTCAATCACAGTGATATATCAACCTATTGATTAATTGAATTGTGAAGACACTCTTCAATAAACATACTGATCTTGCTTCAAAGCTTTAATCAAGAGACACAACACTCGTGCTTCAAATCTTTGAGTGATAAACAACCCTTACAACCAAATCCTAGTCCAAGGCACTTATCAAATGATAATTTCTTGGCTCACAAGAGTAACTAGAATTACACAAATTACAACCTGCTAAATCTTCAATACAGTCCAGAGGCACACCAGCAGAGTAAGGGTTTTATTCTTATTATAGAAGCAGTCCTGAAACTTCAGTTTTGGGCTTCCATAATAATAGCTAGGGTTCACTTAATTTAACCTAAAGACTTGGTCTTATTAACAACCAATTTAGGTTTAACTAAGATTAACCATACAGCCACGTGAGCATGTGATTCAAATACATAAAACATAATAAAAACAGCTCAACAAACTTCCTAAAAACTCTCAGGAAAAAGATTCTGCAGAACAGCAAATGTCACACAGAATGTCATAACATCGGTTATGACATCAATTAATTTTCTGCAGAATTCCAGCACAGTATTTAGCTTCCAGTCTGAGTTGTACTTGAATCATCCTTCTCATGCACAGTCAAGACATTGTCAAATCCTAGTTTTACCAAACATTAATGCCAACTTAAAAACACTTACAAAATGTATTTCTCTGCTAGGGATAATCTTCTGGAGAGATGACACACCCATACTTGTTTTTTTGGGAGTAAATGCAACCTAAACAAGTGATGTTGAAGCAAATATTGAGAAATGCAGGAATGCATTAATAATGCTATTATGTATGAATGATGAAGGTCATGAATGTCATATACATGCTGACGATACTTGACAAGACAACAAAAGGGGTGTTTGGAAAAAGGACTACGTCGCAGTTCCACAAATACTCAGCAAAATCTGCAGCAATGGTGTAGACGTTACTGATGATAAATCTGAGTTGCATGCTTTACTTTTCTGAAAGAGGCATTTCATTGGCAACTTTGTTGGGAAATCTTTTTGGATAAGAATACCATCCTTTCATGATCTCTACTAAGGAGAAGAAGACTTCTGTAGCAGTTGTTTTTTTTCCAGAGGTCGAAACACTCGTGGAAAAACTGTTGAAGTTCCTTCTGTGTTCATAGTTCAAAGGAACATTTTGCTTTTATTTCAAAATTTTGAAGTAAAAATTCATTTAAAACTTTTTTTTCTAGTTTCAAAAGTGATTTTCACAATAAAAGCGTTATTTTGCAAAACAGAATAAAGCAGGAATTGCAAACAAATGGGCACAAGGCTCAAATTTATTGATAGAATGGTAATCTGCCAAAGGCGTGATTCCATGAACTATTTACAAGAGTTGGAAATAATAATTTATGGGGAAAAGGATACATTGAAAGTAAATAACCACTATTATCCATACCAAATTTGAATTCCAACCGTGCTTGTTGCTTCAGAAGATTTGATTGAAGATCCGTTGATGGAAGATTCTTCAGATTGATGAAGTACAGACTGATGCAGTTACTTTGTCATTTTTTATCCTTAATTTTTGCATAGATTGCCTTTTCAGGTTTTCAATCTATCAGGATAATTTATGTTTATTGTCTCTAATTTTTCCCTGGACCGCCCTTCGGTTTTGATCCACGAGGGCGCTCATTTTGCCTAATTGCCCTTTTCGGGTTTCGACTTACCGAGTTGTTCTTTTGTTTTTAAACAATGTATTTCTTATTTGCATCGGCATTCACAGGATGCGGGTTCATCACGTCCATGGTTGTGAGAGTCATAGCACCGCCAAAAAAGCTTCTTTTGACGATGTATGGGCCTTCGTAATTAGGAGTCCACTTGCCCCTAGAATCTGGTTGAAAAGACATAATCTTTTTAAGCACGAGGTCTCCTTCTTGGAATTCACGAGTCGAACCTTTTTAAAGTCTTTCTTCATCCTTCTTTGATATAGTTGTCCATGACCGGGCGGTCGGGCGTTTTCTTGATTAAGTTCAATGGTCGTATCTGCTTTGACACCATTGACCTCGGATAACTTAGTTTCCATGAGAACTCTCATTGACGGAATCTCAACTTCTGAGAACCTTTGCAATGCCGTATACTAGAGAAAGGGGTTTCCACATTGAAGTGTGTACTAAAGTCGATACCCATGCGAGCAAATGGCGACATTTCATGCCAGTCTTTGTAAGTGATGACCATCTTCTGGACGATCTTTTTGATGTTCTTGTTGGCGACTTCAAAGCCGTTCATCTTTAGTCGGTAAGGAGATGAGTTACGATGCTCGATCTTGAATTCCTCACATAGTTCTTTCATCATTTTGTTGTTCAAGTTCGATCCATTATCTGTAATGATTTTACTTGGAACTCCATATTGGCAAATGAGGATGTTCTTGATGAACCTCACAACCACTTGTCTTGTAACGTTGGCGTGAATCTTGTGACCCATTTGGTGAAGTAATCAATAGCCACTAGAATAAGCGATGTCCGTTGGGCGGTTTTGGTTCAGTCATCCCAATCATGTCGATGCCCCACATGGAGAAAGGCCACGGAGAGGAGAGAACGTTGAGTAGAGTCGGTGGCACATGGATCTTATCTGCGTAGATCTGGCACTTGTGACATCACTTAACATGTTTACAGCAATCAGATTCCATTGTTATCCAATAGTATCCTGCTCTTAAGATCTTTCTGGACATTGCATGCCCATTTGAATGGGTTCCAAAGGATCCTTCATGAACTTCGTGAATTATCGTGTCTGCTTCGTGTTTATCCACGCATCTGAGCACGACCATGTCGAAGTTTCTTTTGTATAGCACATCTTCATTCGGGAAGAAATTTTTAGAAAGCCACCTTAGAGTTTTCCTATCTTTGTGCGATGCCCCGAGTGGGTACTCTTGAGTTTGAAGGAAGCGTTTGATGTTGTGGAACCATGGTTTATCATCGAAGACTACTTCAGTTGCAAACACATATGCAGGTCTTTCAAGGCGTCTGATACGGATCTTAGGCATATCATTCCAATTGTTGACTTTGAACATGGAAGATAGAGTAGCCAAGGCGTCTGCCATTCGATTATGATCTCGAGGGATATGATGCAGTTCGACCTTGTTGAAGAAAGTCAACAAACGTCTTGCATAATCTCTGTAGGGAATCAAACCAAGATGATGAGTTTCATACTTGTCTTTGATTTGATTGATCACAAGGGCTGAATCTCCATATATGCCAAGGATCTTGATCCTCAAGTCGATGGCTTCTTCGATACCCATGATACAAGCTTCATATTCTGCGATGTTGTTGATGCAATCAAATAGTAATCTGGCGGAAAACGGGATATGAGAACCCTCGGGAGTGATGATGACTGCCCCAATTCCATTGCCAAAAACGTTAACTGCTCCATCAAAGATTAAGCCCCATCTAGATTCTGGATCAGGACCTTCTTCAGGTAGCGGTTCGTCACAATCTTTCATCTTTAAGTACATAACATCATCATCAGGGAAGTCAAACTTGAGAGATTGGTATTTGTTGATCGGTTGATAAGCCAAGTGATCGGCAAGAATGCTTCCTTGATTTTTGAGCGCAGTCTTTGGATGTCATATCTGAGATAATAGCATCTGCCATCGAGCAATTCTTCCTGTTAAGGAAGGCTTTTCAAAGACGTACTTGATTGGATCTATTTTGGAGATTAACCAAGTCGTGTGATTGATCATGTCTTGGCGAGGCGGCTTTGAAGCCACACCAAGCGAAAATGTTTTCTTGAGCATGGAGTAGAGTTTCTTGTCTATGAACTTTTTACTCAAGTAGTAAATGGCATGCTCTTTCTTACGATTTCATCTTGTTGTCCAACCACGTAGCCATGGAATCTTCTAGCGGTAAGGTACATGATTAATGGTCTTCCTTGATTGGAGGAATCAATATTGGCGGTTCGGCGGTATTCCTTAATCTTGTCAAACACTTTTGGCAATCTTCATCCACACAACCTCTTGATTTTTGCGGAGAAGTTTGAATATCGGCCACGGTGGCGATCATTTGAGAAATAAACACGGAGATGTAATTCAACCGTCAAGAAATCCTCTTGCCTTATCTGTTTGTGGCGTAGGCATTTCTTGAATAACGTTGACTTTGTCGGGATCAACTTCAATACCTCTTTGGTGACGATGAAACCTAGGAGTTTTCGGATCTTACCCCAAAGGTGCATTTGTTAGGATTCAAGCGAAGCTGAAATTTCCTTAGTCGCTGAAACAACTTCAAGAGATATTCTATATGCTCTTCTTCAGTGTCAGACTTAGCTATCATGTCGTCCATGTAGATTTCGATCTCCTTGTGCATCATGTAATGAAAGAGAGTATTCATCGCCCTTTGGTAAGTTGCGCCTGCATTCTTTAATCCAAACGACATTACTTTGTAGCAAAATGTGCCCCATGGCGTGATGAAGGATGTCTTCTCCATGTCTTCGGGAGCCATTCTGATCTGATTATAGCCAGAGAAACCATCCATGAGGGAAAAGATGTTGAACTTTGCATTACTATTCACTAGCATGTCGATATGTGGTAGTTGGAAATCATCTTTTGGACTAGCCTTGTTCAAGTCTCAGTAGTCAACACACATTCTAACCTTTTCGTCTTTCTTTGTGACAGGTACTATGTTGGCTAACCATTAAGGATATTCAGAGGTGACGAGGAAACCTGCGTCAAGCGCTTTTGAACCTCCTTTTTGATTTTGTCGGCCATATCAGGGTGAACTCTTCTCAGTCTTTGTTTAACTGGCGGACACTCTGGTTTTAATGGCAAGTGATGCTCCACAATGCTGGTATCTAAACCTGGCATGTCCTGGTAGGACCAAGCAAACACATCAACATACTCTTTGAGAAGATCTATCAGTTTTCCCTTGACGTTGCTGTCGAGTAGAGCTCCGATGTTCACTTCTTTTTTGTCTTCTTCAGAACCCAAGTTGATTGCTTCCAAAGGCTCTTTGTGAGGCTGAATGATTCTTTCCTCGTGCTTAAGTAGTCGAGAAATCTTATTCGGGATCTCTTCTTCAACTTCTTCCTCGGCGTCGAACACGGGGAATTCAAAGTCGGGAGAGAGCATAGAGTTATTGCGTTCAATGGATTTGTCCATCTTCTAATCTGCATATTTGATTTATGTTTGATTAATTAACTCTTCTTCTTTTTTTTCTTTTAGACAAAGTTAATGTGAAAGTGTATGCAGATTATTATTATTATATATTTTTTTGAAGATTGTTTGTTTTTATTTGGGTTTTTTAGAATTACCATTTCCAAGAAAAGGGTAAAAACGAAAAACAAACACAAAATGTGGAATCAAAACAACGCTTTTATTTATGATTCACAATATGAAACAGGGCCCTAAATACAAACTCATTTGTCTTGGGCAAGACAAAGAGAAATTATTTAAAAACTAAACCCTATAAAACATCTCTTCGCTTTGGGCGAGGCGAGAGTTCAAAACAAAAGCAAGATAAACTACTTAGAACTATGAACATTAGTCTGAGCTTTAACAGGCTTCCAATAGTGGCGAACTCCTTGAAAGTCTAGATACTCTGGTAGTTTTCCTTTTGGCTTATTTCTTTTGTAGACTTTGGTCGTTGGTCGAACAGACTTCGAAGACTCTGGACGGTTGACCTTGCCTTTTGTGCTGCTGAAGCGATCTTCTTCTGCTTGATTGGCAGGTCGAGGAGCATAATATGCAGCATATGTGCTTTCAAGTGGCATGTATCCTGGATTCTTGGGATGTTCTTTCCAATTCTTCTGAGTGGAGAGACTCATTGTCTGCGACGCTTTCCAACTCGTTTTCAGAATTGTATTCCTGATCTTCAATAATTACGTTGATGTAGTGATAGTTAAGATCTGTCTTAACAAACTCGGCGGGCGTATTAAAGTAGAGATCTTCATTTGGGATCTCAATATGATTATGAGATCGAGAAGATGTGTATAACTCTTCTGGTTGACTAGGATACTCAAAAGGATCGTCCCATCCAGTTGGTTGGATGTCTTCAATTCTGATTTTTGAGATTTCAGGTGCAGTGTATTTCACCATGTAGTCAAACTTCCCACTTGGTTCTCCCAAGGTATCCCACACTTCAGAAGGGATAGGTGGATTTTCATTCTCATCTTTTGTAGGGAAATGCCTTTGAATAGGTCAGTCGGAGGATAGAACGACGCATACGATTCTTCCTGGGACACATATTTAGAACTATTAAGATAAGTGCTCCACTCTTCAGATTCTGAGAGATTGTCTTCGTCACCTTCATCGGTAAGAACATTAACCTCTTGAAGAACAGGGTTTAAGAAACCCCCACTGTGGAATACTTCTTTGATTGGGCGAAGAGCTTCATCCCTTTGATTGTCTTTAGGAAATACTGGAGCAAATCCGAGCCCGGTTTTTGTCTTGTTGTTGACAGGTTTTATTACTTGTCCCCAACCTGCGACATTACCGTCTTTCACTATCTGCGCTGCTTCTTTGTAAGAGGAGATAGACGATCTGCTTTTCCTTGTAGATTCACCTTCTAACGAAAGTCCTTGGAACTATGTCCCTTCAACGTTGTTGGCGGTGATGAAAGAAAAGATGGACAAATGGCTTACTAATAAAGCTTGTTCTCCGATGATGGTCACTAGCTTCCCATTTGTTGTGAATTTCAGCTTTTGGTGGAGAGTGGATGTCCTTTGCTCACCCGTGTATCCATGGTCTTCCTAGCAAACAAGCTATGGCGGTACGCGTCCATGACCTAGAAGGTGATTTGGAAGGTATGCGGACCAATCGTCATTGGAAGGTCGACTTCCCCAATTACGGATTTCCTTGATCCATCAAAGGCTTTGACCACTATATCATTGGATTTCATCGTTGTTCTTTTGTAAGATAAACGAGCGAGAATCGTTTTTGGCATTACATTTAAGGATGAACTGGTATCCATAGCACGTTGGACAGAGAGTCTAATTGGCAAATCATAGAGATATATAGAGCAAGATTGTGATCTCTTCCCTCCTCTGGGAGTTCTTCATCATTGAAGCTTAAATTGTTGCAAGCTGTTATGTTGCCTACAATTCCACCAAATTGATTTGTAGTCACATCGTGATCTACGTAAGCTTGATCTAGAACTTTCATCAAAGCTTCTCGGTGGGATTCGGAATTCAGAAGTAGAGATAGTATCAAAATTTTGGAAGGAGTCTGCATTAGCTGATCTACAACTTTGTACTCGCTTTTCTTGATTAGCTTTAGAATCTCGTTGAAATCTGAGTTGACGTTGGTGTTTGGATTAACAACGGGAATCCCCATGGGATTCTCGGGAGGTGTATTAACTAGATTTTGTCCAACAGCGGGAACAACAGGTTTCTTTGGTGGCAACGGGGCGTACACACGTCCACTTCGCGTTACTCGTCCGATTTCAGCGATGTTATCAATGGCTGAAAGAGTTGGTATGGATTTCTCATTCCCATCTTCTATCATAGTTGTATTGTACTGATACGGAATTGCTTTTTCAGAGCTATAAGGAACAGGACTAGGTAGACAGATCACCAAAGGAGATTCTGGAACTTTTGGACCGTTGTACTCGACTTCTACACACTTGGGCACATTGAAGCAAGGGATAATGACGTTTACTTCGGGAATTTCCGAGTTGATATCTGAGACTAAAAGCTCATGCGGATAATGCCCTACCATATTCACGTCATAATCGTTTCTGTTTCTAAAGATCTGGATATCGCCAATGTCTATTAACCGTTGAATATCTGCTCTCACAGTTGGACATCCTCGAAAATCCCTGAAGCAGATTCTGCAGGCTGTGTAATTATGTTTAGCGAAGGCGCCCATTGTACTGTACGTATCATGGAGCTGTACTAAGCTTTCTCTTATCATATTTATGTCAATGATAAGATACCGATCTGTATCCCTTAGTATCAAATTCATAGTATGTCCATTATGATTGGGAAGTGGATTTGCTTGCACGTTTGGATTTGCATTCCTGAAGGAGAGAAGATTAGCCCTCACTAACCTTTGTACTTCGGCTTTCAGTGCTATGCAGTGCTCAAGATCATGACCCGATGCCCCTTGATGAAAAGGGCAAGACATATCTGCTTCGTACAACCATGGTAATTTGTCCGGTACTGGAGGTGGTGACCTTGTTTGTACAAGATTTCTTTCTATTAAGGCAGGATATAATTCCGTATACGTCATCGGAATTGGATCAAACTGCGAGATCCGAGGTGCACGGTTCTGATTGTTGAATTGTTGAGCCTGTTGTCGAGGCTATTGAGTTTGCTGGAATTGCGGGTTAATACCCACGTTTGAACTTGCATTAACAACTGGTGCTATTGTGGCTACCTGTTTTCGGCGACTGACATTTTTCCTTGGTTTCCCTCGGGATACCATTCCTATGTCATGTTCTTTTTTCTTCGGGAAGCTGGTTCCGACCCTCTTGGTTCCACTTGAAGACCCTATTTCTCTGGTTAGGCGTCCTGTTCGGACTCCTTCTTCTAGTCGCATTCCCATGTTTACCATTTCGGTGAAATCTCCAGGAGCGCTAGCGATCATGCGTTCGTAGTAAAATGGACCAAGAGTGTTCAGGAAAACCTTGGTCATTTCTTTCTCTTCTAACGGTGGATTGACTTGGACAGCGATTTCCCTCCAACGTTGGGCGTATTCTTTGAACGTCTCTTTTTCCTTTTGAGACATGGAGGGAGTTGATCTCGATCTGGAGCCATGTCCAAATTGAATTTGTACTGTTGGACAAAGGCTTCGCCTAGGTCATTGAATGTCTGGATATTTGCACTATCTAGCCCCATGTACCACTTCAGTTCGGCACCGGTGAGACTATCTTGGAAATAGTGAATGAGCAATTGGTGATTGTCATTATATGTAGACATCTTTCTAGCGTACATTGTAAGATGACTCTGTGGGCAGGAATTTCCTTTATATTTCTCGAAATCGGGGACATTGAATTTAGCGGGTATCCTTACGCAAGGAACTAGGCATAGATCGTGGGCATTCTTCCCAAATAATTCCTTACCACAGATTATTTTGATCTCAATTTGCATCTTATGGAATTGTTCCTGGAGATTCTCCATTTAACCACGAGGATTCGTGTTGTCGCCTGGATTATGATAGACTTCTTCATCCGCAGTAGCGTGAACTACAGAAGCTGAGTTTGTCATGATCAGTTGAGAAACCGTCATATTGACTTGTGGAAAAGTTACCCCATGCTGCGGAGTAAATGCTGAGTTCTGTAAAGTAGGAACCTCAATCGTGGTTGCATGAATCTCAGAAGTGGGTTAACGAAATCCAATGCCGAAATTGAAAGGCATGCCCCATGGATAACCTTTTGGCATACTGAAGAGAGGATTACTGACTACAACAGCTGAAACTGGAGTAGTAGTGATCTCTGAAATCGTCGCTTGATTTTGACTACTTAATGTTGCTTGCTGACTTTGCGTAGTTTCCAACGAACTTACCAAAGAAGTGAGTCTCTCCACCTCTTCCTGAAGTGTTGTCACTGTGCTACGAAGCTCAACATTTTCTTGCTCAAAATCTTCCATTGCTTTTCTCCTATTTGCACGAGTATTGTATTTGCGAGTTGGCTGTGAACGTAGTTGAGAAACTCTAAGACGCGACAGCTTGACGATCTTTCTCTCTGGAAAAAATTCCAAAAAGATAAGATTCTAAACAACAAACTCGATATGCAAAATATGATGCATGATTATGAATGCAAAGAGAAAAGAATTTCCAAAGAATTTATACTAAAAGAGAAACTTCTAGCAAATATTTGGATGGAAAACACTTATTTTATTATTATTGAAAGAAGATTACAACAATTTTTTTTGTTTTTGAGCATAGCTCTTACAATGATAAAATAAATGATAAAGTTAAAGCTAAACTAATTAATCATTCTCGTCGGATGAAGAACCAAAGGCTTGATGTAGCTTCAACTTCAGGATTTCTTTCCCATAGTGAGCTTTCAGTTCAGCTTTCTCGGCTTTAAGCTTGTTGATGACTTTCTTCCACTCGTCAGGAGCAGGATTGCTGGTTGTTATTTCCTCAAGCTTTCTTTTTCTTTCTTTTGATGTATCTTTTGATCGCGTTATCTTTCCGACGAATCTTTTCATCTTTCTCCATGAGCCATTCATCTTGGAAGTAGAGCGTATTTTCATGATCTTTGAGCTGTTTCTTAAGCTTCTTGTTTTCGAGATCAGTCTTAAAGAACTTGTCTTCCAAAGCCTCTTTCTCAAGCCTCATCTTGGCCAAAGCTTCTTGGTATTCTCCCATAGTCTCGACGGGAAAAATTGTTGATTTGGAAGCTGTTAAGAACATGGGTTCTTCACAAGCATAAGGCATTCAGAATTCCTTTGCTCTTTTCTTCACCCAAGAAGTGTAGATTTCCATGGCTACGTAATTCCTTGCATTACCCTTTTCTTTCCTTCGGATGTGATGCCAAGCTCTTATCATTCTGGCTTTCAAACCTTGGGAGTCTTCCCCTTCTTGATAGAAGTAGCTTTCCACTGTAAAACCAAGGGGTTTACCAGAGTTTGCATACCCGAGTTGACGTCTTGCCAAGAATGGGTTGTAGTTGATTCCTCCTTTCGTAGCGATGAGAGGTACGTTGGCAAATTCTCCACAGCTTTCAATGATTTCCATCTCATTGTTTGCCAAGGTATACGAATGGATATCATTGTTTGTAAGAGACATGAGTCTTCGAGACCAATGCCAATCGTCTTTGTTTTCGCGGAAGGAGATTTAGGAAAATGTGAGACAATCCATTTGAATAAAAAAGGTACACAACACACAATGGTACCATCTCCTTGACAATTCCTATGATGAATGGAGAAATACGCGTCACCAAGCAAAGTGGGAACGGGATTTCCAATCAGAAAGATCCTTATGGCATTGATATCAATGAAACTTGGGATGTTAGGAAACAACACCAATCCATAGATGAGCAAAGCTAAAACAGCTTCAAAGGCTACCATACTACCGGCTTCAGAGAACTTAAGAGCCTTCTCCATTAGGAACTTTGAAGTTAGTCCTAAGAGTTTTCCTTTGGTAGTTAGGTTTTTGTCTATCTCAGATATCTTTAAGTGAGTCATTGTTGCAATGACTGGTGACTTAGGAATGGCTTCCAAACCATTGAAAGGCACCCCTTATCTGATACTGAGATACCTAGGATGTGTGCGTACTCTTCCAAAGTAAGCATCAACTTGTAACACGGTGAACGGACTTTGTAGGATTTTGTATCGCAAATGTGCGGATAGCAAATGCATACCGACTTTTCTTTTATCAATTAAGGAAGGGTAAAAGTACAGAAAAAGACCGTTAGATTCTAAGTAAGGGAGAAGGTTATGAAAAGGGAAGGTATTAGCACCCCTTTCCATCCGTAGTTATCTACGGGCTCTTAGTTGCTCTTAGATCACCTTAAAAATGTGCTTTCTGTGTGTTTGACAAAATTTTTTTGAAAAGGCATTTCGCTTTGACTTTGTAATGATTCATGTAGGAATGTATACAAAGTGTTTGGAAATGTTTTTGAAAAGAGTTTGAACTTTGACAAAAGTGTGAGGTGTGCAAAGTATTTTGATAGAGCAAGCAACTAAAAGTCTTATTACCTACTCAGAATTGGTCGTTTTCGTGTTATTTTATGTTCCTTTAGAATAGCGCTATCCATACCATTAGTTGGTAGGTAACTCCATTCGTTGGATGTAAGCGGGACATGCGAAGGGACATCGGATGGTCATAGAAAGCAACTTGTAAAGTATCTAGCACATTCGAAGGACTATCATCATTTTCGTGGCGACAATAATCGAGGTCAAGATCATGTATTCGTGGCGGCATCGTGAGGTCTATGATCTTTATCGAAGGACTATGATGATTTGTTTGAAGACAACGGTGCTAGAATACCTCTACGTTCGAGGGACATGACCATATTTGGATTCGTAAAGGCAACGAGAGAGAATTACCCTAAGGGGTGCGTGTGTGAAAGAGTGTGTTGATTTAGATGCAAGTTATCTTGGAAATTATGAGTGAGCTATGTCCAATTTTATCTTGCCATACACGCCTAATTACTAACAGTTTATAAGGTGCGGAAAGTAAAATGCGGGAAGTAAATGCGGAAAGATAAATCCTACGCTATTACATGGCTTTTGGAAGATACATAATTTAAACTTGCGGAAAATAAAATCCTTAATTAAGCTATTACATCCCATAAGCAATTACATTGGAAAAAAGCGATAAAAGAATCGTCAAAACAGATAACACAGAAAAGATGAGAAATCGGAAAATACGAGGAAATCGAATAAGAGAAAAATGTTAGCAAAAATGACAATTTTTAAATGAGAAAAATATTTCATGCTTGAAATAATATTAATATGCTAAAATAATTTTTTGGGATTTTTTGGAGGTAATTTAATAATTAAAAGTGATTTAAATGATAAATTAGCAAATAAATTAAATATGCATGCAAAATAATATTTTTTAATTTTATAAATTAAATAAACATTTTCTGGAAATAATGCAAAAAGAAAAATATTTTTTGGTATTTTTTAATGCATGATAAAAAATTGTGAAAAGAAATTTAAATGAATGAAAAATATTAAGAAAATAAGGAAAATATGAAAAGAAGTTTGCAAACATGTAAAAAACAAATGCCATGGCAGGATCGAGCCGGAGACATTCCTCACACCCCGCCTTTGCCATCTGAGCTGGAGTGCAGCGTGTCATTGAAGCGAAGCGGTGGTTTACAAACAAGTGTCGCTCACGATTGCCTCGTCCAGCATGAAACTTCATCTTCTTCAATTCAAATTACAGGAACTTTAAATCGGCTTTGGTTCGACACTATAATCCCTGCTAAATCAAAAATCACGTACAGATAATATAAATGAAATCTAAAGCCATGGTCCGACTCGTCTTGGTCCACTGAACATCCTGATGGCATCGGTTTGGTCAAATTTATCCTAATTAGGAAGCCCTAAAGCGTGACGAAAACCCTAATCATGGCATATCATGTTTTGAGCCATAAATACAATTAAACCATCCGAGAAAGTTTGGCTTCATTCTAAACACAAAAACAACAACAAAACATGTTAATAGCGAATTGATCAATTTCGTGTTTCTTGATGGTTTTGGATAATGTAAGAATCAATCATCAATCAATGCAAAATATATTTGATTTTGTACCAAATCAAATTTTCTCTTCTTTGATCAATTTCAATCAATTCTTGCCATATCCAATCAAATTTCGAAATTTCTTTGGCTTTATTGGGTTGCTTGGATCTCAAGGAAGAGAGAAAAATCAAATTTGCAATTAATTTTGATTTTATACTTTATTTTTGAATTTAATTTGTATTTAAATGAATAAAATACAAATTAAATAGAAAAATAAAATAAAAATTCGTGGCATTGGGCTTGGATATTCCTAATTGTATAAGGAACAAGTTTGGATGAAGAAAAGTAAGCCCATTTGCAAAAAAAATTATTTTTAGAAGTATCTCTCTTTGTGCATCTCTTCAAAATTGCCCAACTTGTGAATGGTGTATCTTGCTCAATTTTCCACATGTTTGAGTGTTCTTGGACTTTTTGGAAAGCTCTAAGAGTCCTCTAACCAACCTCTTTGGTTTCATCTCAATTGGAGTTTCCATGCTCAATATATCTTCAAAACAAAATGTGGACTTTTTATTGACTTTGAAAAGGACCTGTCATGTTTTGATCCATACCTTTCAAATGAAGCATTTTTTGAACATTCTTGTGAGACATGAAGTTGTAGATAATTGAATTTCCTTCAAAACAAGAGGTGGGGGAAAAATTTCTGAGAAAGTATGAAGAAGTTATGCTCAGTCAAAGTTTGGTTGACTTTTCACTAAGAAACCCTAATTTAGAAAGTTTGACTTTTGTGCAAATCTTGAGTTTTCTTGATGAATCATGATCAACCCTTGATCAAATGATGAATGTATCTTCAAAATGAGGATGTTGACCAAAAATTATGAAGTTTGACTGGATGTTGACCACAGTTGACTTTTTGTCCAATACAATTGATTTTCAACCATCGAGCAATTATGCGAGAAACTTGACTTGTGAGGCTTGAAACTTGACATGGAGAATCTTTGAAGCATATGAGGAGGCATGAAGAGCATTGGAGATGTTGGAAGTCCGTCTTGATCTGAGAAATAACAAACCCTAGTTTGGGTTGATTTTCTAGGAGAGAGTTTGTCTGATCAACTCTTGAGGAATCCTTGAGCATGGATGTATGGAATGTCTTGAGAAGATGGAGGAAAATTTTGGGGTATGACATGCTGTTCAATCTTCTTGTCTTGGAAGGTTAGATTGGCATGTTAGCCTTTTGGGACACGGGTAGAAGATGATTGAACACTCGATACACACACGAAATTTGCACTCATGGTTGGTGATGATGCGGGAATGGGCTTCTGAGATGCCATTTGGAGAAGTTGGAGACTTATTTGGGGGATGAGTCATGCAGGACTTGAGATTGTTGATAGGAGAATTGGCGGGGATGGGCTTAATATGCCATCTGGAAGGTCGGTGTTGAGGAGTGAGCCGTGCGCTAGGCTCAGTAGATGTTTACGGAAGTGAAGGGGATGGAGATGGGCTTAAGATGCCATCGGAAGGGTCGCGTTAGACTTCATGCTCATCTTTGAATGAAGTTATTGGTTTGTATTGGTTTTTAACTAAATATGCGGCATTACGAAGGCGGAGAAATTGACAAGTAGTCGGGAGATGGGCTTAAGATGCCATCAAAACCAGTGAGTCGTCACCTTGAGACTCGTAGTTCTTATTGATAATAAGAATGAGTCGAATAGTTCTTCGTCTGACTACTACGGGGAATGTAGTTGGAAAAAATGTGGATAACTTCCTGTTGTGCATCGGGCATTGATCCATTTACTGTTATCGGAGGATAACATGATCGTTCGAGATAGTTTTCCGTCTGGATTCGGTATTAATTACGGATCTGTCGGAGGACAACAAAGGCGGTCGTTCGGATAGTTTTCCGTCGGATTCGGGTCTTAATCACGACCCGATTGTCGGGAGGACAACTAGGGACGGTCGTTCAGATAGTTTTCTGTCGGATTGGGCATTAATCTTGGACTGTTTTGCGTCAGGCGATTTTCACTGTTTTGGAGAAAACAAGAGAAATTTTGATAGAATATTGATTAGTCTTATGCAGGAATGATGCATGATGTGGTGTGTATGAATGACATATGCATATATGAAATGTATGAATGATAGATGTTGTGGTATTTCAAAACATATCCATCTTGAAGAAGATGCGGATGTTGCTTAGAGATTCGACTTACATTTGGGGATGGAAACCACGAGAAGAAAACTTTGATTCCTCGGTGCACTACGACCAAGTCTTGGGCCTGATCCGTTGAGGATGGTGAGATCGAAACACGTTGTTGAGGATCTCATACCACAGACCTATTTGGGGAGAATCTGGGAGGTACTGTTGGGGATTTTGCGTGTAAATCCTGCTGGAGAGCATTTGATAGTTGCTGGGAGACCGGGTTAGAAGGATCTGGGGGGCCGTCGTAATCTCTAGCTGGGGAAAAAGGATGTAGGTTTCCTCCGGTGCACTATCTGACCAAGTTTCAAGGATACTAGAGAAAAGAAATTGTTGAGATATTACATTGGAGATAAATACCTTGGGAGGGAGAAGTATTATTGCTCGAAGATGGGTGTGGCCCGATTAAGTTGAGTGGAATCACTGCTTGGGGATCCTCCTCTTCTTTGATGGGGAAGGTTTTGCGGTGAGTGACATCTCTGTGGGGATCATGCTCAGCAGGAAATGCATTGGTGACCTTCGTCGTCATCTCAATTCCTAGAGCACATAGCAATTACTTTTATGTTCTTTTTTATGTTTGTGAATAGATTTTTATTGTTAGATGCATATAATCATTCAAAGCAAGCGTTGGACTTTATGCAAACAACAATAGAAAAATTGTAAAGAAAGAACTTGTATTTATTTGAAAGGTGGTATGGCCAAGTAGTTTGTATACGAAAAGTAAAAATTATCTTGAAACAATCTAGTTAAGTTCCAACTATGCTAGTACTCATATATTTCAACTATCTCATCTCTCGCTAACATTAGAAAGTGAGTGGTGATTGTCGCCATTTGAATCTTGAATCTTGATAGTAGTTTGGAAGTAGGTGATCGGATGAGACATATCGTGCGCTTAAATCTAACTTTTGCCTAGACCTTTCGGGTTTTCGTCTACGGGATACCCTTTTTGCCCAAGCCTTTTCGGGTTTTCGACTTGCGGGTGTACATGTTTTGTATATATCCTTAACTTTTGCCAACCTTTTGGTTCGCCGGGATGCCTTATTTTTGCCTTGGTCGATCGACCTAGCGGGTCTCTTTATCGTAGTATTTTTGACTATACGCGTTCACGGTGTGGGGAAGTCTTCACCATCGATGGTGCTAAGTATCATAGCTCCGCGGAAAATACTATCTTGACTACAAGCGGTCCCTCGTGGGTGGGAGTCCATTTCCCCAGGATCACCTTGTGGAAGAATGATGCGCTTGACTACTAGATCACCGACTTGGTAGACTCGGTGCTTAACCTTCTTGTTAAATGCTCGATCATTCGTTTACGATAGATCATCCATGGCGGATGGATCGAGTCATTTCTCATCAATCAAGTTAATCGGTCAAGGCAAGTGCGAATCAATCGTCTTCACTTAGCTCTGCGTCTGGAGAACTCTAGTTGAGGGTATACGAACCTCGATTGGTAGGACTGCCTCCATACCGTATACAAGAGAGAAGGGGTTGCTGTTGATGTTAATCTTGTAGTCGATAACCATGAAAACAAATGGTAACATCTCATGCCAATCTTTGTAAGTCAACATCATTTTAGTATAATCTTCTTAATGTTCTTGTTGGCGGCTTCCACGCCATTCATCTTTAGCCGATAAGGAGAAGAGTTGTGACGCTTGATCTTGAGCTGCGTCTGAGCTCGGTGATCATCTTGTTGTTGAGATTGGAGCCGTTATACGTGATAATCCTTTAAGTGCCATACCGACGGATAAGATTATGTTTGATGAATCGAGCCACGACATTCTTGGTATGAGATGCAAGCGAGGTGCTTCTACCCACTTGGTAAAGTAGTCAATTGCCACAAGGATGAAAGCGATGTCCATTGGGCGTGGGCTTGTTCTCGATCATGTCAATGCCCACATTGCAAAGGCCAAGGAGCTGTTAGAACATTGAGAATCTTTGAGTATGTGCACTTTGTGCATAAATCGCACTTGTGACAAGATCGGTAAGCGGTGACAATCGGCTTTCATGGTGGACCAATAGTAACCGGTTCTCGAAATCTTCTTAGCCATCGTGCTTGGGTGAGTACCAAATGTGCCGTGTAACTCTTCCATGATACGCTCCATTTGTTTTCCGGTCTACAGCAGTAGAGCGCTGAAATCGTGGTTGCGCTTGTACAAGATGTAGATTCTTTGAGGAATTTGGATGCAAACCTTCTCAAGAACTTCTTATCGTTGAAGATGCCCCTCGGGATATTCACGAGTCTCAAGATACCTCTTCCGTCGTAGTACCAAGGTTTCTACGTATCAAGCTCATAACAATACATTTGGTTCGTCAACCTCTCAATGATGATACGGGGAGCCTTGTTGTCCCATCGACCTTGAACATAGCGACATAGTAGTTAATCGTCATGGCGATTCTCTCTTCTGGTTGTGGTGAAAGTAATCTCTTGAAGTAGGGATCAAACTGAGAACATGCTCTCGTCTGGAATAAGATTCGGATGCTTCGTATCCACTCATATGTCGGTGATCACCAGTGAGTCTCCATACACTTGCAGAACTTGATTCTTAAATCAATAGACTTTAATACCTATGATGCCGCTTCATATTCGCCATGTTGTTAGTGCAGCTGAAACATAATCTGTGAAAGGCGTATGTCCGCCTGCAGGGGATGTAATGATGGCGCCAATGCCATTACCAAGTGTGTTTGAGGCTCCATCAAAGACCATGGTCCATCGGGATCCTTGTTCAGGTCCTTCGTCCGGGCCTGGTTCTTCATAATCAGTAACTAGTAAAACATCTTCGTCGGAAATTGAGCGCATAGGCGATAGTCATCTACGACGATGAGCCAAATGATCGGTTACTACACTTCCTTTGATCGCTTTTTGAGAAGTGTACTGGATGTCATACTCGGTCAAGATCATCTGCCATCTTGCTATTCTTCCGGAGAGAGCTGGTTTCTCTAATACGTACTTTATCGGATCCATCTTGGAAATTAGTAAGGTAGTGTGAGTCAACATATACCGTCTTAGTCGTGACATTGAAGCCAAAAGCGTTGAGTTTTCTCGAGCTGTGGTATCTTGTTTCCGCGATCGGTAAACTTTTGCTAAGGTAGTATATTGCATACTCTTTTCGACCGGACTCATCATGTTGCTTACACACACCCATTGAGTTCTCTAACAACATCAAGTACATGATAAGAGGTCTTCCTTGGGTGGCATCAGGATAAGAGGATTCTGTAGGTACTCCTTGATTTTTTCAAAAGCGATCTGGCAATCGTCGTTCCATTCTACTACTTGATCTTTCTTAAGTAACTTGAAGATTGGCTCACAAGTAGCAGTTAAATGTGCAATGAATCTAGAAATGTAGTTTAATCGTTGAGAACCTCGACTTCCTTCTCGGTCTGCGGGGAGCTGGCATTTCTCGAATAGCTTTAACCTTGGCGGGGTCAACTTCAATACCTTTCCGACAACAAACCCTAGAAGTTTTGGATCGACTCAAAGGTACACTTGTTGGGATTAAGTCTCGGTCTGCATTCTTCAATCTATCAAACAGCTTACACAAATGATCAAGATGTTCTTCTTGATCATGATCGAGCTATCATGTAAATCGACGTAGACCTCTATCTCGTGATGAATCATGTCATAAAATAATGTCACCATGCACGATAAGTGGCGCCCGTTCTTCATCGAGCAGCATAACCTTGTAGCGAAAGTGCCCCATGTAACAAAAGTAGTCTTCTCCTTGTAGAGCCATTTTAATCGATTGTAACTAGAGAAACCATCCATGAAGGAGAAAACCTTATGCTTAGCGGTGTTGTCAACAGGAACATCAATGAGGGAGGAAAATCGTCTTCGGACTCGCTTTGTTCGGATCTACGTAATCCACACACATTCATTACCTTACCATCCTTCTTAGGTACAGGAACCACATTCGCACCCATTGTGGATAGGAAGTAACAACTAAAACCGGTGTTGAACTGCTTCATAACTCGGCTTTGATTTTCTCTAACATCTTAGAGACATCGGCCAGACCTTCATTTTCTTTGAGAAAACCTTCTTTTATCGGGCGTCGTGTACCACAATATCAATGTCTAAACCCGGCATGTCTTCGTATGACCAAGCAAAAACCTCAATGTAGTCTCGTAACATCTGAACTAACCTTTCTTTAACAACATTCTAAGACCCGCTCTATCTTGATCTCTTTTACATCTTCATCGATGCAAATTCACAACCTCAACTTGCTCTTCGTGTGGTGTATAACTCGATCTTCTTGCATGTGATCGACAAGTTCTCCACGCACTTCACAATCTTCCTCACTTTCGTCTTGGCTTGGTAGATCGGATTATCAGTCATATTTAGCAATAGCATAGCTGTTATCAACAGATTAGGAGTGATTCTGCGATGTATCACGTGGGTGTGTAAGAAACACATAGCTTTTGAAGGGTGATAAAGTAAAGAAAGAAAACAACAATTGAATGCAAAAGTCCAACGATTTTATTGAATGAAAATATGCAAATGGTGATAATAACCCTCAACGAGCCATGATGCGGGCAAGGTACTAGGCTTTCAAAGTTTATTGTTCGAACATAAAAAAAGCGAAGAAAAACAAAACAAAAGCAATAACTCATGACTAAAGGAGATTGGTATAGCGTCTTGATCTTCAATTCTTTGAGTCCACCGTCTGAGTTAGGAAGATCCACTTGTTGATGTCGAGATCGTTGTCGTCGTCTTCTAAGCATGGATTCCACTCGGCGTCACGGAGCAGGCTGGCGGCACGTTCGCGGTATCATCTTCGACATTTGATGGTGAAGCCTAAACGGTCTTGTCGGTTGAAAGGAAGATCGGGGTGACCCCAAATAGAACTACCTCCTTCTTCAAACGCGGCAGGCATCTTTCGTGAGGCCATCCTGGCGGACTTCATGCTTTCAGGGGTGCAGGAGAGTCCAGGCATGACTGGGTATTGTTTCAAAAGCTTGATGGGGAGTCTCGTAGAATTCACCCTCCACCTCGAGGTATCGGAATGATTGTAGATGGTGACCATATATTCCTCTTCACATCTTGTAACAACCTTCCCTTCACTGGGTACTTGACACGATGTAAGGTAGAGGTAACCTTGCCCCCATGTATCCAAGGCGTCTAAGTAGGCAAGTAAGCTGGACGGATGTCCATGACAAAGAAAGTAGAATCAAAAGTCAGGAACCGACCTTAATAAGCGAATGAGCTCTCCGTCTTTCGCTTAGAACCATGGCTCTCACAATTATATCCTGGGTCTCGGAACCAACCCTTCGATATCAAGTCGATCAAAGGTCTTTGGTAGGATATTGAGCAGAACCGGTATCCACCAAGACATGAGATAAGTAGTACCCTTGCATTCCAGCGAGATGTGCAAGGCTTTGTTATGTTTCCTTGGCGGGGTTAATCGACATCGAGAGAAGCCTAGGCCGTTGTTGGCAGAGGCTAGCAATACAAACTTCAAATTGATGGTAGTAGTGTCTTGCGGCACAGGCATTCTTGAAAACTTCACCAAGGCATTAGCATGAGCCTCAAAGCACAAAGCGAGCAAGCATGGAGATCTTGGGCGAGTTTGTCCCATTGTTCCACAACATTGTAGTCACTCTTCTTGATAATCTTTAGAATTTCCTCCATTTCTTGTTTGGAGTGTCTTGACAACTTCCTTTGGTACTTCGGTGAGCAGGATAAGTCTTTGGTTCTTTCCCTCTAGCTTGGGAATGGGTTGAATAAATTGGAATGCGAATGGAGTCGCGGTGTATTCGGAGGAGATATCGGAGAAAACCATTCAGTTCGGTCACTTCATGATCCGTTGATGTTGTCAAGCGTCGAGAATGGTAGTTTCATTTGTAATATCTTCAATAGTCGGGGTCTTGCTTGACGCCATGATAGTAAACATCGCTCCATAATTCCAGGGATAGCCTTGTCGGAGGAATATGGGCCAGTGCAGGAGAAGTAATGATGAGAGGTGCCACTCAGGCACGAGGATCGATGGAGGAAATCCTTATGGTGTTAACATCAGCACAATCTTACGGAAATTGTCACCCCATCCGGTTACCTTAACATCTTCAATAGGAATCTTGTAGCTTTCGAGGCAGTGTACTTCACCATGTAATCATACTTTCCACTTGGCTTTGAGTATCCACACGGATGGTGCGGTTCGTTCACATCTTTGATCTTCAATTTAGACATATCTTCACGGCTTACGGTGGTTTTAGAAATAGTATCTCACGGTTATCCATCATGCACTAAACACGTCTTCTTAACCAAGCACAACCATCAGGTGCAGATGGGCACCAACGAAAATTCTTCGGGCATCCTGGATTGACACCGGCTTGTAAATCTTCTTATCAGCCCGGAGGAATGGTCAAGTCATCTATGTTGAAAATGTAAGTATCTTCACCAACAGCATTGGAACTTTTGTCATGGTTAGGCATAGGCGCGTTGATCACATTCGGAGGCTCGACAGGAGGGTCAAACTCGATCTGTTTAGCTTCAATCATGTCTTGAATCTTGTTCTTCAGAGCCCAACAATCATCAGTGTTATGTCCAGGGCTATTGGAATGGTAAGCAAATTTAGCATTAGGATTGTATCTCAGAGAGGAAGTGTTGATGTTTTGAGGAGGATCCCTCAAGGTAATCAGCTCTGCTTTCAACATGTGTTGCAAGGCTTGCGACAAAGGCATGTTGATCTTAAATGGCCCATCTTTGTGGCGGCGATTGGCTATCGCGTTGTCGTGAGGTTGTCTTGATGTAGGAATGGAGATCACACTTCCCCACATTGAGCATGGTCGGTCTTGGCTCGGCTTTTCGACCATACGACATTAGTTTCTTTCTTACCACCAAAAGATCTCTTTGCGACATTTGAAGATGTCTCTATCTGAATCTTTCCACTTTTAATACCAGCTTCATCGCTCGCTGTCAAAATCAGCTCGGTGAATCCTGTTTGAGTTTCCTCGGATGATTGAAGAGCAGGGCTGTCGGTGTTCCCAAACATATCAACCAATTCCCTATTGGACGGTGGTTGAACTCTTTCTAGATCTCTCCATTTCTAAGCATACTCCTTGAACTTCTCATCACGACCCATGGACATGCTTGTAGGTTGCATGCGGTGGGTGTAATTCGATTGTACTCATCTTTGCTTGTAGAAAGCATGCTAAGTCACTCCAATTACGGATCGGTCATTCTCTAGCGATAGTACCATTCCAATTGAGTTCGGACAAACTTTCTTGAAAATAATGCATCCACAACTTTACATCATCGGTGTAGGATTGATCTTTGAACATAGGACTTCAAATGCAGCTTAGGACAAGACATGCCATCATACTTGGCAAAGTTGGAACTTTGAACTTAGGAGGAATCACCACACGGGGACAAGGCTCGGATCATCAAATTCAACCGGACATCTTCGGGTTTTCCACGACATTGGCGGTCTTCAAGTTGTTTGTATTTGTCATCTTCATCAGAGTATTGGCTATGGTCAGAGCGATCTTCTCCCTCCTTCTTAGGCTCACGCTGGTCATCTTCATTATCCTCGACGCTCCCCTCATTCTTGACACTTCCTTCAGAGAGCTCTATCCGACTAACCTCTTGGGACCACCTTTGTGAGCGTCGCCCATGTTGAGAGACCAACAACCTTCTTCTTTCTGTTGATGAGCTTCTTCAGATCTTCCTGGCCTTGGACCAAACTGGTGAACATCTGCTGAAACTGAGCATTCTGAGCCTGGAGATCTTTGACAAACTATTCAAGAGCCATTTTGTGCGCAAATAAATAGCGAGAGAATGAGAAAACCAATCTTCAATGTACCTGTGAAGCAATGTTATGCTATGATATGCAATGTTTATGCGAATGCAATGCAATGTTTTCAAGGACCTTAGAGATTTAAATTTGTTAAACAAGCACGAACAAACATTTATTAGTTCTCTTTTTATTAATTCTTTTTAAGTACAAAAGATAGTTCAAAACAATAAAAGAAAACATATAAATCTGAGAGCTCTAAGTCTCCCATGGGCGCTTCCTCTTGGTGCCGAGGTAGGCGTTGATGTTCCGCTCCTCGTGAAGTAGCTTTGTAAACTCTAGCACTTTCTTCTCACACATAACACTGAGCTTCAAAGGTATCCTTTCTTCTTTAAATGAATCCAAGATCTCTTCAAGTCTTCAAAATCGTTAGGCATGTCGGGATGGAGATAGTATAGGGTACGTCACCTATAGCAACAGGTTCCATAATTCTGGTAAACAGGCGTGAATGGCATCATGAGGTTTTGAGCTCGAGCTCTCACCCATTTGAGGTAAGGTTCCCAGGAATAGAGTTTGGTGCCCCAAAGTCTTGGTATCGATCTTCTTTACCATGACCCATTGTATGAACCTTCTCGGTAATTCTAGAGATCGTGGTTGTAGTCGAACACAATGTCTTGGAGGCATATCATGGGACCATCTCTTGAGCAAAACAAACTGGCGTAGAGCTAGAGAAGGTTTGTAATACCTCTTATACCGGTGTGTACATTAGGAATTCTCCACAGCTCAATGAATGTGAAGTCCTTTTGAGAAAAGACTCCAACGGATATCTGAATGAGAGAGTGACATTAACCTTTGAGACCATCTCAACCTTTGTTCATTCTTCAAAATTGATGGAGGAAGGTGCGAAATAAACCACCTAGAAAGTAACGGTATGCAACACATGAGAGTTCCTTGTCTTTTGATAAATGCAGTGTGGAAGAATGTAGGATGTCTCAAGTAAAGTAGGCATAGGATTGGGTAAGAAACAACTTGATGGTTGACATCTATGAATTGATCCAGTTAGGAAATAGAACCAAACCATAGATTAGCAAGAATGCAATATCTTGAAAACTCATAACTTTGAGGAATTCTCGGGCTTTCTTAATCGGGAACTTGGTAAACCCTTAACTCCGCTAGTTTCCCTTGGCTTCAATGTCAGTAGCTTAAGATGTAAGGCGGATGCAATGTCTTCATTTAGGAACCTTTTCCAAACCGGTGAATGGCATTTGGTCAAGAATAGGTACCAGTAGCTTAGAGAACTCTTCCAAAGTAGGAACCAAGTATAATGGGAATGTAAAGCAATGGTGTTTGGATCGAGAAGAGCTGAATAGACGTGCATCATATCTTCTTCAAAGCGGAGATAACCAAGTCAAGTGAATAACCATGTCTTTTGATGAACTGAGCATGGTCGGAATTTCGAAACCAATTCTTTGAAGTGAGAAGGTATACCCATGGAGTTGATTCGGATAGTCTTTCTAGAAGCCATAATTCCTACAAAAAGCGAGCAAAGATAAATCCCTAGGTCCTTGAAATAGTTAGAAATGATATGCAATGCGAATGATATCATGATGTATTTTACACACAAACAATTCACACAATGAGCCTAGGTTTAAGGCTTGCAAGAGGTATAGGTGATTACCACAAAAGTTTGAGTTGGTTCATCTGTCCTATAATAGCAAGGTTCTAGAATCTCATATCATTGATCTTTCTCGTAGGCGTTTATTTCAACACGACTACCAAGTGGTCGACCGAAAATATCCCAAAAGTCTGATCTCAATGAGCGTAGCATCGAGTATCAGCCAACCTCGGTCTAAACCAAAGCGGGCCATCTCACTACCTTCTAATGGCCAAGATGGGTCAATTAAGGTTCTAAAAGTTTAGTTAGTGCTTGATGACACCACGCAAAAGCCAAATACTATCCTCAACTTGGAAATGAAGAGTATCAGGACATCCAAAGTGTCACACTAACGTAGCCATCATGTTGACCGTTTCGATATACGTCTAACGGTCGCGACGATTTATTGCTACTTACCTAAAAGGAAACCCGGAAACGGGTGTAGGATCCCCCAACAATATAATACCCAAGCAACCCTTATAGATAAAGCAAGCAAGTCAAACAAAAAGCAATAAAGGTGATTTAGAAATCCTTAAGGCATTCTCTCTTTTTAGGGTGTCTCCCCGGCAGAGTCGCCAGTTCTGTAACACGGTGAACTGACTTTGTAGGATTTTGTATCGCAAATGTGCGGATAGCAAGAGTCGCCACCGACTTTTCTTTTATCCAATTAAGGGAAGGTAAAATGCGAAAAAGACCCGTTAGATTCGAGTAAGGGAGAAAGGTTATGAAAAGGGAAGGTATTAGCACACTTTTCCATCCGTTAGTTATCTACGGGCTCTTAGTTACTCTTATCACCTTAAAATGTGCTTTACATGTGTTTGACAAAATGTTTTGAAAAGGAATTTCGCTTTGACTTTGTAATGATTCATGTGGAATGTATACAAGTGTTTGGAAATTTTTGAAAAGAGTTTGAACTTTGACAAAAGTGTGGTGTGAAAAGTATTTTGATAGAGCAAGCAACTAATTCTTATTACCTACCGAATTGGTCATTTTAGTGTTATTTACGTTCCTTTAGAATAGCGCTATCCATACCATTAGTTGGTAGGTAACTCCATTCGTTAGATGTAAGCGGGGACATGCGAAGGGACATCGGATGGTCATAAGCATCTTGTAGGAAGTATCCTAGCACATTCGAAGGGACTATCATCATTTTAAGTAGGCGACAATCGGTCAAGATCATGTATTCGTAGGCGACATCGTGGGTCTATGATCTTTGTATCAAAGGGACTATGATGATTTGTTTGAAAACAGGTGCTAGAATACCTCGTTCGAGAGACCATATTTGGATTAAATAAAGGCGAGAGAGAATTACCCTAAGGGGTGCGTGTGTGAAAGAGTGTGTTGATTCAGATGCATGTTATCTTGGAAATTATGAGTGAGCTATGTCCAATTTTATCTTGCCATACACGCCTTATTACTAACAGTTTATAAGGTGCGGAAAGTAAAATGCGGGAAGTAAATGCGGAAAGATAAATCCTACGCTATTACATGGCTTTGGGGCAGATACATAATTTAAACTTGCGGAAAATAAAAGCCTTAATTAAGCTATTACATCCCATAAGCAATTACATTATTGGAAAAAATAAACCGATAAAGGAATCGTCGAGCAGGATAACACAGTAAAAGATGAGAAATCGGAAAATACAAGGAAATCGAATATGAGAAAAATGTTAGCAAAAATGACAATTTTTAAATGAGAAAAATATTTCATGCTGGAAATAACATTAATATGCTAAAATAATTTTTTGGGATTTTTTGGACGTAATTTAATAATTAAAAAACAATTAAAAGTGATTTAAATGATAAATTAGCAAATAAATTAAATATGCATGCAAAATAATATTTTTTAATTTTATAAATTAAATAAACATTTTCTGGAAATAATGCAAAAAGAAAAATATTTTTTGGTGTTTTTTAATGCATGATAAAAAATTGTGAAAAGAAATTTAAATGAATGAAAAATATTAAGAAAATAAGGAAAATATGAAAAGAAGTTTGCAAACATGTAAAAAACAAATGCCATGGCCAGGGACGAACTGGAGACATTCCTTTCACAACACGCCTTTGCCATACGAAATTTTGGAGTGCGTGTCATTGAATCAGGCGGTGGTTTTACAAACAAGTGTCGCTCCTGATTGCCTCGTCCCGCGCCAAACTTCATCTTCTTCAATTCAAA
>CM038795.1:264107139-264252270 GCA_021764765.1 Vicia sativa
ATCTATTCTAATTCTCTATTATCAATGAAGAATCACGAGTTCCGCACACGCACTCTGGGCCCGGCTCGATGGCATCTTAAGCCCATCTCCCACTACTTATCAACATTTCTCCGCTCAACGCCGCATATTCGTTAAAAATCAATCACAAACCAATAACTTCATTCAATGCCAAGTAACGGTTCAACGCACGCACTCCCTCCGGATGGCATCTAAGCCCATCTCCGTGCTCCTTCCAACGCCCAGAGTCATTGCATTTCCACTCCCTCAAAGATCGACCTTCCTGATGGCATCTTAAGCCCATCATCAATTCTCACAAGCAACCTCGAGTCAATCATACGACTCATCCCCAAATAAGTCTCTACCTTCTCCAAATGGCATCCTCGTAAGCCCATTCCCAAGATCATCCAACAAATGAAAGCAAATTTTCAGTAGTTCGAGTGTTCAATCATCTTCACCTCCAGTCAAAAGCGCGCGGTCAATCTAACCTTCCAAAGACAAGAAGATTGAACAGGCAGTCATCATACCCAAAAATTTTCCCTCCATCTTCTCAAGATATTTCATACATCCATACTCAAGGATTCCTCAAGAGTCGATCGACAAACTCTCCTAGACGATCAACCCAAACTAGGGTTTGGTGATTCGTGATCAAGATGGACTTCCAACATCTCCAATGGTCTTCATGCCTCCTCATATGCTTCAAAGATTCTCCATGACAAGTTTCAAGCCTTACAAGTCAAGATTGCTGCATAGTCAAGATGGTCAAAATCGTCATTGGACAAAAAGTCAACTGGTCAAATATACAACAAACTTCATAATTCATCAGAAAACCTGATGATCGCTCTGCTCAAGTCAAACTTTCTAAATTAGGGTTTCTAGGTGAAAAGTCAACTCGAACTTTGACCGATCATAACTTCTCATACTTTCTCAAAAAATTTCCACCACCTTTGTTTTGAAGGAAATTCAATTTCTACAACTTCATGTCTCACAAGAATGTCCAAAAATGCTTCATTTAAGAGGTATGGCTCAAAAACATTGTGTCATTTTCAAAGTCAACAAAAGTCAACATTTTGTTTTGAGGATATATTAAGCATGGAAACTCCAATTTAGATGAGACCAAGGTTGGTTAGAGGAGTTTCAGTTTAAAGCCTCAAAATGTGGAAAATGAGCATTATTCACAAGTTGGGTTTGAAGAAGTGCACAAGGAGAAATACTTTAAAATCAAAAATTTAATGGGCCTACTTTTTCTTCATCCAAACTTGTTCCTTATACAATTAGGAATATCCAAGCCCAATGCCAAGAATTTTTATTTTATTTTTCTATTTAATTTGGAATTTATTCATTTAAGTACAAATTAAATTCAAAATAAAGTATAAAATCAAAATTAATTACAAACTTGATTTTTATTTCTTCCTTGAGATCCAAGCAACTCATTAAAAGCCAGCAAATTTCAAATTTGGATGTATATAAGATTGATTGAAAATTGATCAAGAATTGAAAACTTGATTTTGTACAAAAATCAAATTTGATTTGCATTGATTAGTGATAATTTCTTCCTCAAATCACCCAAATCCATCCACTATAAATGTATAATGCATAGCATATGAATTGAACGAAAAATTGGCCAAGAACCCTAACCTAGAACTCAAAATCGTGACCTTCAAGCAACCGGCAGCCTGGTTTTGGATCGTTTAGTTGATTCTAAGCATCAAAACATTCCTTGATACCTTTGATCGATCCAGACCTTCACATTGCTCAAAACCATCCGCACTTAAGAAATCACGAATCGGTTTGTTCTTGTTTTTTCAAAATCGTATTTCAATCATCATGCATTATTAACATGTTTTGTGTTTGTTTTGTGATTAGTAGGAGATTGCAAGTCGGGCACTTTGATTGAATTTCCATGGCCGGAAACGCTATCACCATTGTTGGTTTCTGTGCGCTTAGGGTTTCACAAAATAGGAAAATTGACCACGAGACTATGCCCATTGCATTCGAATGATGTCCTGAATCGAACCATGGCTTTAGAATTTATTTATATTATGTGCTTGATTTTAGCTGTAACCGTAGCAGTCGTAAGAAAGAATCGACGCTATCTTTGAAAATTCAAAACGAAGAAGACGATGGTTGGCGCGAGACGGGCAATGGGAAGGAGACGCGTGTTTGTAATTTACTGCCCGGCCAAACAGCACACTGCTCGCTTGGTTAATGGAACGTGCATAGATGCTCTCCTGTGTCCGCCTGACCTTGACCTTTTGAGTTTCTTTTTTCCAAACTTGCATTTTTCAATTATTTTCTATTTTCTTATTTATTTAATATTTGCATCAATTTTAATTTTTTCATATTTTTATTTCATGCATTAAAAATCATCAAAATATTTTTTCCTTTGCATTTATTTTAAAATACTTATTTAATTTATAAAATTAAAAATATTATTTTTGCATGCATATTTAATTTAATTGTTAATTTATCATTTAAATCACCTTTAATTGATATTTAATTATTAAATCTTTTCTCCCAAAAATTATTTTAATATTTATGTTATTTCAGATGAAATATTTTTCTCATTCAAATTTGCATTTTACTAACATTTTTCTCTTATTCTTTCATCGTATTTTCCGATTTCTTTTAGGTTGCAACACGTGAACCCGACTTTGTAGGTTTTTGTATCGCAAATGTGCGGATAGCAAGAGTCGCCACCGACTTTTATTTTATCCAATTAAGGGAAGGTAAAAGTACGAAAAAGACCTTCTAGATTCTCCGTAAGGGAGAAGGTTATGAAAAGGGAAGGTATTAGCACCCTTTCCATCCGTAGTTATCTACGCTCTTAGTTGCTCTTAGATCACTTTAAAATTGTGCTTTTTGTGTGTTTGACAAAATGTTTTGAATAGGCATTTCGCTTGACTTTGTAATGATTCATGTAGGAATGTATACAAAGTGTTCTAAATGTTTTGTTTTGAAAAGAGTTTGTACTTTGACAAAAGTGAGGTGTGAAAAGTATTTTGATGTAGCAAGCAACCGAAAGTCTTATTACCTACCGAATTGGTCGTTGTATTGTTTTACGTTCCTTTAGAATAGCTATCCATACCATTAGTTGGTAGGTAACCCTATTCTGGATGTAAGCGGACATTCAAGGACATCGGATGGTCAAAGCAACTTGTAGGAAGTATCCTAGCACATTCGGGGACTATCATCATTTTCGTAGGCGACAATCGAGGGTCAAGATCATGTATTCGGAGGCTATCGTGGTCTTATGATCTTTGTATCGAAGGGACTATGATGATTTGTTTTGAAGGCAACGGGCTAGAATACCTCTACGCTCGAGGGACATGACCATTTTGAATTCAAAGGCAACGAGAGAATTACCCTAAGGGGTGCATGTGAAAAGAGGTGTCAATTCAGATTCGTTATCTTGGAAATTAGAGTGAGCTATGTTCAATTTTATCTTGCCATACACGCCTAATTACTAGCAATTTATAGGTGCGGAAATTAAAATGCGGAATGTAAAGACGGAAAGATAAATGTCCTACGCTATTACATGGCTTTGGGAGTACATAATTTAAACTTATGGAAAATAAAACCCTAATTAAGCTATTACATCCCATGAGCAATTACATAATTTGAAAAAGAAAACGATAAAAAGAAATCGTCCAAACGGGATAACTCGTGAAAAGATGAGAAATCTAAATACGAGGAAATCGATCAAGAGAAAAATGTTAGCAAAATAATAATTTTAAATGAGAAAATATTTCATGCTGGAAATAACATTAATATGCTAAAATAATTTTTGGGATTTTTGAGTTAATTTAATAATTAAAAATCAATTAAAGGTGATTTAAATAATAAATTAACAATTAAACTAAATATGCATGAAAAATAATATTTTTAATTTTATAAATTAAATAAACATTTTCTGGAAATAATGCAAAAAGAAAAATATTTTTGTGTTTTTAAGTTCATGATAAAATTATTGAAATTAATTAAAATGAATGAAAAATATTAAGAAAATAGAAAATATGAAAAATAAGAAAATAGTTGAAGTTTGCAAAGAAAGACAAAACCGGTCCCGCATGGTTCGAATTGGTACCCTGCTCCTCACAACACGCCGCCACGACCAACCGAGCTAGAGCTTCCACGCAGTTATGGAATTGCAACGAACACGTTTTAAACCGGATCGAATCCGCCACTCAATCACGCCAAGACATCGCCTTCTTCGCTTGAATCCCGGAATTTGCGGCATTTTGCCTCGACGCATGACCCTCGCTAACATCAAAAATCACATACAAGTAATATAAATGAAATCTAAAGCCATGGTTCGATCTGCCTGGTCCACCGATCATCCCGTGGCATCGGTTTGTCCAATTTAACCTAATTAGAGAAACCCAAAACGTGACCCAAACCCTAATCATGGTATATCATGTTTCCGCCACGAAAATTCAATGGATGACCCGTAGCTTGTAAACCTTGTTCTAAGCATTTAAACAAAAATCAAACACATTAACAATGCATGAATAATGTAATCAATTTTGAAAAGTATGAACAAACCAAATCATGATTTCATAATTTTGATGCTTTGACAATGTAAAGGTCCTGAGTCACCCAGGGTATCAAGGAACGGTTTGGATGCTCAAAATCGATTGAAACAGCTGAATCCAGGGCTGCTAGTGACTTGTATGCGCATGGTTTTTGAGTTTGAATAGGGTTTCTCCAAGCAATTTTGCTCTCATTCATGTGGTATGTATTGTATATATATAGTAGATGGAATCGAGTCGATTTGAGGAAGAAATCATCAATCAATGTAAAACATATTTGATTTTGTACAAAATCAAATTTTCTTTTTGATCAATTTCAATCAATTTCTTTTCCAAATCCAATCAAATTTCGAAATTTGTCGCTTCTTTAGGTTACTTGGATCTCAAGGATGAGAGAAAAATCAATTTGCAATTAATTTTGATTTTATACCTTATTTTTGAATTTAATTTGTATTTAAATGAATAAAATCCAAATTAAATAGATAAATAAAATAAAAATTCGTATTGGGCTTGGATATTCCTAATTGTATAAGGAACAAGTTTGGATGAAGAAAAGTAAGCCCATTTACAAAAATTTGATTTTTACAAGCATCTCTTTGTGCACTTCTTCAAAATTGCCCAACTCAGAATGGTGTATCTTGCTCAATTTTCCACGCTTTGAGTGTTCTTGTACTTTTAGAAAGCTCTAAGAGTCCTCTAACCAACCTGTGATACTGAATGACTTTTAGTTTTTGTATCGCAAATGTGCGGATAGCAAGAGTCGCCACCGACTTTTCTTTTATCAAATGAAGGGAAGGTAAAAGTACGTAAAAGACCTTCGTTAGATTCTCGAAAGAAGGGAGTTTATGAAAAGGAAGGTATTAGCACCCTTTTCATCCGTAGTTATCTACGGCTCTTAGTTGCTCTTAGATCACTTTAAAATTGTGCTTTCTCGTGTGTTTGACAAAATGTTTTGAAAAGGCATCGCTTTGACTTTGTAATGATTCATGTAGGAATGTATACAAAGTGTTTGGAAATGTTTCGCTTTTGAAAAGAGTTTGAACTTTGACAAAAGTGGAGGTGTGAAAAGTATTTTGATTGAGCAAGCAACTAAAAGTCTTATTACCTACCGAATTGGTCGTTGTGATTGTTTTACGCTCCTTTAGAATAGCGTTATCCATACCATTAGTTGGTAGGTAACCCTATTCGCTGGACGTAAAGGACATTCAAGGGACATCGGATGGTCATAGAAAGCAACTTGTAGGAAGTATCCTAGCACATTCGAAGGGACTATCATCATTTTTCGTAGGCGACAATCGAGGGTCAAGATAATGTATTCGGAGGCGACATCGTGGGTCTTATGATCTTTGTATCGAAGGGACTATGATGATTTATTTTGAAGGCAACGGTGCTAGAATACCTCTACATTCGAGGGACATGACCATTTTGAATTCGCAAAGGCAACGAGAGAGAATTACCCTAAGGGTGCATGTGTGAAAAGAGTGTGTCAATTCAGATTCATGTTATCTTGGAAATTAGAGTGAGCTATGTTCAATTTTATCTTGCCATACACGCCTAATTACTAGCAGTTTATATGGTGCGGAAATTAAAATGCGGAATGTAAAGATGCGGAAAGATAAATGTCCTACGCTATTACATGGCTTTGGGCGTATACATAATTTAAACTTATGGAAAATAAAAACCTAATTAAGCTATTACATCCCATGAGCAATTACATAATTTGAAAAAGAAAACGATAAAAAGAAATCGTCCAAACGGATAACTGTGAAAAGATGAGAATCGGAAATACGAGGAAATCGATCAAGAGAAAATGTTAGCAAAAATAATAATTTTTAAATGAGAAAAATATTTCATGCTGGAAATAACATTAATATGCTAAAATAATTTTTTGGGATTTTTTGGAGTTAATTTAATAATTAAAAATCAATTAAAGGTGATTTAAATAATAAATTAACAATTAAATTAAATATGCATGCAAAAATAATATTTTTAATTTTATAAATTAAATAAACATTTTCTGGAAATAATGCAAAAAGAAAAATATTTTTTGGTGTTTTTAAATGCATGATAAAAATTATTGAAATTAGTTAAAATGAATGAAAAATATTAAGAAAATAGAAAATATGAAAAAATAAGAAAATAGTTGAAGTTTGCAAAAAGAAAGACAAAACCGGTCCTGACATGGTTCGAACTGGGTACCCTTGCCTCACAACACGCTGCCACGACCAATTGAGCTAGAGCGTCCACGTGTTATGGAATTGCAACGAACACGTTTTAAACCAGATCGAATCCTGGCCACTCAAATCACGCGCGAAGACATCGTCTTCTTCGTTTGAATCCTGGGAATTTTGCGTCGGCTTCGGTTCGCCTATGACCTCGCTAACATCAAAATCACATACAAGTAATATAAATGAAATCTAAAGCCATGGTTCGATCTGTCTTGGTCCACCGATCATCCCGGTGGCATCGGTTTGGTCCAATTTAACCTAATTAGAAACCCTAAACGTGACCAAACCCTAATCATGGTATATCATGTTTCCGCCACGAAAATTCAATTGATGACCCAGAAAGCTTGTAAACCTTGTTCTAAGCACGAAACAAACAACAAAACACATTATCAATGCATGAATAACAGAATTCGAATTTTGAAAAAGTATGAACAAACCAAATCGTGATTTCGTAATTCTTGATGCTTTTGGACAATGTAAAGGTCTGGAATCACTCCAGGGGTATCATGGAACGTGTTTGGATGCTCAAAATCGATTGAAACAGGCTGAATCCAAGGCTGCTAGTGACTTGTAGCGCACGGTTTTTTTGAGTTTGAATAGGGTTTCTCCAAGCAATTTTTCTGTTCTCATTCATGTGGTATGTATTGTATATATATAGTAGATGGAATTGGAGCTGATTTGAGGAAGAAATCATCATCAATCAATGAAACATATTTGATTTTGTACAAAATCAAATTTTCTTTTTGATCAATTTCAATCAATTTTTCCAAATCCAATCAAATTTCGAAATTTGCCTGGCTTTTTTAGGTTACTTGGACCTCAAGGATGAGAAAAAAATCAATTTGCAATTAATTTTGATTTTATACCTTATTTTTGAATTTAATTTGTATTTAAATGAATAAAATCCAAATTAAATAGATAAATAAAATAAAATTGTGGCATTGGGCTTGGATATTCCTAATTGTATAAGGAACAAGTTGGATGAAGAAAAGTAAGCCCATTTACAAAATTTTGATTTTTGCATCTTTGTGTGCACTTCTTCAAAATTGCCCAACTTGGAATGGTGTATCTTGCTCAATTTCCCACAGCTTTGAGTGTTCTTGTACTTTTAGAAAGCTCTAAGAGTCCTCTAACCAACCGTGATACTTGAACCGACTTTTAGTTTTGTATCGCAAATGCGGATAGCAAGAGTCGCCACCGACTTTTTTTATCAAATGAAGGGAAGGTGTAAAAAGACCTTCGTTAGATTCTCGAGTAAGAGAGAAGGTTAAGAAAAGGAAGGTATTAGCACCCTTTTCATCCGTAGTTATCTACGTGCTCTTAGTTGCTCTTAGATCACTTTAAAATTGTGCTTTCGTGTTTGACAAAAATGTTTTCAAAAGGCTTTGACTTTGTAATGATTCATGTAGGAATGTATACAAAGTGTTTGGAAATGCTTTGAAAAGAGTTTGAACTTTGACAAAAGTGAGGTGTGAAAAGTATTTTGATAGAGCAAGCAACTAAAAGTCTTATTACCTACTCGAATTGGTCGTTTATTGTTTACGCCTTTAGAATAGCGCTATCCATACCATTAGTTGGTAGGTAACCCTATTCGCTGGATGTAAGCGGACATTCTGGGGGACATCGGATGGTCATAAAGCAACTTGTAGGAAGTATCCTAGCACATTCGGGGACTATCATCATTTTTCGAGGCGACAATCGAGGGTCAAGATCATGTATTCGGAGGCGACATCGTGGGTCTTATGATCTTTGTATCAAGGGACTATGATGATTTGTTTTGAAGGCAACGGTGCAGAATACCTCTACGCTCGAGGGACATGACCATTTGAATTGCAAAGGCAACGAGAGAATTACCCTAAGGGGTGCGTGTGTGAAAAGAGTGTGTTGATTTGGATATTTTATCTTGAAAATTAGTGGGCTATGTTGATTTTAGTCTTGCCATACACGCCTAATTACTAGCGCTTTATAGGGTGCGGAAATTAAAATGGAATGTAAAGCGGAAAGGTAAATGTCCCACGCTATTACATGGCTTGGGGCGTATACATAATTTAAACTTATGGAAAATAAAACCTAATTTAAACTATTACATCCCATGAGCAAGCATTATTGGAAAATAAAAAGAAAAGAAACCGTTCAAACGGAATAACTGTGAAAAGATAAGAAATCTGAAAATACGAGAGAAATCGAATAAGAGAAAAAATGTTAGAAAATGCAAGTTTTTGAATGAGAAAAATATGACATGCTGGAAATAACATAAATATGCTAAAATAATTTTTGGGATTTTTGATGCAATTTAATAATTTAAAATGAATTAAAAGTGATTTAAATGCAAAATTATGAATAAAAATAAATATGCATGCAAATTGTATTTTTAATTTTATAAATTAAATAAGTATTTTCTGAAAATAAATGCAAAAGGAAAAATATTTTGATGATTTTTAATGCATAAATAAAATATGAAAAGAATTAAAATGATATGCAAAATATTAAAATAAATAAAATATGAAAATATGAGTTTTGTAAAAGAGAAAACAAATGGTCCTGGTTCGAATCGAGACATGTGAGAGCATCCATCAACCGAAACTTTAACCAATCGAGCAAGTGTGCAAGCATGTTTGGAAACGGAGTGAGTGGATTACAACACGCTGCCGCTTCTCATTGCCACGAGCTCGCGCCAATTCATCGCCTTCTTCGCTTTGAAATTTTAAATCCAGCGCCGGCCATTGCCGACGCTATGTCCTCGCAAAATCAAAACTCAAAGATACATAATATAAATAAGTTCTAAAACCATGGTTCGATTCCCTAGATCATTCCGAACGCATTGGTATAGGTCTCATGGTCCAATTTTTTCATTTAAGAGAAACCCAAACGGCATGGGAAACCCTAACAATGGTGATACGTGTTCTCGCCATGGAAATTCAATTAGCGTGCCTAAAGCTTGCAAACACATCACTAATCACAAAACAAACACAAAACATGTTAATAATGCATGAATAATGAATCACGATTTTGAAATTTTCAAGAACAAACCAAATTCAATTTTGTTTCGGATGGTTTTGATCAAAGTAAAGGTCCTGATCGACTCAGAGGTATCAAGGAATGTTGGACCTCAAAATTGATTGAAACGGCCGGAAATAGGATTGCACTTGCTTGTTTGCCACGGTTTTTGAGCTTGGAATAGGGTTTGAGTCAAATTTTCTACCCTAATCTGTGTGGTATGTATCATGTATATAGTAGAAGGATTCGTAGTTGTTTTGGGAAAGAATTAATCAATGATCAATGCCAATCAAATTTGATTTTTGTACAAAATCAAATCTTCAAATTTTGATCAATTTTCAATCCAATCTTGCCATATCCATCAAATTTCGAAATTGCTGGCTTTAATGAGTTGATTGATCTCAAGGAAGAAATAAAATCAAGTTTGTAATTAATTTTGATTTTATACTTTATTTTTAAATTTAATTTGTATTTAAATGAATAAATTCCAAATTAAATAGAAAAATAAAATAAAATTCATGGCATTGGGCTTGGATATTCCTAATGGTGTGAGGAATAAGTTTGATGAAGAAAAAGTAGGCCCATTTGCAAAGTTTTTGATTTTAGAAGTATTTCTCTTTGCACTCTTTCAAAATCGCCCAACTTGTGAATGGTGTATCTTGCTCAATTTTCCACATTTTTGAGTGTTCTTGGACTTTTTGAAAGCTCTAAGAGTCCTCTAACCAACCTTTTGGTCTCATCTCAATTGGAGTTTCCATGCTCAATATATCTTCAAAACAAAATGTTGACTTTTGTTGACTTTGAAAATGACCAGAATGTTTTGAGCCATACCTCTCAAATGAAGCATTTTTGGACATTCTTGTGAGACATGAAGTTGTAGAGAATTGAATTTCCTTCAAAACAAGATGGTGGAAAAATTTCGAGAAAGTATGAAGAAGTTATGATCACCAAAGTTCATTGACTTTTCACCTAGAAACCCTAATTTAGAAAGTTTGACTTTGAGCAAATCTTGAGTTTTCTTGATGAATCATGATCAAACCTTGATCAAATGATGAATGTAACTTCAAAATGAGGATGTTGACCAAAATTATGAAGTTTGATCGTATGTTGACCAGTTGACTTTTGTCCAATACAACCGATTTTCAACCATCCGAGCAATTGTTTGAGGAAATTTGACTTGTAAGGCTTGAAACTTGACATGGAGAATCTTTGAAGCATATGAGGAGGCATGAAGACCATTGAGATGTTGGAAGTCCATCTTGACGAGAATTGCCAAAACCTAGTTTGGGTCGATTGTCTAGAGAGAGTTTGTCGATCATCACTGAGGAATCATCGAGTATGGATGTATGAAATATCTTGAGAAGATGGAGGGCAATTTTGGGGTATGACACTGCCCCTGCTCAATCTTCTTGTATCGAAGGTTAGATTGACATGCACGTGTTTCGTGACCGGAGGTAGAAGATGATCGAACACTTAAGTACACCGAAAATTTGCACCACCGCTGGTCGATGATGCGGAATGGGCTTACAGATGCCATTTGGAGAAGGTAGACTTCACGGGATGAGTCATACGCTGACTCGAGGTTATTGATAGGAGAATTGAAGAGGATGGGCTTAAGATGCCATCCGAAAGATCGATGCCGGGAGTGAGCCGCACGCTAGGCTCGTAGATGTTCTTGATAGTGGAAGGAGCGGAGATGGGCTTAAGATGCCATCCGAGGAGTCGACGTTAGAGTTCGTGCTCACCTTTGAATGAAGTTATTGGTTTGTATTGGTTTTAACCAAATATGCAGATTCCAAAGGTGGAGAAACACCGATAAGGAGCTCGAGATGGGCTTAAGATGCCATCCGGCAACCGAGTCGCACACCGATCAGAGTTGCCGTTGATAATAAGAGGATCGTAATAGATCTTCGTGCCGATTACTCCGAGGGAGGTAGTTGGCAAATGTGGATATCTTCCCGCTGCATCGGGTATTAATCCACCGCCATCTCGAGGATAACTTGCGATCGCTCGGATAGGGTTTCCCGCCCAGCCTCGTGTATTATCCTCGATCCGTTGTCGAGGACAACGAGGGCGCTCGTTCGATAGTTTTCCGCCGAGATTCGGCTTAATCTTGGACCACTGCCGGAGGACAACTAGGGGCTCTTTCGATAGTTTTCCGCGAGATTCGGCTTAATCCTCGACCTGCTTTGCATCGAAGTGACTTTCACTGCTTTTGAAAAACAAGAGAAACTTTGATAGAATATTCGTTAGTCTTATGCAAACATGATGCATGACAATGTACATGAATGACATATGCATGAATTATGACTTTATGAGAAATGTATGAATGATAGATGTTGTGGTATTTCAAAACATATTCATCTTGAAGAAGATGGGATGTTCCGCTGAGTATTTCTATCTTTGCTTGGGATGGGTGATGAGAACCCCGCTGAAGGAGAAGAAAGATATCCTAGATCCTCCGATGCACTATCCGACCAAGTCTCGCCTAGATGTTGTTGAGGAAGGTAGAGATCGAGAAACTCGTTGTCGGAGATCGCATACATAGATCCCGCTGGGAGAGTCCGGGATGCAATTTGTTGGGGATCTTGCATGTAGACCCGCTGGGAAAAATTAGGAGGCGCCACCGGGATTTTGAGCGTAGATCTCACCGAGAGCGCTTGATGGTTGCCGAGACCGTTAGGGGCCCGTTGGATTCTCCGACCGGGAATAGAAGATGTAAATTTTCTCCGCTGCACTATCCGACCAAGTCTCGAGTCCGATACCGCGGAGAAAAGGGGAATTGTTAGAGATATTCTCATGATGATAAATACTGGCTGGGATGAAGTGTTACCGCTGAGACTAATGTAACATTGCTCGCTGGGGATTAACGTACTGGAAGGGGAAGGTTATGAGTGACACTGGGGATCATGCTCGTGGGGAAATGCATTGGTGACCTCACCATCTCAATTCCTAGAGCCCGTAGTAACTACTTTTGTATGTCCACTTTTCGCATGTTTGTGAAGAGATTTTTATTGTCAAATGCGATAATCATTCAAAGCAAATGTTGGACTTATTGCAAACGACAACAACAAAATTGTAAAGAGAAAGAAGTTATGCTTATTTGAAAGGTGGCGTATGGCCAAGTAGTTTGTACAACTCGCTCGTTCCAACCATGCTAGTACTAATATATTTCAACTATCTCATCTCCTTGTCACAAGAGAAAGTGAGTAGACCGATCTTCCATTTGAATCTTGAATGCCGATAGTAGTCCGGAAGGTGTGATATGGAAGAGACATAGTCGACGCTTAAATCCCTAACTTTTCCTAGACCGCCTTTTCGGTTTTCCCATCGATACCTTTTTGCCCAAGCCGCTTTTCGTGTTTTCGACTTCCGGTGTACATCTTTTGTATATATCCTTAACTTTGCCCGAACCCTTTTGGTTCGCCAGATGCCCTTATTTTTGCCTAGGTCACCGACCTAGGGTCTCTTTATGCGTAGTATTTTAGACTATGTCTGCTCGCTGTGGTGGGAAGTCTTCACCATCCATGGTGCTAAGTATCATAGCTCCGCCGAAAACACTGCCTTGACTACAAATGGTCCCTCAGAGGTGGGAGTCCATTTGCCTCTGGTCACCTTGTGGAAGAATGATGCGCTGACTACTAGGTCACCAACTTGATAGACTCGGTGCGTGACCTCTTGTTAAATGCTCGATCATTCGCTTCGATAAATTTGTCCATGGCAAATGGATGCGAGTCGCTTCTCATCAAGTTAATCTGATCGAGGCGTGGTCTCGAACCCAATCGCCTTCGCTTCAACTCCTGGCCCCGGAGGACTCTAGTTGAGGGTATCTCGAACCTCGATGGGTAGGACCGCCCATACCGCACTCCAAGAGAGAAGGGGTTGCCCCTGCTGATGTTCGTGTCAGTGCGATAACCATGAAGAGAAAATGGTAACATCTCATGCCAATCCTTGTAAGTCACCGCCATCTTCTGATAATCTTCTTAATGTTCTTGTTGGCGGCTTCCACAATGCCATTCATCTTAGGCCGATAAGGAGAAGAATTGTGATGCTTGATCTTGAATCGCTGCAAGTTCGGTGATCATCTTATTGTTGAGATTAGATCCGTTATCCGTGATAATCCTTTCGTAAATGCCATACCGACGATAAGATTGTGTTTGATGAAACGAGCCACAACATTCTTGGTAATGTATGCAAACGAGGTCGCTTCTACCCACTTGGTAAAGTAATCGATTGCCACAAGGATGAAACGATGTCCATTGAAGTTGATTTCTCCGATCATGTCAATGCCCCACATTGCAAAAGGCCAAGGAGCTGTTAGAACATCTGAGGTACCGAGGCACGTGTACTTTGTCGGCATAACCGCATTTGTGACAAGATCGAGCGAAGCGTGACAATCGCCTCCATGGTAGACCAATAGTAACCTCGCTCTCAAAATCTTCTTAGCCATGGTATGTCCATCGAGTGGGTACCAAATGCGCTTCGTAACTCTTCCATGATACGTATTGTCGCTTTCTCGTCTACAAATGGAGTAAGCACATCATGGTTGCTTAGTATAAGATGTCGCTGAGGAAGAATTTGAAGCGAACCTCCTCATGAACTTTATCGTTGATGATGCCCTCCTGGATATTCCCGAGTCTCAAGATACCTCTTCACGCCATAGTACCAAGGTTTCTCTTTGTATCAAGCTCACAACAATATGTGGTTCATCAAACTTCTCAATGATGATCCGGGAGCCTCGTTGTCCCATCTCGACCTTGAACATAGATGACATAGTAGCCAATGCGCGCCAACCGATTCTCTCGTGGAATATGATTGAAAGTGATCTCTTCAAAGTAGGGAATCAAACTCGTAACATGCTCGATAGGGAATAAGATTCGATGCTTCGATCCCATTCGCCTTAACCGACCGATCACTAAAGCCGAGTCTCCATACACTTGCAAGAACTTGATTCTTAGGTCAATAGCGCCTTTAATGCCCATGATGCACGCTCAGATTCGCCATGTTGTTCGCAATCAAACATAATGCGGTGAAAGGTGTGTCCGCCGCAGGATGTAATGATGGCGCCAATGCCATTGCTGCGCTTGAGGCTCCATCAAAGACCATAGTGCATCGGATCCTTGTTCGTGTCCTTCGTCTGGCCTCGGTTCTTCGCAATCAGAACTAGTAAAACATCTTCATCTCGAAATTGAATCGCATAGATCGATAGTCATCTACGGCTTGATGAGCCAAATGATCGGCTACCACACTTCCTTTGATCGCTTCGAGAAGTGTACCGATGTCATACTCGGTCAAGATCATTCGCCATCTTGCTATTCTTCCGAGAGAGTGGTTTCTCAAATATATTTTATCGGATCCATCTTGGAAATCAACAAAGTAGTGTGAGCCAACATATACTTTCTTAGTCGCAGCCCAAGTTAAAGCTGTAAGTTTTCTCGAAATGTGAGTATCTTGTTTCACGGTAAACTTTTTGCTAAGGTAGTATATTGCATACTCTTTTCGACTGCACTGCCATGTTGCCCCAACACACACCCCATTGAATTCTCTAGCACCGCAAGTACATGATGAGAGGTCTTCTTCGGGCGGCATCAGGATATGAGGATCCTAAAGGTATTCCTTGATTTTGTCAAAAGCGATCTGGCAATCGTCGTTCCATTCCACTACTTGATCTTTCTTCAGTAACTTGAAGATTGGCTCACAAGTAGCAGTCAAATGTGCAATGAACCTGGCAATGTAGTTCAATCGGCCCAAGAAACCTCTCGACTTCCTTTCTCGCGGGAGTCGGCATCTCTTGAATAGCTTTAACCTTAGCGGGGTCAACCTCAATACCTTTTCCACTCACAACAAATCCTAGGAGTTTTTCGGATCTGACTCCAAAAGTGCACTTGTAAGGATTAAGTCTTAGTCTGTACTTCTTTAACCTATCGAACAATTTCTGCAAATGATCGAGATGTTCCTTTAGTCCGTGATCGAGCTATCATGTCGCCGACGAGACCTCTATCTCGTGATGAATCATGTCATGAAATAATGTCACCATAGCACGATAAGTGGCGCCGCGTTTTAGCCGAACGGCATAACCTTGTAATGTAGTGCCCCACTATGTAACAAAAGTAGTCTTTCCATGTCTTCGAGCCATTTTAATCTGATTGTAACCGAGAAACCATCCATGAAGGAGAAAACCTTATGCCGAGCGGTGTTGTCAACCGTAACATCAATACGAGGAAGTGGAAATCGCCTTTTGACTCGCTTTGTTCGTATCTCTCGAATCTACACACATTCGCACTTACCATCCTTCTTAGGTAACGGCCACATTTGCAACCCATTGTGGAGGAAGTAACAACTAGGAAACCGCGTTGAATCGCTCATAACTCGCTTTGATTTTCTCTAACATCTCAGACGACGCGATTTAACCTTCGCTTCACCGAGAAAATCTTCTTTGTTTGCAATCGTGTACCACAATATCAATGTCCAACCTCGCATGTCTTCGTATGACCAAGCAAAACCTCAATGTAGTCTCGTAGCATCCGAACCAACCTTTCTTTAACACTGCTCAAGACCCGCTCCTATCTTGATCTCTTTCTGCCTTCGCTAGTACCCAAATTCACAACCTCAACTTGCTCTTCGTGGTGGTCAGATAACTCGCTCTTCTTGTCAGAAAGCCCGGCAAGTTCTCCGGCACTTCACAATCTTCCTCACTGCCTTCGGCTTGGTAGATCGGATTATCAAGTCATACTTAGCAATAGCATAGTCATATTAACTAGATTCGAGTGATTCGCAGTTGTATCACGTGGTGTGTGTAAGAAACACATAGCTTTTGAAGGGGTGATAAAGTAAAGAAAGAAAACAAACAATTGAATGCAAAATTCCAACGAATTTATTGAATGAAAATACGCAAACGATGATAATAACCTCAAAACGAGCCATGATGCCCCTAAGGCACTAGGCTTTAGAGTTTATTGTTCAAACATAAAAATAAAAGCAAAACAAAACAAGAGCAATTACTCCCGCTAAAGGAGATAGATATGACGCCTTCGCCTTCCACCATCGAGCCCATGATCCGAGTTGGGAAGATCCACTTGCCGATGTCAAGTCGTTGTCGCCGCCTTCTATAGCATGGATTCCACTGGCCGATGCGAAAGGAAGTTGGCCAAGACGCTCACGGCGATCATCTTCTCGACCTTGATGGAGAAGCCTAAGCCTTGTCGGATTTGAAAGGAAGATCGGGAGCCGACCCCAAGTAGCTTGAGCATCTTTAGTGAGGCCATCCTAGGCGGGACTTGGTAACCTCAGAGGACGGAGAGTCACAGTGCACGACTGGTATTGTTTCAAAAGCTTGACAGGAGTCTCAAGAATTCTCCTTCCATCTCAAGGTATCGGAATGACCGTAGATGACCGACCATATACTCTTCTTCACCACATACCGTAACAACTTTCCTTTCACCGGTATTTCACTCGATGCAAGGTAAGAATACCGCCCCATGTATCCAAGGGCCCAAGTAAAGGTGAGTAAGCGGATGGATGTCCATGACAAAGAAAGTGGAGTCAAAAGTCCGGGAACCAACTTTAACAGCAGTAGTGAGTTTCCAAGTAATCGCTCGCTTAGAACCATCAAAAGCTCTCACAATAATGTCACCGGGTCTCGTAACCAACCCTTCGACATCAAGTCGATCAAAAGCCCGTAGGATATTCGAAAGTAACCGATCAACCAAAACATGAGACAGGTAACGCCTTGCATTCAACAGAGATGCAAGGCTTTGTTGTGTTTCTTTCCATAGAGTCAAATCAAGATCGAGAAGCTTAGGCCGTTGTTGGCAGCTAGCAATACAAACTTCAAACCGGTCGCTGGTAGTGTCTTGAGGCACGTGAGCATTCTTCGTAAACTTCACCAAGGCATTAGCATGAGCCTGAACACAAGAGCAGAGCAAGCATGGAGATCTTGAGTTTGTCCCAACTGCTCCACAACATTGTAGTCACTCTTTTGATGATCTTCGCACTTCCTCCATTTCTTGTTTGAGGTGTCTTCAAGAACTTCCTTTGGTACTTCACGAAAGGTGATGGGTTACCGTTCTTTCCTCTAGCTCGGGGATGGATTGAATAACTAGAATGCGAAATGGAGTCGCATGTCTTTGGAGGAGAGATTGAGAGAACACCCTTCCGGTTCGGGTCACCTTACTAGATCCTGATGTTGTCAATGTCGAATGGTAGCTTTAATAGTAAGGTCTTCAATGGTCGAGGGTCTTGCTTGACGCCATGATAGTAAACATCACCCATAGTTCCAAGGAATAGCTTTGTCGAGGAATATGGAACCGGTCTTGGAGAAGTAATAATGAGAGGTGCCACCTAGGCACGTAATCAACAGAGGAAACCTTATAGTGTTAACATCAAGATAGTCTTCTGGAAATCGTCACCCCATCCGGTCGCTTTAACATCTTCAATAGGAATCTTGTAGCTCTGTGAATAGTGTACTTCACCATGTAATCATACTTTCCACTTGGCTGCCCCAAGGTATCCCACATGATGGTACAGCTCGCATTGTCAATCTTCAACTTAGACATTTCTTCACACACCGCATGTGGTTTCGTAAATAGTATCTCACGGTTATCCATCATGCATCGCACACGCCTTCTCAACCAACAACCATCGTGTATGGGCACCAACGGCAATTCTCCGGGCATCCTGGTTGACACCGCCCAGCAAATTCTTCTTAATACCATCGAGGAATGGTCAAGTAATCTATGTTGAAAACATAAGTATCATCCCCAACAAGATTGGAACTCTTGTCATGATTAGGCATAGGAGCGTTGATCACATTCGAGTCTCATGGGAGGTCAAACTCAATCGCTTAGCTTCAATCATATCTTGAATCTTGTTCTTCAAAGCCCAACAATCATCGATTATGCCCCGGGTATTGGAATGGTAAGCACACTTAGCATTAGGATTGTATCTCGAGAGGAAGTGTTGACATTCGAGGAGGATCCTCAAGGTAATCACCGCTTTCAACATGTGTTGCAAGGCTTCATGACAATGGCATGTTGATCTTTGTAACCGCCTCGTGCTGCTCGCGCACGCTGTCTCACCGAGGTTGCCGATGTAGGATCGAGATCACAACCGCCCCACGATCGAGCGTGGTCGGTCTTGGCTCGGCTTTTTCGACCACACAAGATTAGTTTTTTCTTACCACCAAAAGATCTTTTCGCAGATTTGAAGATGTCTCTATCTCGAATCTTCCGCTTGATACCAAATTCTATGCTTGTCAATATCACTTGAATCCTATCAAGAGTTTCCAATCGATGATTGAAGAATGGGCCTGTTGTTCCCATGAACATATCAACCAACTCCCTATTGGACAAGGGTGGTGAACTCACCGCTAGATCTCCACTTCCGAGCATACCCTTGAACTTCTCGTCACGACCCATAGACATGCTTTGTAGTTGCATGCGAGTGGGTGTCAATTCAAGATTGTACCATACCGTCTCAGAAAGCATCACCAAGTCACTCCAAGTACGGATACGGTCATTCTCTAACCGATAATACCACTCCAATTGAGTTCCGACAAACCTCTTGAAAATAATGCATCCACAACTTTCTCATCATGGGGATTGATCTTCGACATAGGATTTCAAATGCGTTTTAGGGCAAGACATGCCATCATACTTAGCAAAAGTTGGAACTTTGAACTGGGAGGAATCACCACACTAGAACAAGACTTAGATCATCAAAATTCAGCCCGACATCTTCGTGTTTTCCACAAGATTCAAACGGTCTTCAAGTTGCTTGTACTTGTCATCCTCATCGAGTATTGGCCATCATCATAGTTCTTCTCAAGCTCAGCCGACCGCTTCACCATCACCCTTGTTACTTTGCTCATCCTCCTTCTTGACACTTCCTTCAGAGAATTCGACTAACCACTCTAGGACCTCCTTTGTAGCGCCCTCCCATGTTGAGAAGACTAACAACCTTCTTCTTTCCGTTGATGAGCTTCTTCAGATCTTCTTGGCCTTGGACCAAGCCGGTAAACATCACTAAACCGAGCATTCTCGAGCTGAAGATCTTTGACAACTGCTCAAGAGCCATTTCGCTAAAATAAATAGTGAGAATGAGAAACCAATCTTCAATGTACCGTGATGCAATGTTATGCTATGATATGCAATGTTTATGCGGATGCAATGCAATGTTTTCAAGGACCTTAGAGATTTAAATTTGTTAGACAAGCAATGAACAAACATTTATTAGTACTTTTCATTATTCTTTTTCTTTTTAAGTACAAGAGATAGTTCAAAACAATAAAAGAAAACATATAAATCCTAAATCTCTAAGTCTCCCATGGGCGCCTCTGGTGTCGAGGCGCTGATGTTTCGCTCCTCGTGAAGTAGCTTGGTCAACTCTAGCACTTTCTTCTCACTTGCATAACACCGAGCTTCAAAGGTATCCCTTTCTTTAAGTCGAATCCGTGATCTCTTCAAGTCTTCAAAATCGTAGGCATGTCGGGATGGAGAACGGATAGGTACGCCACCTATAGCAACAGTTCCATAATTACCGTAAAATAGGCGTGAATGGCATCATGAGGTGTTGAGCTCGAGCTCGCACCCATTTGAGGTTCCCAAGGAATGGAGTTCGGTGCCCCAAAGTCTTGGTATCGCCTTCTTTACCATGCCCCAAGCGTATGAACCTTCGCTTGCACTCGAGATCGTGATTGTAGTCGAACACAATATCTTGAGAAGCATATCATGTGGACCATCTCTTCGGCAAAACCAAACCGACGAGAGCTAGAGAAGGGTAAGTAATACCTCCCTTATACCAAGTAGTGGTACATTAGGGAATTCTCCACAACGCCAATGAAGGTGAAGTCCTTTGAGAGAAAAGACTCCAATGGATGTCGGAATGAGAGAGTGACATTAACCTTGAGACCATCTCAACCTTTGTTCATTCTTCAAAGATGATGGAGGAAGGTGCAAATAAACCACTTGAAAGTAACGTATACAACACATGAGAGTTCCTTGTCTCTTAGTACGAGTGTGGAGAGAATGTAGGATGTCCCCAAGTAAAGTAGGCATGGATTGGGTAAGAAACAACTTGATGGCGCTGACATCTATGAATTGATCCGAATTAGGAATAGAACCAAACCATAGATTAGCAAGGCCACAATGTCTTCAAATGCATGGAAACTCATAACTTTGAGGAATTCTCGCTTAATTAAGAACTTGGAAAGTAAACCCTTAACTCCACTTCTAGTTTCCCAATTGGCTTCAATGTCCGAGCTTAAGATGTAAGGTCGATGCGATGTCTTCGCATTTAGGAACCTTTTCCAAACCGTGAATGGCATTTGGTCAAGAATAGGTACCCAAGTAGCTTAGAGAACTCTTCCAAGGTAGGAACCAACCGATAACTGGAATGTAAAGCAATGGTGTTTCGGATCAAGAACCGAATAGGACATGCATCATATCTTCTTCAAAACCGAGATAACCAAATCAAGTAGATAACCATGTCTTTTGATGAACCGAGCATGGTCGGAATTTCAAACCAATTCTTTGAGTCGAGAAGGTATACCCATAAAGTTGATTCGATAGTCTTTCTAGAAGCCATAATTCCCTACAAAACAGAGCAAAGATAAATCCCTAGGTCCTTGAAATAGTTAGAAATGATATGCAACGCGAATGATGTCATGATGTCATGTTTGCACACACAAACATTCACACAATGAGCCTAGGTTTAAGGCTTGCAAGAGGTATAGGTGATTACCCCACCAAAAGTTTGAGTTGGTTCATCCCGCCCTATAATAGTAACCGGTTCTAGGAATCTCATATCATTGATCTTTCTCGTAGGCATTTATTTCAATACGACTACCAAGTGGTCGATCGAAAATATCCCAAAAGTCCGATCTAATGAGCGAGCATCGAGTATCAACCAACCTTAGTCAGACCAAAGTCGGCCATCTCACTACCTTCTAATGGCTAAGATGGGTCAATTAAGGTTCTAAAAGTTTAGTTAGTGCTTGATGACACCACGCAAGCCAAATACTATCCTCAACTTGGAAATGAAGAGTATCAGACATCCAAAGTGTCACACTAACGTAGCCATCATGTTGACCGCTTTGATATACGCCTAACGGTCGCGACGATTTATTGCTACTTACCTAAAAGGAAACCCGGATCCGGTGTAGGATCCCACAAATATAATACCCAAGCAACCCTTAAAGATAAAGCAAGCAAGTCAAACAAAAGCAAAAAGTGATCTAGAAATCCCTAAGGCATTCTCTTTAGGTGTCTCCTCGCCAGCCTGGATACGTGAACCGACTTTTAGTTTTTGTATCGCAAATGTGCGGATAGCAAGAGTCGCCACCGACTTTTATTTTTATCCAATTAAGGGAAGGTAAAAGTACGTAAAAGACCTTCGTTAGATTCTCGAGTAAGGGAGAAGGTTATGAAAAGGGAAGGTATTAGCACCCTTTCCATCCGTAGTTATCTACGGCTCTTAGTTGCTCTTAGATCACTTTAAAATTGTGCTTTCTGTGTTTGACAAAAATGTTTTGAAAAGGCATTTCGCTTTGACTTTGTAATGATTCATGTAGGAATGTATACAAAGTGTTTGGAAATGTTTCGCTTTTGAAAAGAGTTTGAACTTTGACAAAAGTGTGAGGTGTGAAAAGTATTTTGATTGAGCAAGCAACTAAAAGTCTTATTACCTACTCGTAATTGGTCGTTGTATTGTTTTAATTCCTTTAGAATAGCGCTATCCATACCATTAGTTGGTAGGTAACCCTATTTGGATGTAAGGACATTCAAGGGACATCGGATGGTCATAGAAAGCAACTTGTAGGAAGTATCCTAGCACATTCAAGGACTATCATCATTTTTCATAGGCGACAATCGAGGGTCAAGATCATGTATTCGGAGGCGACATCGTGGGTCTTATGATCTTTGTATCGAAGGGACTATGATGATTTGTTTTGAAGGCAACGGTGCTAGAATACCTCTACGCTCGAGGGACTGACCATTTGAATTGTAAGGCAACGAGAGAGAATTACCCTAAGGGGTGCGTGTGAAAAGAGTGTGTTGATTCATATTTTTATCTTGAGAATTAGTGGGCTATGTTGATTTTAGTCTTGCCATACACGCCTAATTACTAGCATTATAGGGTGCGGAAATTAAAATGCGGAATGTAAAGTGCGGAAAGGTAAATGTCCCACGCTATTACATGGCTTGGGGCGTATACATAATTTAAACTTATGGAAAATAAAACCTAATTTAAACTATTACATCCCATGAGCAATTACATTATTGGAAAAATAAAAACAGTAAAAGAAACCGTCTGAAAGGGAATAACCTGTGAAAAGATAAGAAATCGGAAAATACGAGAGAAATCGAATAATAGAAAAAAATGTTAGAAAAATGCAAGTTTTGAATGAGAAAATATGACATGCTGGAAATAACATAAATATGCTAAAATAATTTTTTGGGATTTTTTGGATGCAATTTAATAATTTAAAATGAATTAAAAGTGATTTAAATGCAAAATTATGAATAAAAATAAATATGCATGCAAAATTGTATTTTTTTAATTTTATAAATTAAATAAGTATTTTCTGAAAATAAATGCAAAAGGAAAAAATATTTTGATGATTTTTTAATGCATAAATAAAAATATGAAAAGAATTAAAATGATATGCAAAATATTAAAATAAATAAAAATATGAAAATATGAGTTTTGTAAAAGAGAAAAAACAAATGGTCCTGGCATGGTTCGAACTGGAGACATGTGAGAGCATCCATCAACAGGAAACGCCTTAACCAACTGAGCCAAGTGTGCAAGCATGTTTGGAAACGGAGTGAGTGGATTACAACACGCCGCTTTCTCATTGCCACGAGTCGCGCCAATTCATCGCCTTCTTCGCTTTGAAATTTTAAAATCCAAATACGGCCATTGCTCGACGCTATGTCCCCGCAAAATCAAAACCCAAGATACATAATATAAATAAGTTCTAAAACCATGGTTCGATTCCCGAGATCATTCAACGCATTGGTATAGGTCTCATGGTCCAATTTTTTCATTTAAGAGAAACCCTAAAACGGCATGGAAACCCTAACAATGGTGATACGTGTTCTCGGCCATGGAAATTCAATTAGAGTGCCCGTAAAGCTTGCAAACACATCACTAATCACAAAACAAACACAAAACATGTTAATAATGCATGAATAACAGAATACGATTTTGAAATTTTCAAGAACAAACCAAATTCGAATTTCTTGTTTCTGGATGGTTTTGATCAAAGTAAAGGTCTGGATCGACTCAGGAGGTATCAAGGAATGTGTTGGACACCTCAAAATTGATTGAAAACGGCTGGAAATAGGATTGCACTTTGCTTGTTTGCCACGGCTTTTTTGAGCTTGGAATAGGGTTCTTGAGTCAAATTTTCTACCCTAATTCGTGTGGTATGTATCATGTATATATAATAGAAGGATTCAGAGTTGTTTTGGGAAAGAATTAATCAATGATCAATGCCAATCAAATTTGATTTTTTGTACAAAATCAAATCTTCATATTTTGATCAATTTTCAATCCAATCTTGCCATATCCATCAAATTTCGAAAATTGCTGGCCTTTAATGATTTGATTGGATCCCAAGGAAGAAATAAAAATCAAGTTTGCAATTAATTTTGATTTTATATTTATTTTTAAATTTAATTTGTATTTAAATGAATAAATTCCAAATTAAATAGAAAATAAAATAAAAATTCGTGGCATTGGGCTTGGATATTCCTAATGGTGTGAGGAATAAGTTTGATGAAGAAAAGTAGGCCCATTTGCAAAGTTTTTGATTTTAGAAGTATTTCTCTTTGTGCACTCTTTCAAAATTGCCCAACTTGTGAATGATGTATCTTGCTCAATTTTCCACATTTTTGAGTGTTCTTGGACTTTTTGGAAAGCTCTAAGAGTCCTCTAACCAACCTTTTTGGTCTCATCTCAATTGAGTTTCCATGCTCAATATATCTTCAAACAAAATGTTGACTTTTGTTGACTTTGAAAATGACCAGAATGTTTTGAGCCATACCTCTCAAATGAAGCATTTTTGGACATTCTTGTGAGACATGAAGTTGTAGAGAATTGAATTTCCTTCAAAACAAGAGGTGGTGGAAAAATTTCTGAGAAAGTATGAAGAAGTTATGATTAGTCAAAGTTCAGTTGACTTTTCACCTAGAAACCCTAATTTAGAAAGTTTGACTTTGAGCAAATCTTGAGTTTTCTTGATGAATCATGATCAACCCTTGATCAAATGATGAATGTAACTTCAAAATGAGGATGTTGACCAAAATTATGAAGTTTGACTGTATGTTGACCACAGCTTGACTTTTGTCCAATACAATTGATTTTCAACCATCTGAGCAATTGTCTGAGGAAATTTGACTTGTAAGGCTTGAAACTTGACATGGAGAATCTTTGAAGCATATGAGGAGGCATGAAGACCATTGGAGATGTTGGAAGTCCATCTTGACTTGAGAATTGCCAAACCCTAGTTTGGGTTGATTGTCTAGAGAGAGTTTGTCCGATCATCTCTTCGTGAATCATCGAGTATGGATGTATGAAATATCTTGAGAAGATGGAGGGCAAATTTTGGGGTATGACACCAACCTCTTAGGTTTCATCTCAATTGGAGTTTCCATGCTCAATATATCTTCAAAACAAAATGTTGACTTTTTGTTGACTTTGAAAAGGACCTGTAATGTTTTGATCCATACCTTCCAAATGAAGCATTTTTTTAACATTCTTGTGAGACATGAAGTTGTAGAGAATTGAATTTCCTTCAAAACAAGAGGTGGTGGAAAATTTCGAGAAAGTATGAAGAAGTTATGCTCACCAAAGTTTGGTTGACTTTTCACTAAGAAACCCTAATTTAGAAAGTTTGACTTTGAGCAAATCTTGGGTTTTCTTGATGAATCATGATCAACCCTTGATCAAATAATAAATGTAACTTCAAATGAGGATGTTGACCAAAAATCGTGAAGTTTGATCAGTATGTTGACCACAGCTGACTTTTTGTCCAATACAACCGATTTTCAACCATCCGAGCAATTGTCTCAAGGAACTTGACTCAGAGGCTTGAAACTTCACATTGAGAATCTTTGAAGCATATGAGGAGGCATGAAGACCATTGGAGATGTTGGAAGTCCATCTTGATCTGAGCAATACCAAACCCTAGTTTGGGTTGATTGTCTAGGAGAGGGTTTGTCTGATCAACCTTTGAATAATCCTTGAGTATGGATGTATGAAATATCTTGAGAAGATGTAGGGAAAATTTTGGGGTATGACACCATGCCAGGGAGGAAATTCACTATTAGTAGAATTAATTCAGGAATAAACCAACCAGTTTATCTCCTTCACTTAAAACCTACCCAATGCAACTTCAATCTAAGTCCTACTTAGACCTGAGTTCCTACTCACTCCCCCTCAATCACATCAGTGATATCAACCTATTGATTAATTGAATTGTGAAGACAAACTTCAATAAACTATCTTGATTTTGCTTCAAAGCTTTAATCAAGAGACAAACACTTGTGCTTCAAAGCTTTGAGTGATAACCTACCCTTACAAACAAATCGTAGTCCAAGACACTTATCAATTGATAATTGCTTGGCTCACAAGAGAAACTAGAATTACACAAATAACAACCTGCTAAGTCTTCAATACATTCCAGAGGCGCAGCAGTAGTGGAAGGGTTCTATTCCTTTTATAGAAGCAGTCCTAAAACTTCAGTTTTGGGCTTCCATAAAGATAGCTAGGGTTCACTTAATTAATCCTAAAAACTTGGTCTTATCAACAACCAATTTAGATTTAATTAAGATTAACCTAACAGCCATGTGAGCATGCAATCTAATAACAGAAAAACATAATATAGCAGCTCAACAAACTTCCTGAAAAGTCTCAGGAAAAATAGATTCTGCAGAACAGAATGTCACACTGAATGTCATAACATCCGTTATGACATCGACTATTTTCTCGTAATTCCAAAGACAACTTTTATCTTCCAGTTCTGAGCTTTACTTTAAACATCCTTGTCAAGTAGGATTTATCTTCAATCTCTGAATGTCATGACATTTATCAAGACATTGCCATAACCTAGTTTTACCAAAAAGTAATGCCAACTTAAAACACTAACAAACTCCCCCTTTGGCACATTTTTGGCTAAAACTACTTAAGTCATTAGAGTACCTGTGCAGCAGAAGACAAACTAGTTCTAAAAGAAACCAGAACCTAGAGAAGATAAATTCTACCCATACAGAAATCCCAATTTCCCACATAAAGATTTCATACAGTTTCCCAATTTCCCAATACAGTTTCCCACAATAGTTCTTCTCCCCTTTTTTAGCCACAAAGGGGCCAAAGTAAACAGTACAAGTGCCCCAATCATTCAATCATATATGAAGAAAAGGACCAGCACAATGTTTACGCTATAGCTCGCTTAAAGATTACAATTCACAACAAAAATTACACATCCAAAATAAAAATGGGAAATCCAGAACAAGAACAAGAAACAATAGCAAGAACATGAAACAACAAATAGAAGCAACAAGGCACAGGATTACAACTTAAGTGCTTTCCTCTCCAGAAGAAGCACTGTGGAAGGAAGCATCTTCGTAACCTTCTTCAAGAAATTGCTTGATCAAGATCAAGATCTTCATCCATATTTGCAGCAGAATCATCACCAACAAGCCCTTCATCCTCAACCTCTGTGTCCTGCTCTAGTTGAGAGATCAGCTCTTCAAGGCTTTGCTTCCTTGCTTCAAGCTCTTGCAGTAGCTTTTAGCACGCCTAAGACAGCTTGCCTTTTGAGAAGTTGCCTTGACCTTGATGTCTCACTGATGTCATGACAATGTCCGGGACATGTCTCGCTTTGAAAGAGTTTGTAGTGAAATCTAAGAGTATGGACTCTTTGCGCATCGCATCTCTTTCGCTAGGATATCGTGAAATTGGTCTGATAATTCCACACAATGGGAGGGAAAGGCTATTGGTCCTTTGATAGCATAGCTTTCAAAGACGCTGAGGGTCTCGCTCAAATATATAGGATCCATAGTCAAATTTAGCCCGAGTGCTCATCGATATATGAATCTTCTCACCAACAGATGGTTGATTTTGATTGGTTGGAACCCAGAAAGACCTATCTTATGCAGGATGGCAAATTTGACACTCAACTTACTTGAGAGTTTTCCTTCAGAGGCCATTGCCTCACTTGTTTGGCGTGATGGTTTGATGATCTTGTTGTCGGCTTCTCCAGTGTCGAGCATCATCGATCTCCCTAGGAATCTGTTGATCACACTTGGAGAAAACCTTACTTTCCTCCCCTCACATATACGCCTTGTAGTCACACTTCTCATCGCCACGCCCACTTGATGATTGACTATAAACTCTTTTACTAAACTTCATAACAGCAGAAACTCACAATGCTTTCATTAGGCCACCTCCTTAATCAAATCAACAATCTTCTTGCACTCAAGTGCACTTTTATTCAACTCTTTCCAGAGCCACCCTCTTTGTTAAACATACTTCCATCTCCCAAGATTCTCGTGGATGATGGAATGAGATATTATCAATGGCCACTTCTGTGTACCTTGGGTAGTTTTCCAAGAGATGGCTTTTTCTGGATGAATGTCTCGTGACATTCTCCTCAACATCAAAATCTGTCTTGGTCTCGATCAAGGTTCTGTGTTCCTTCCTCTTTTTCACAATTAGTGTTCTCTTTGGTCTAGAGACACCACCAACAGTTTTTACTCTATATTTCTTTGTAGAGGATCCAGCCTTGGGATTCTTCTCAGCCTTATACACATCTTCAACACCCTTTCTTTATAGCTCGTGAGACAACCTGTTTTCCCTTCCTTTTCATCATCCTCTTTGCAATGCTTGGATTGACACTGGCAATGAGGTCATTGTCTGAGAACACTTCATCCAAATCAATGACAGGAGGTTCAGAATCTTGAACTGGAGACTTTTCAAGATTATCACCACTGGTTTTTCCGAGTTTCTTCTAAGATACTATCGTAAATATAGTCAGCAGGAGTTTTATCAAGCACACTTTGTCAGATTCTTCAAGAATACCATCGAGATCACATCTTCATTAGCAGCAGTAGGGTTTCATTACAAGCATCATCAATACTCACTTCGTAATCTTTAACCAAGGATCAACAACATCCTTGATGGGAATCAACATGATCACTAGATGTCGTGACATTCTCAAGGACATTTAGATCAACCGCTAAACTAGGGCTAGCGACTTATGGTTTAGAGGTACCGAAACCCTGTGCATGATCGGTCTTCGCTAGGATCCCGGTTACTAATCTAGCAATGGCTATATGCATGCACTAGACCCCCTCTGCTCACTATTTCGGGAACAAGAGGATGGTGCAGAAGTCTTACCAGAAGGTGATGCTTGTGACCTTCTTGCATTCCTTGTGCACAATTTCTTGACTTTTTTTGGGTCAGTAGCCATTGCCCGCAGCGGAGTAACCCTCAGAGCTTCAACATGCATCGCTTCAGCATTTGCCCTAACTTCATCCATGGAAGGAGATGAAGAGCCAGATTCTTGAGATGATGAAGATGATGAAGACATATTTTGTTGATGACTTTTGAGAAAATGGGAGCGAGAATGGCGAGGGTTTGAAAGTTTTTTGGATGAAGAAAATGTGATACTTTCAAATGAAGAAACTATTATATGTGGGAGTCTCTTCCTATTCTTGGACCTTTTAAAAATAAGATGAAAATAATTAAATGACCCACTTATAAATAATTGAAGTAAAAGGTCCCTTCCATTCCTTGTTGTAGGCACAGATAATTGCTACAACTCCTCATATTGACAAATACCCAACTTGCCCCTTAAAGACTTAAACTGACTAGCCTCAAGAGCTTTAGTAATAACACAAGACAATGTCATGACATCCCGTATGACATTGTACTCACAAGATCCGCTCATCCAGATCATCTGAGAGTAATTGCTACCAGCTGCTATGTATTCAGCCTCAACATTGTATAGGAACACATAGTTTTGCTTCTTGCTGAACCAAGAACCAAGATTGTTTCTCAAGAAGAAACATCCATCAAAAGAGTTTCTACACAAGCTTTGATCAACACTTTCTCCACTTGTTTTCTTGGACAACTTCAAATGTGTAGGAGCAGGAGTCCTATTATGGCAGCCATTCTTCATTCCAAATTTCTTGACAAAATTCCTTGCATACTTGCTCTGTGGAAGGAATGTTGAGTCTTCCATCTGTGTGACTTGCAGTCCAAGAAAACAAATCAACTCTCCCATGAGGCTCATTCCAGATTCAGCATGCATTTGGTTGGCAAAATGTCTCACCATTGTGTCTAACATTCCTCCAAATACTATGTTATTAACATAAATTTGAGCCACCATAATATTTCCTCCTTAATTCTTGACAAAGAGGGTTTTATCCAAGGCTCCTCTCCTATATCCTTTGTCAGTAAGGAGCTTGGTTGGCCTTTCATACCAGATCCTAGTAGCTTGCTTCAGCACTTTAGAAGTGGTCAGATGTCTAGACATTGAGTGTGACATTCGCTCTCGTCCAAATTTCATACTTACCATAGATTCTCCTTCATCAATGTGAATTCTGGTATCCTTCGACCTCCATGGAACCGATCCTTTTCATTCCTCCGAGATGTAAATGACCAAGTTCTGGTGCCACAATTCTACTTTCTTCATCTTTGTCCAGAGAGCACGTAGAGAGTGGTGTTCTCGATTCCCACATATAGCAGCTTGTCCTTTGATCCGACCTCTCATAATCACTTCTTGTTCATCATTGATTACAAGACATTCGACTTAGTGAAGTTGACTGAATCCCATATCACATAGTCGACTTATGCTAATGAGATTAGCAACAAACCGCTTACCAAAGAACACTCCATTTAGGTTTGGAATGCCGCATCAGCTTGAGTTTCCAACACCTTTGATTTCTCCTTTAGCTCCATCTCCAAAAGTAACAAAGCTTGTAGAATGAGGTTTAACATTATTAAGAAGATTGCTTCCAAATATATGCTTAGAACACCCATCGCCAAAGTACCAATCTTCCTTGCGCACACCGTGAGAAATGTGAGCTATCGTAGCTACGCCTTCTTCTTCCACCGCTGAGTGTATGATACCTTGTTGGTCTTAGGGTTCACATAAGAGACTTGATCAGATATCCATGTAGTCTAAAACAAAAGGTTTTATGTGACCAAACCTTCCACAATAATGACATCTCCATCTTTGAAACTTTTGTTCATGTTTCTTTGATCTTGATGTTGAACCCAATGTTGTGACATCTGCTTTGACATTGGTTTATTAGGTCTGTCTTCTTTTGTTATCAACAAATTTCTTAGCCTACATATCCCGAGGCGCACCTATTTCCGCTTGTGGTGTGGCATCTTCTTTGCCATTGACTTGCTGTGTTTGTTTTTCTCCTTGTTATCAAGAAATTTCTTTGTTACCACATACCCCGAGCTTATTACTTCTGCTTTATGTTGTGACAACTGCTTTGACATTGGTTTCATGGCTCTTCTTCTTCATGTCACTAATGTCTTTTCACCATATATCCTAGACCATGCTTATTTCCCGCATTTTGTCCAAGTCAAGGATTTATTCCAACTTATCAAGACCAGATGTCAACATTTTGATGATTTAGACATCCGATCAAGTTTGGAGTTCAACATTATAATATCATTGTTGAGGTGATTTATAGTGGCTATGTTTTCTTCTCACCTCCAACTTCACATTCTCGCCTTCCAATTTCTCAATCGCCTTTTTCTGCTTCTCATTTTGTCGACATACTTCACCACCCTTTCACAGCCTTCTTGTAGGTCTCAAGAAGCTCTTCAAATATCACTCTCATCACTAGAGTCCATATCGAATTGCACACCCAGAGAGCAAAGGACAAGTTTGGTCGCTTCTTCCTCGATTCACTCGAATCACCATCGCCAAGTGACAGCCATCCCTTTCCTTTGTTTCTTTAAAAGGTGGGACATTCACTCTAATATGCCCATATCCTTCACAACCATGACACCGGATTTCTCCGCTTGACTTCCTTTTCCTCCGACTGGATCTTCGCCGAGTCATAAGATCTTCCAATGTCGATGAAGTGTCCTTGACATTGACCTTGACTTTGGATCAACCCACTTGATGAGTCTGTTGAACGCCTTCCAAGCATAGCTATAGCTTCATCATCCACCTTGCATCCTCTTCAAGATTGGATACAAGTGCTATGCTCTTGTTTTTCCTGTCAACGCTTCACCGATTCCCATCTTAAAAGTCATAAGGGATCCAATAAGTTCTTCAACCTTCAAGGTGTCATGTCCCGAGCCTCCTCTATTGCGTTCATTGCAAATCTTAGGCAAGGATCCGAGAATCTTTCTCACCGCCTTTTCTTCCGACATCTTTTCACCAAGTGCCCCGAGGTGTTGGCAATTTCCAAGATATTTATGTGAAACTCATGAATAGTCTCATCTTTTCATCTTCAAATTCTCAAATTTGGTAGTGAGCATTTGAAGTCTTGACATCTTCACCTTGATGTCCCCTCATGAGTAGTTTTGAGAGTGTCCCAAACATCCTTGGCCACTCACATTGATGAACTAGTCAAGATATTTCGTCAATACCATTGAATAAGGCATTCAATGCTTTAGAGTTCCCTGCTAGCTCATCTTCCTCTTTGCTCCATTCTTCCTCGTGTTTCAAGACAAGAGTCCCATCTTTCTCAAGCTTGGGGATGTTTCCATCCTTGTCGCCAGCCTCCAAGCTTTAATATCCACCGATCTTAAAAAGCAACCATACGAGGTTTCCAAGAATCATAATTAGACCCATCCAAAATAGGTGGTCTACCACCAAATCCTCCTTCCTTATCCATTACGCCGTAAACTATTATCCCTAGATCTCACCTGTAAATAATGTGTGGTGCCCGCCCGATGCCAATTGAAATTTCGCCACAGACACGTGATGTCACAGAATGTTATGACACACTATCTCGACACTGCTAACAATTAACACAATAAACTTAAACAACAAGAAAGAACACAATAAATTGTTTACCCGCTCAAGGTCTAACTACACCTACATCCGGGGCTACCAAGCCGTGGAGGAAATTCACTATTAGTAGAATTAATTCGTGAATAAACCAACCCTTATCTCCTTCACTTAAACCTACCCAATGCAACTTCAATCTAAGTCCTACTTAGACCGAGTTCCTACTCACTCCCCTCAATCACAAAGTTGATATCAACCTATTGATTAATTGAATTGTGAAGACACACTTCAATAAACTATCTTGATTTTGCTTCAAAGCTTTAATCAAGAGACAAACACTCGTGCTTCAAAGCTTTGAGTGATAAACTATACAAAAATCCTAGTCCAAGACACTTATCAATTGATAATTGCTTGGCTCACAAGAGAAACTAGAATTACACAAATAACAACTGCTAAGTCTTCAATACATTCTAGAGGCGCAAAGAAGCAGTAAGGGTTCTATTCCTTTATAGAAGCATCCCGAAACTTCAGCTTTGGGCTTCCATAAAGATAGTTAGGGTTCACTTAATTAATCCTAAAACTTGGTCTTATCAACAACCAATTTAGATTTAATTAAGATTAACCTAATGCCACGTGAGCATGCAATCTAATAATGAAAAACATAATATAGCTCAACAAACTTCCGAAAAGTCTCAGAAAACAGATTCTCGCAGTATCATGTCACATCGAATGTCATAACATCTCGCTATGACATCGACTATTTTCTAATTCCAAAGATGTTTTTATCTTCCGCCTGAGTTGTACTTTTAAACATCCTTGTCAAGTAGGATTTATCTTCAATCGAATGTCATGACATTTATCAAGACATTGCCATAGCCTAGTTTTACCAAAAAGTAATGCCAACTTAAAACACTAACAATTATTACTAGCATGTATCATATCATTATATGTATCATTTTTTACTCAAAAATCACAAAATATGAAACAGAATTGGAATATATCACATCATTTTAACCCAAATGTACAAATTTACATTGTTATCATTAAGACAGTAATACACACATCTGACATTTATGTATTTGCACATCGTAACACGGCGGGAGAATTGACTTGTTAGTTTTGCTTTTATCGCAAATGTTGCGGATAGCAAGAGTCGCTACTGATTTTTCTTTTATCTAATAAAAGAATGGTCAAAAGAACAGGAAAATACCTTCGTTAGATTCTGAGTACGGGAGGAAGTTATGAAAAAGGAAGGTATTAGCACCTGTTTAACCCCAAAATTTTCCCTCCTACTTCTCAAGATAAATCACATCTCAATTCTCAAGGATTTCACAAGGGTTGACTAGACAAACCCTCTCCTAAGCAATCAATCCAAACTAGGGTTTTGCTGGACTTCTATTGCTTCAAATGGTCATCATACCTCACCCTATACTTCAAGGGATCTCCATGTCATGTTTCAAGCCTTACAAGTTAAAATTGCTCATCTAATTGCTCAGATAGCTAAAAATTAGTTGTGTTGGACAAAAAGTCAACTGTGGTCAATATACAATCAAACTTCATAAATTTTGGTCAACATCAATATTTTGAAGTGATATTCATCATTTGATCAAGAGTTGAACATGATTCATCAAGAAAAGCCAACATCTGATCAAAAGTCAAAGTTTCCAAATTAGGGCTTCTCTAGACAAAAGTCAACAGAACTTTGACCAAGCATAACTTTCACATTCTTCATCAAGAATTTCTCCACCACAACTCATTTTAAAGAGAATTCAATTCTCTACAACTTCATGTCTCACAAGCTTGGGTAGAAAATGCTTCATTTGAAGGATATGGATCAAGCCATTATAGGTCCTTCTAGAAAAGTCAACAAAAGTAATATTTTTGCAAAGAAGTATCCATGAGCATGGAAACTCCAATGAAGATGAAACTAAAAAGTTTGTTTAGAAGACATATTGAGCTTTCTAAAAAGTCCAAGAACACTCAAAAATATTGAAAATTGAGCAAGATACAAATTGTGCAAGTTGAGAATTTTTGAGGAGGTGCATGAAGAAAAATACCTTGCAAAAGCCAAAAATTTCCAAATGGGCCTAATATTTTATGAGTTAAACTTGATCATGAGATTATCCATGACTACTATGCAGCATGCCACACCCTCTATCTCTTTATTTATTTATTTTTGAATTAAAATAGCTTAAATTCAAATTTAATTAAATAAAATGCAAAAATAAAAGATAAGGCAAGATGGGTTGGATATTTGCATCGCTTGGGGTCCAAGATAGCTCACTACAAGCTGTCAATTTCGTGCAAGAAGATTGAGGAAGAGATTGATCAAGATTGTAGAGATTTTGTGCAATTTTTCAAATCAAATATTCTCCATTTAAGGAGAATATTTTCTCTTAATGCCTTGACCTAATTCCACTCTTATATAAATACCTAGAATTCTTACAAGATAGAAACCTCTTTTAGACACCTCTCTCACGCGCCACCTCTTGCAAAACCCTAAAAATTCTCAAAATTCCCAAATTGACAAATCGTATTCCAACTTCCAGTTTCAAGTGCTTCTAAGCATTGATTCTTGTTCCCGAGGTGTAGGGTAAGAATGGATCATAATCCATGGCTAGAACATGCTAAATCGTGCCATTCACAAACATCCATATTCATATTTTCTTGAAATCGTATTTTGAATTTTACCTGCTTTTATTGATATTTGACTATGCTAATATGTTCATGAAGTCTTTCATAACAGTTTGATCCATCCTCAATAAGTTTTGACGGTAAATCACTAAATGTCATTGTTAGGGCATGAACTTAGTGAAGAATCGCCCATGATACAAGTTTTAGGACAAACAAACCTTACCATCATGATCGTAGGGTCCTATATAGTCAACTGGCTTTTACTTTTCATAAATTGATGCATTTTATGTTTTTGAGGTTTGATGCCAATCGAGAAGATGACCGAGCATCGTCCTGCTTCCGATCCGTAAGCTATTAACCCTTACATATTTACAGGTCCAGAAGAATGAATGCATGTATCATCGCCCAACGGTTCACCTTGCGCGCACTATGTCATTCTCCCTATCAGGTCGTGAGTTCAAACCCCACCTTTTGCAATTTTTCTATTTTGCCTTGCAGGTTTCCAGATTGCCAGAAGTCACGCCTTAAGCTCCCCGGATCCTTTCCAAAGATCGGTGCCAACTTCTAGGCATCCCCAGCACCAGAAGCTCCGGCTTTTGGGCCTCATTAGCATCAGGAGTGCCAACTTCTGAGTCTCCCAGTGCAGAATTCCTCCAAAAGTTCCAACTTCTGGATGGCCCCAGACGTGAAGTCCCCAGAAGCTCCAGCTTCTAGGCGCCCCAGTTCCAGAGTCTCCAGAAGCTCCAGCTTCTGTGCGCCTCCAACATCAAAAACCCTAGAAGCTCCAGCTTCTGGATGCCTCCAGCAACGAAACTCCCTGAAGCTCCAGCTTCTGGGATGGCTTCTGTCATAAGCTCTCTAACGGTTTGTTTTATGTTTTTTTTCTTACATATTTTGCTTATTTTCTTTTTTTTAATAATTAATGAATTTAATTCGTAATTAGGTTAATTAATTTAGGATTAATTAGATAACTTTCAATAATATTTTCTTTTATCTAATTTAATTAATTAATTTAGGTTAGTATTCATTAATATTTTTTTAATTAATTAAAATCAACTAGATCTAGGTTATTTTCACATAAACTCAAATTTCAAAAATACCAAAAATATTAGGACTAGTTTTCTTTTCCACTATTTATTTTTCTTGCATTTTAAATTCTACAAAGGATGTATAGGTTGCAAATTTTTCTATCATGTAATAGCGTAGGATTTTACTTTCCGCACCTCCTATTATGTATCTGCCCCAAAGCCATGTAATAGCGTAGGACCCTTTATATTTCTACAATTTACTTTCTGCACCTGTTAAACTGACCACTAATACAAAATAAAATATCTGAATACAATACACTCTTCTCACACATGCACCCCGTAGGGTATTCTCTCTCGTTGCCTTATAAATGGTCAAGTACCTCGAACGTGGGGGTATCTTAGCACGGTTGCCTACGAAATATCATCACAGTCCCTTCGACTTAAAAGATCATAGTCCCTCGATGTTGCCTACGAATACATGATCTAGTCCCTCGGTTGTTGCCTACGAAAAGTGATGATCGTCCCTACGAATGTGCTAGGATACTCCTACAAGTTGCCTTCTATGACCATAAGATGTCCCTTCAAATGTCCCTTTACATCCAATGAATAGGGTTACCTACCAACTAATGGTATGGATAACGCTGTTCTAAAGGAAAGCAAAATAACACGGAAACGACTGTTCTGAGTAGGTAATAAGTCTCTTTGCTTGCTCAATTCTTTTTTACACCTCACACTTTTCTCAAAACTTTTCCAAAACAAAACATTTCCAAACCCTTTGTATACATTCCAACATGAATCATTACGAAGTCAAAGCGAAATGCCTTTTCAAGAAAAACATTTTCAAACACACACACGTAAAATTTCAAAGTGAGCTAAAGCAATTAAGAGCTGAGATAACTACGGATGGAAAGGGTGCTAATACCTTCCTTTTCATAACCAAATCCCTTACTCTAACGAAGGTCTTTTCCTCGTTTTACGCCTTCCCTTAATTGGATAAAAGAAAAGTCGGTGGCGACTCTGCTATTGCGCAAACGCAAAACAAACAAGTCGTTCTCCCACCGTGATACATCACCTTTCCATCCGTAGTTATCTACGGATCTTAGTTGCTTAACTCACTTTTGAAAATTGCTTTCGTGTTTGTGTAGTTTGAAAAGTGTTTGAGGGCATTTTCTTTGACTTCGAATGATTCTCGTTGGAATGTATATGAAGTGTTTTGAAATGTAAGATGTTTAACTTTGTAATGATTCACCGGAATGTATACAAAGTGTTTTTGAAAGTATTTGAAAAGTGTGAGGTGTGAAAAGTATTTTGATTGGAGCAAGCAATGTAGTCTTATTACCTACCTGTAATGGTCGCTTCCATGTTATTTTTCCTTCTCCTATAGAATAAAGCTATCCATACCATTAGTTGGTAGGTAACTTTATTCGCTTGATGTGAAGGGACAATCAAGGGTCATCGATGGTCATTGAAGGCAACATGTAAGGATACCTTAGAAATTGAGGGACGATCATCACTTTAGGCAAAAATCGAGGGACTAGATCATGTATTCGAGGGAAACATCGAGGGTCATCGAGGGACTATGATCTTGTATCGAAGGGACTATGATGATATTATTCAGGCATCTTTGCTAATGGTATCCCTGTTAGGGACATGACCATTGAATTCGTAAAGGCAACAAGAGAGGATACCCTAAGGGGTGTGCAAGTATGAAGAGTGTGTTGTATTCAGATATTTATCTTGAGATTAGAAGTGATCTAGGGTTGACTTTAGTCTTTAGCATTCAAACCCTAATTAGCTATACTTCTTTTCTAGAATTGTAAATGCAGAATAGAAAATAAATAATGAGGATAATAAGAAATATGTTAGTGAAAATGTTTTGGAAATTAGTAAAACAAAAAGGTTTTAGGTTAATAATCCTAATTACAAGAAAAGAAATTATTTTTTCGTGATATTTGAAAAGGTTTTTATTAATTTTGAAAAGAAAATTAAATTAAATTAAGAAAAACTGAAAAATAAGGAAATAAGAAAAGTTAGAAAAATGAGAAAAGGGGTCAGAAGGGATCGAGCCCTAGAAGTTGCACTTGCATGCTTCTATCAAAAGTTACTTCTATCAGAAGTTGCGCTTGCATGCTTCTATCAGAAGTTACTTCTATTAGAAGTTGGCACATGGTGCTTCTATAAGAGGTTGTACTTGTATGCTTCTATTAGAAGTTGTGTTCCAAAAGTTCTTTCTTAGAACTTCTAAGTTCATCTTCTGCACAACACAATGTAGCGTTTCATTCTTACACATGAGTTAGAATATCTCAAAACATAAACATGTTAGAGTATCAAATTCATCGAGGATCGTAAATTTAATATATTATCGGAGTATCTATTTTGAACTTTAAAAAAAAACACGCGTGGGCCCCAGGGAGTTTGAATGGACCCATCAGAAAGCGCCACGCCTAGGTCACCGGGGTCAAACATTCAAAGCACCATCCAGGGTGGTCAACTTCCTTCTCCGGGAAGTCGATTCCAAACTCAGAAATAAAGAGAATTGATGCAAGAGATTAAGCCTACCACCCTAAATCGGCCCCTGCGAGTTCAGTGGTGGTGTCAGTTTGGTCTAAAAGTGCCTGCAAAAAGAAATATGAAGCTTAGTAGTTCTATGCCCTTACCATGGCAAACCACGATTTGGCCATGAAAAGCTTGTAACGATTGCCCAGACCTGCTGTAATAAACCTCAAGAACACATTAGCGGTGTTAGTTTGAGTTAAAACATAATAGAATGCAAAATACGATTAACACAAAAAGTATGAAAACTGAGTTCATGCATGGATTGATTCAGGGATGTTTGGTCATGGCTTAGGCTTTGTACTTACACTACAATACCTCAGGAACAAGAATTGGTGCTTGGAATTGCTTGAGAATGGTTGGAACTAGGCTTTCGATGATGCAACTTTCTCTTGAAAATTTTAAACAAGAACCCTAGTTTTCTTGCTTCCAAACTCGTCATCCTTGACGTCTGAATATGCTATGTATATATAGGGAAAGAAATTAGGTCAAGCATTTGTGGAAAATATATCAACTTGAATGCAAAATATTTGATTGAAATATTTTATCAAATTCTTCCATATTTGGCCCAATCTTGTATTAATGCACGGTGCACGAAATTTTCAGCTAGCATAGGTTATCTTGGACCTCAAGACAAGTAGAAATCAAGCCCAACTCATCTTAACTCTTACCTTTGTATTTTATTTAATTATAATTTAATTTAAATCATTAAATTCAAAAATAAATCAAATAAATACAAGATGGTCGTTCACTTGAATTTTCAGGCCATATATAATGTCAAGATTAAGTTTGGATCATGAAAACTTAGGCCCATTTGGAAAATATCTGCATTTGCTAAGTATGTTTCTTCATGCACCTCCTCAAAAATGTCAAACCTGCACAACTTGTATCTTACTCAATTTTTAACATTTTTAAGTGTTCTTGGACTTTTTAGAAAGCTCAAGATGTACTATAAACACTCCTTTTCATTTCATCTTCATTGAGGTTTCCATGTTCAAGTACACTTCTTTGCAATAAGATGACTTTTGTTGACTTCTAGGAGGACCTTTAATGTCTTGATCCATAACTCTCAAATGAAGAATTTTTTGGCCAAAGCTTGTGAGACATGAAGTTGTAGAGAATTGAATTCCCTTCAAAATGAGATTTGGTGGAAAAATTTCTGATAATGTATGTGAAAGTTATGCTTGGTCAAAGTTCTGTTTATTTTTGGTTCAAAAAACCCTAATCTAAAAACTTTGACTTTTGATCAGATCTTGAGTTTTGTTGATGATTCATGATCAACCCTTGATCATATGATGACTGTGACTTCAAAATATTGATGTTGACCAAAAATTATGAAACTTCAGCTATGAGGCTTGAAACTTGACATTGTGATCTCTTGAGACATGGAGGAGGTATGATGACCACTTGAGGTATTAGAAATTGATTTTGTCTTAAGAGAAGCAAAAACCCTAGTTGTGGGTTGATTGCTTAGGAGAGGGTTCATCTGGTAAACCCTTGAGTATAGATATATGTATTGTCTTGAGAAATAGGAGGGAAACTTTTGGGGTATAACAGTTGCCCCTGTTCAATCATCTTGTACTTGAAGGGTTAGATTGGTATGATTTCCTTTCGTTACTTGAAGGTAGAAGATGATTGAACACTCGAGTACACCTGAAAATTTGCACTCGCCTGTGTATGGAATGAGATCTTCAGTTGACGATGCCCTGGAATGGGATTATAGATGCCATTTGGAGAAGCTGATGCTGAAGAGTGAGTCGTACGTTAGACTTTGTGCTCGTCTTTGAATGAAGATGAATGGTATGTCTTGATTTTAACCATATATGCAACATTCTGAAGGTGGAGAGATATTGGCGTGTATTTGGATATGGTCTTAAAGATGCCATCTAGAGAGATGATATGATAAGATAGAATCGGAATAAACCTTCGTGTTGTCTATTTCTGGAATGAATAATTCGTCAAGACATAGATAGCTTCCCTGTCTTGTTTCAGGTATTAATCTGTATCTTACTATCTGTTGATAACTTGCATGGTCGTTCAGATAGCTTTCCCGTCTTGTTTCGGGTATTAATCTTTTGACCTTTCGCCTTGAAAATAACTTTCACCTGCTGGGAAATTTTGCTTGATAGGATATGGTTAGTTCTATGCAGATTATGATGCATGTGAGATAATGGAAATGCTCATGAAGGATATATGCACATGTTATGATTTTTTTATGAATAATGTATGAATGTAGATGTCATGGTATTTCAAAACATATCCATATTGAAGAAGATAGGAACGTTCTCCTGAGGATCTTTGATTTCTGCTTGGGCATGTAGTTGTTGGAGACCCTGACTGAGGAATAAGAGAGATGTGAATTCCTCTGATGCACTATTTTACCAAGTTTTGAGTCTGGATATTGCTGCTACCAGGGAATGATAATCATTGGGAGATACTCCACTAGAGATGCATATCTTGTGTACAAACCTTGCTAGGGAATGACGTGATCCTGAGTAACCTATCATTGCTCGAATACTGACATAATAAGTTTATTGATGATAGGATCACTGCTCAGGGACCGACAGATGGTGTTGATAAGATCACTGCTCGGGGACTAACGTGATGATGTTGATAGGATCACCGGGATTAACATGATGATGTTGATAGGATCACCGCCGGGACCAACGTGATGATGTTGATAGGATCATTGCTCGACTAACGTGATGATGTTGATAGGATCACGGCTTGGGACTAACGTGATAAAGTTGATAGGATCACCGGGACCAACATGATGAAGTTGATAGGATCACGCGGGACCAACGTGATGAAGTTGATAGGATCGCTGCTCGAAGATAACTTGATGAAGTTGATAGGATCACTGCTTGGGGAATAACGTGATGAAGTTGATAGGATCACTGCTCGGGGACTAACATGATGAAGTTTATAGGATCACTGCTTGGGGACTTTCATACCCCAATTTTTGACCTAAGATACCACCTTACATTATTTACATATGCATCACTGCATCACTAACAGTTTCAGAATAGAATAGATCGTGTGTGGCTTCTAGAAGTCAAAGTTAGGGTTTCTTCAAAAATTTCATCTGTGCAAGATATAATCAATTAGGGTTAGAGCTTACACTCTCCTCAATTGATCTATCTTAATCAATCATCAACATTTGATCTCCAAATTCCCAACTTTTTCTCATGATCTACCTTGAATCAACCAATTAGGGTTTTGATCGAAGATAGTGAATCATTGACTTTCTGCTCAATGAATGACCTATTTGCTTGAAGATTGATCTTAAAATCTATAATGCAAGATCTTGACCTAATTTATTGGTTCAAAACATTGCAAAATCCATGTTTCTTCATCAGACAAATTCTGAATCATCTGATGAAAATTCATCTGCTCAAAAAGTCAAACTTTGACTTTTGGTCAACTTTTTCAAGACTAAACTTTTTCAATCATAAAAAATTTCAAATAATCCATCATGATCATAAAAAATCAAGAAATGTGAAAAAGTCAACAAAAAGTCAAGATTTGAATTTTTTCTAACACTTAGAAAAATTTTCAAGTGTTAAGAAACATGGTTTTTCCTTACTTTCATGGCCATTTTTCACATAGATCCACTTTGATTCGTGAAAACTCAACACATGAAAGTTGTAGGTCTTGTTACAAGCTTTCCAAAATGTCCAAGAACTTGCAAAAACACTTTGTGTAGCTAAGGTTTTGAAAATTAAACTTAGAGCTCCATAACCATGAATTACAAGTCATTTTTCAAGAACTCTAAGTCATTTTTCACAAACCTCTCTTTCTAGAAGCCTTGTCACCACTAATAGATAGGTTATAACTGATAAATATCAGTTAGACATGATTGAGAAGAGGATTGAATCAAAGAGAAATTTTAACCATGGTTAGAAAGTAACTATTTGCATTAAATGCAAAAGATTCCTTCTTACCACTTAAGCCAAGTTGCAAGCTCTCTCAATGATAACCTTGCCTTGTCATTCAGAATTTTTGGCCTATAAATAGAGGTAATTTCTTCATTTAAAATGACACCAAAGCAATCATAATCCAAGCTTTCCTTCTTTCTTTCTTCATTTCCAAGTTTCAAAGTTCTAAGAGGGAAATTTTGCAATCTTCAAGCTTTGCAAATTCTGAGCAAACATGAGCTTCCAACATCTTCTAAACATCATTTAGAAGTTGTTTGAAACCTTAAATCATCCAAAAACAAGCCCAGAGTCAGTTTTCTCCTTAAAACTCCATTTGTGCAAGTTTTGAGCCAAAACTTTCAAACATGAAAACCACTTGTGCTTGTACTGATTTCTCACTTCAAACACATTCTATACAACATATAGAGACTGTCCAAACACTTAAACAAGTTCTGGAACAACTCCATCATCATCTTCCATTTTCAAATTAACAACCTGCAACTTGACTTGGTCAGAGAGTTCCAGCAACTTTCAGAGCAATCTAAGAGTAGAAACATACTCAGTGAGGTTCAGGGAAGCTTTTTCAATCATCACTTTGTACCTGGAAGCTACCATACTCGATCTGGTATTTCATACCAAGAGGTGAGTTTTCGAAACTTTGATACCTCCATACATGCATCTTTATCTTCAAATTTGAAAACGAAGATGTAGATATCATATCACTAAAGCTATCTGGATCCTCAATTTAAATTAAAATTAACTAAGTTCAAAGAATTATTCATTTAATCAGTTAGGGTTTAATTTGGGATTATCAAAATTCACGTTCATCTTTGATTATTAATTTTAACAAGTTACATGGTTAGAATCGTGATGAAATTGTAGACAAATCTGTATTTTTAATTTTTAAAATTGATGAAGAAACAAAGAAATTCAAATCAACCATGGATGCTCGCTACTGCTTCAATGTAAGAAGATGAAGTGGAAATTCAAAAATTCAAAAGCTGGGTTTATAATATATATTTGTAGTTTGGATTAAAACAATGGATGTATAGTCACCCCAGTGGTAAGCCAGCACGCCTTAAAACTTTCCTTCGCCTCAAGGTCCGTGGTTCGAACCTCGAACCTTTAATAGGCAAAGCAAGCTTCGAGGTTTCTCCGTATACTTTCGAGGTTCAACCTTCCGTAGTACTTCAAGCTTCTACCTTTAGAAGCTTCCCATTTCTACACCTTCGAAGCATTTCTAATGCTTCCATCCCGTACATCAACCTTTCTACCCTTAGAAACTTTCGCTTTACACTCTTTAGAAGCACTTCTAGTGTTTCTACCTCCTGTACACCAACTTTCAAACATTCCTAGAAGCATCAAGCTTCTATCATCCGTACAACTAGCTTCTAGCCTCCGTAGCAACTAGCTTCTCAAGCAGCCGGCCACACGCCCTTCTCACGCCCCGTAAGAAGCCTCAAAGTAATCATCCACCTTCTAAGCTCTTCGCCTGTAGCAAGCTAGCTTCTAATCCTTCCAAAAGTAGCCAACTTCTGAACATTTTCAAAACTTCATTTTTTCAAAACTCCTTCTAAACAAGGTGATTAAATGACAAGTCAAACACATTGGCTCAGTGGAAAAACTCTTCACTTCTAAGCCAAAAGTCCAAGGTTCAAACCTCCTTAGGACCAAAAACTCTTTTTTTATCACTAATTTCTTAATTTTCTAACAAACTTCAACATTTTCAAAAACTATTCAAAACTTCTCATTTTGAGATGATTTTTTGTACACTTGTCATTTAATATGCCTATTTTATGATTATGTAAAAAAAATCCAAAAATATTTTTCTTTTTGATTATATTTTTATTAAGTTAAAAAGGAGACATTTTAATTATTTCTTAATACTTCAAAAATATTTTCTTTCCAACTTTCAAACTTAAATCTTTTTCAAAACTTCATGTGAATATCCTTCACTTTTCAAAATCATTTTCAAAACCTTTTCAAACCTTTTCAAAACTTTTCAACAAACTTACACACCTTTTTCCATGATCAATTAGATTTAAAGATAAACCAAACCGTGTTTCTCCTTAAATTTTCTTAATTGATCATGGGCCTCACTGTAAGTCCCAACCTCCTATGTACATATTCATTTCCTCGTACATAATCACCACTTCGTACATATTCATTTCCTTGTACACATTCAATCATCGTTGTAAATATTCAAGCATAGACAAACTTCGTTCGTTTGTTTTCATCCGCTTGTTTATACACCGATTCCATTGGTATTAAAAGAAGCATTATTCCCGGTGAAACTACTCTTAAACTAATGGGCCTCCCTTAAGGTTTAAGTCCCAAACCTTGTATATATTCAAGTTACACTAGCTTTAATTACTTGTTTTATACACTGGTTTATATATTTCCTTCATAAACTCCTGTGAATACACATCACACACACATTTGTTCATATAACTGTTCAGTTATAACATAACAACTAGCCTAACAACTAGGTTCCCTTTTATCCTTCTCTTAGGCTTCGTATAAGAAAACTCACTCATCTGAGTTAGCCTCTTAGGCTTCGTGATAAGAAAACTCATTTATCGAGTTTAGCCTCCGTGATAGGCTTCATATAAGACAACACCGCTGAGTTAGCCTCTTGGGATTCGTTCAAAAGAACTCCCTCGTTGAGTTTAGCCTTCTCTTGGGAATCAAACAAGAAAGAGACCTAGAAATCTCTTAACAGCCTCCTATTGGGCTTCCAATACAAGGAATCACCCACGCTAGGATAGAACCCTGAGAGTATGATTTCCCGGTGAAATCACTTGAATCCTAAGGATGGTTTCCTGAAACCACTCTTAAAGCCAAAGCCAGCCATACCCTATAGCTTCCTCTTGAGCTTCATACAAGGACCTCGATGACCCTAATGCCTTCTCTTGGGATCACAATACAAGGACCCTCGATGACCTCGAATGCCTCCTCTGGGCTTACAATGCAAGGACCCACATGAATCTTAAAAGCATCCCCCTAATCCATAATCAATTTCTCCTAGAGATTTAGACATTTATCATCTCTATCGAAGAAGTATCTCATCTATCACATCACATACAATCAAACTTTTAAATCAAACTTTTTTTCAAACAAAAACATCTTTTAACTGTAAGTGTCAACGCTTGTACGCTCAAGCAAAACACCCAATACTTACAATTAAAGATTCAATCATCTTTTCAAACATCTTTCTTAAACTCGTAAGTGGTAACGCTTGTACACTCAAGCAAAACACCTATAACTTATGATGAAAGATTTAATCAATCAACCCTTCAAAATGTATGTGATGAAATAGATTAGATACATTTTTTCATTAAGATGACATTTGTCTTTGTCTCTTAATAACATCCTGTTGCTTCCACTAGCATAAGTGGGAACTACGATTGCTCTAACTTTCTCAACATCCCTTTGAGAATACGTGGGCACAAGGTCTCATCCTTGGCGAGCATACTTCTTTCTCCCTCAAACCAAACAAAACCATAGCTCCTTTAGATCCGGCTACAAATGCTCGATTCCCATTAAGGGATATGTATGCGTAAGATCCCAATGATCGTTGCGAGCACAATAATAACAAAACGTAGGATCCGACATAACCTACCCTTCTTAAAATCCAAAGGAGAAACTTTACCAAAAATAGAAAAGCAAATTAAAACACGCAAACATATCAAACTATTCATATATAAGGCTATAAATAACTATATATATTTAGGGTGTCACATCTATTCCCTTTATATAACAAACCCCTTGCCTGAATCTCCCAATGCGTATGTAGTTCACGCTAGTCGTAATGCATATCATATTTATTGAGGGTATTGCAGCTTTCCCCTTTTTCATCTCATTTTTCTTGTTTTGGAAACAATAAAGCTTGATGCTCGCGGCATCTTTTAACAACAAATCAAAAGAGTAAATTGTTTCGAGCCTGAGATTCGAATTCCGATTTGATTCTCGCCACTTTTAACCCGAACAGAAAAAATGGCGACTCTGGGAGTACGCTAAACTTTTATTTTCAAAAAAAATAGTGACTCTGCCAAAGAGCACCAAGCTTTTTTTGTTTTCAAAAGAAGAAAAAAGGGGTTAAGCTTTCATATATGCATATGGTTGTTTTTCTTTATTGTGTGTTTTCGCGATTTCATCTGATGGAAAGAAATCCTAACCCGGATTTAAGAAATATTTTAAGATCTAGGTGGGGGTATAGTCCTATTAACTTGTGAGAAGTTCCATTACTTACTAAGTTAATTTGAGATCCCTCTCTCAATGGAGGTTGTCTTGGGAGTATTTGTGTTTAGCAAGTATTTGCGAAGACATTTTGCTTTCAAGGTAACTAACGAAGCTTAGTGGTAGTAGAACACATAACCCATCCTGGCCATTTAGGATGTAGTGCGGTTATTCTGTGTAAGCTTGGATTAGTTGTCATGCGAGACTACGATCAGGCGAGTTTTTCTTGAAAAATATTATTGGACTTCGAGTATTCAACAAATCCGATAATATTTCAAAGAGAAGCGTTGAACCTATATTATCAGTAGAACATGTTTTGCAGGTGAATAAGCCCTTAGAACTTACCCACGTTTAGTTCTTATCGTTGGCCTCATGCTCGTGACTTCAAACGCTTGAACGTGTGTATAACCACTAACCATGTTTGTATCTTTGTGGCATTCATGCATTCATTCAAAAACTTCATTTCTCTTTCCATTTCCAAAGAATTTAGAGATTTTTCTTTGTAAACATTTTAGGTTAGAGTGATGGACGTCAGAAGAAGATTCACCAAGAAATACAGTTTTAGAATTCCTGATGTAGGAAAGTTAAAAGAGTTAGCATCCTTAGTAGAAGATCCTTCGGATTTCAGAAATCGCTATGGAATTCTTTTAATTATCCTGAACACTAACGTTGATGAAGGACTTCTCAAAACTTTTGTTCAGTTTTACGATCCAGTCTATCGTTGTTTCACTTTCCCTGAATATCAGTTGTTGCCTACTTTGGAAGTGTATGCACACATCTTAGGTATCTCAGTATCAGACAAGGTGCCTTTTAATGGTTTGGAAGCCATTCCTAAGCCACCAGTCATTGCAGCAATTACTCACTTAAGGAAATCTGAGATAGAAAAAAACCTGACTACCAAAGGAAAAGTCTTAGGACTAACTTCAAAGTTCCTAATGGAGAAGGCTTTGAAATTTTCTGAAGCCGGTAACATGGTAGCCTTTGAAGCTGTTTTAGCTTTGCTCATCTATGGATTGGTGTTGTTTCCCGACGTCCCAAGTTTCGTTGATATCAACGCCATAAGGATCTTTCTGATTGGAAATCTCGTTCCCACTTTGCTTAGTGACATGTATTTCTCCATTCATCATAGGAATCGTCGAGGAGATGGAACTATCGTGTGTTGTGTACCTCTGTTATTCAAATGGATTGTCTCACAATTGCCTAAGTCTCCTATCTTCCGCGAAAACAAAAACGGTTGGCATTGGTCTCGAAGACTCATGTCTCTTACAGATGACGATATCTATTGGTATACCTTGGCAAACAATGAGATGGAAATCATTGAAAGCTGTGGAGAGTTTACCAACGTACCTCTCATTGGTACGAAAGGAGGAATTAACTACAACCCATTTCTTGCAAGACTTCAACTCGGGTACGCAAATTCTAGTAAACCCCTTGGTTTTACAGTAGAAAATTACTTTTATTATGAAGGGGAAGATTCCCAACTTTTGAAAGCCAGAATGATAAGAGCTTGGCATCACATTCGAAGGAAAGAAAAAGGTAATGCAAGGAATTTGTAGCCATGGAAATCTACGCTTCTTGGGTAAAGAAAAGAGCGAAGGAATTCTGAATGCCTTATGCTTATGAAGAACCCATGTCCCCAGTGATATCTAAATCGACCACCATTCCCGTTGAGACTATGGGAGAATACCAAGAAGCTTTGGCTAAAATGAGGCTAGAAAAAGAAGCTTTGGAAGACAAGTTTCTTAAGACTGACTTTGAAAATGAGAAGCTTAAGAAACAGGTCAAAGATCATGAAAAAACGCTCTACTTTCAAGATGAATGGCTCATGGAGAAAGATGAGAAGATTTTTCGGAAAGATAATGCGATCAAAAGATACATCAAAGAAAGGAAAAGAAAGCTTGAAGAAATGACAACTAGAAATCCTGCTCCTGACGATTGGAAGAAAGTCATCAACAAGTTGAATGCCGAGACAGCTGAACTGAAAGCTTACTATGGAAAGAAATCCTGAAGTTGAAGCTGCATCAAGCATTTGGTTCTTCATCAGACGAAGACGCTTAATTAGTTTAGCTTTATTTTTATCATTTATTTTATCATTGTAAGAGCTATGCTCCAAAAAAATTGTTGTAATCTTCTTTCAAATATTAATAAAATAAGAGTTTTTCATCCAAATGTTTACTAGAAATTTCTCTTTTAGCGTAAATTTTGAAATTCTTTTCTTTGCATTCATAATCATGCATCATACTTTGCATCTCGAGTTTGTTATTTAGAGTCTTATCTTTGGAATTTTTACCGAGGAAAGATCGCTGTCGTCGCCTTAGAGTTTCTTGACTACGCTCACAACAACCCACGTAAACAATACTGCAAATAGGAGAAAAGCAATGAAAGATTTTGAGCAAGAAAATGTTGAGTCAGGCACAAAGGACAACACTTCAAGAAGAAGTGGAGAGACTCACTTCTTTGGTAAGTTCGTTAGCAACTACACAAAATCAGCAAACAACATTAAAGAGTCAAAATCAAGCGACGATTTTAGAGATCACTACTCCGCCACCAAGGTCAAGAATCTCTTCAAGATGCAAGAAGGTTATCCATGGGCATGCCTTTCAATTTCGCATGGGATTTCACAACATACTCAAGTACAGCAACCACGATTGAGGTTTCTACTTTACAAAACTCAACATTTACTCCGCAGCACGGAGTAACCTTTCCTCAAGTCACTATGTCGGTTTCTCAACCGATCATGATAAACTCAACTTCTGTAGTTCACGCCATCATGGACGAAGAAGTCTATCATAACCCAGCGACAACACGAATCCTCCAAATGGAAAGTCTCCAAGAACAATTCCATAAGATGCAAATTAACATCAAGACAATCCGCTAAAAGGATTTGTTTGGGAAGAATGCCCACGATCTATGCCTAGTTCCTCGCGTAAGGATACCCGCTAAGTTCAAAGTCCTAGACTTTGAAAAATATAGAGGAAATTCCTGCCCGCAAAGTCATCTTACAATGTACGCTAGGAATATGTCTATGTATAATGACAATCATCAATTGCTCATTCACTATTTCCAAGACAGTCTCACCGGTGCCGCACTGAAATGGTACATGGGATTAGATAGTGCAAATATCTAGACATTCAATGACCTAGGCGAAGCCTTTGTCCAACAGTACAAATTCAATCTGGACATGGCTCCAGACCGAGATGAACTGCGTTCTATGTCTCAAAAGGAAAAAGAGACTTTCAAAGAATACGCCCAACGTTGGAGGGAAATTGCTTCCCAAGTTAATCCACCATTAGAAGAAAAAGAAATGACCAAGGTTTTCCTGAACACTCTTGGCCCATTCTACTATGAACGCATGGTCGCCAGCGCTCCCGGAGATTTTACCAAAATGGTAAGCATGGGGATGCGACTAGAAGAAGGAGTCCGAACAGGACGCTTAACCAAAGAAATAGGGTCTTCAAGCGGAACCAAGAGATTTGGAACTGGTTTCCCGAAGAAGAAAGAACATGACGTTGGAATGGTATCCCGAGGGAAACCATGGAAAAATGTCAATCACCGACAACAGGTAGCCACGATAGCACCATTTGTTAATGCAAGTTCAAACATGGGAATTACCCCACAATTCCAGCAAAATCAACAGCCTCGGTAACAGGCTCAACAATTCAACAACAATCAGAACCGTACTCCTAGAATCTCGCAGTTTGATCCAATTCTGATAACTTACACAGAATTATATCCTTCCTTGATAGAAAGAAACCTTGTGCAAACAAGATTACCACCCGCTGTACCAGACAAGTTACCTTGGTGGTACAAAGTAGATGTCTCTTGCCCTTTTCATCAAGGGGCACCAGGTCATGACCTCGAACACTGCATAGCACTGAAAGCTGAAGTTCAAAGATTAGTAAGGTCTAATCTTCTCTCCTTCAGTGATGAAGAACTCCCAGAGGAGGGAAGAGATCACAATCTTGCTCTACATATCTCTATGAATTTCCAATCAAACTCTCTGTCTAATGTGCTAGTGGACACTGGCTCACCCTTGAATGTAATGCCAAAAACGACCCTTGCTCGTTTATCTTACAAAGAAACGCCGATGAAATCCAATGATATAGTGGTCAAAGCCTTCGATGGATCAAGGAAATCCGATATTAGGAAGTCGACCTTCCAATGACGATTGGTCCACATACCTTCCAAATTACCTTCCAGGTCATGGACGTGCCAGCTGTTTACAGATGTTTGTTAGGACGACCTTGGATACACGAAGCAGGAGCAGTGACATCCACGCTCCACCAGAAACTGAAGTTTACGACAAATGGGAAGCTAGTAACAAATATTGGTGAACAAGCTTTATTGGTAATCCATTTGTCCACCTTTTCTTTCATCACTGCTGACGATGTTGAAGGGACACAGTTACAAGGACTTTCGTTAGAAGATGAATCTACAAAGAAAAGCAGATCATCTATCTCCTCTTACAAAGAAGCAACGCAGATAGTAAAGAACGATAATGTCGCAGGTTGGGGACAAGTAATAAAACCTGTCAACAACGAAACTAAAACAGGGCTCGGATTTGCTCCAATGCTTCCAAAAGCCAATGAAAGGGATGAAACTCTTCGTCCAATCAAAGAAGTATTCCACAGCGGAGGTTTCTTAAACCCTACTCCACAAGAGGTTAATGTTCTAATCGATGAAGGTAATGAAGACAATCTCTTCGGATCTGAAGAGTGGAGCACTTATCTTAATAACTCTGAATATGTGTCCTAGGAAGAATCGCGTGTGCCGTTCTATCCTCCTACAGACCAATTCGAAGGCATGTTCCTACAAAATAATGAGAATGAAATTCCACCTATCCCATCTGAGGTTTGGGATACCTTAGGAGAACCAAGTGGAAAATTTGACTTTATGGTGAGATACACTGCTCCTGAACGCTCAAGAATCAGAATTGAAGACATCCAACCAACTGGATGGGACGATCCTCCTGAGTATCTCAGTCAACCAGAAGAGTCATACACATCTTCTCGATCTCATCATCAATTTGAGATCCCAAATGAAAATCTCTGCTTTAATACACCTGCCTGCCGATGACGTTAAGCCAGGTTTTGATTATCACCACGTCAATGCAATTACCGAAGAAGATCAGGAAGACAATTCTGGAAACGAGTTGGAAAGTGTCTCGGATAATGAGTCTCTTCACCCAGAAGATTGGGAAGTACATCCCAAGAATTCAGAATACATGCCATTTGAAAGTACACATGCTGCATTCTATGCTCCTCGACCTGTCAATCAAGCAGAAGAAGATCGCTTCAACAGTACAAAAGGCAAGGTTAACCGACCAAAGTCTTCAAAGCCTGTTCAACCAACGATCAAAGTCTACACGAGAAATAAGCCAAAAGGAAAACTACCCGAATATCTAGACTTCCAAGGAGTTCGTCACTATTGGAAGCCTGTTAAAGCTCAAACTGATGTTCATAGTTCTAAGTAGTTTATCTTGCTTTTGTTTTGAACTCTAGCCTCACCCAAGGCGGAAAGATGTTTTATAGGGTTTAGCTTTTAAATAATTTCTCTTTGTCTTGCCCAAGACAAATGAGTTTGTATTTAGGGCCCGGTTTCATATTGTGAATCATAAATAAAAGCACTGTTTTGATTCCCACCTTTTGTGTTTGTTTTTCGTTTTTTACCTTTTTCTGGAAATGGTAATCCTAAAAAACAAATAAAAACAAGAATCTTCAAAAATAAATAATAATTATCTGCATACACTTTCACATTACCTTTTTCTATAAAAAAATTAATTAAACATAAATCAAACATGCAGATTAACAATGGACAAATCGATTGAACGCAATAACTCTACGCTCCCTCTCAACTATGAATTTCCTATGTTCGACGTCGAAGAAGAGAATGAAGAAGAGATCCCGGATGAGATTTCCCGACTTCTTAAGCACGAGAAAAGAATTATTCAGCCTCACAAAGAGCCTTTGGAAGCAATCAACTTAGGCTCTGAGGAAGACAAAAAAGAAGTAAACATCGGAGCTATACTCGACAACAACGTCAAGAGCAAACTAATAGATCTTCTCAAAGAATATGTTGATGTGTTTGCTTGGTCCTACTAGGACATGCCATGTTTGGATACCAACATTGTAGAACATCACTTGCCATTAAAACCGAAGTATCCGCCAGTTAAACAAAGACTGAGAAGGGTTCACCCAGATATGGCCGACAAAATCAAAAAGGAGGTTCAAAAAGCAGCTCGACGCAGGTTTCCTGGTCACCTCTGAATATCCTCAATGATTAGCCAACATAGTGCCTGTCTCAAAGAAAGAAGGAAAGGGTAGAATGTGTGTGTTGACTATCGGGACTTGAACAAAGCGAGTCCAAAAGACGATTTCCCACTACCGCATATCGACATGCTAGTGGATAGCACTGCAAAGTTCAATGTCTTTTCCTTCATGGAAGGTTTCTCTGTCTATAATCAGATCAGAATGGCTCCCGAAGACATGGAGAAGAGATCTTTCATTACGCCATGGGGCATCTTCTGCTACAAAGTAATGCCGTTTGGATTAAAGAATGTAGGCGCAACTTATCAAAGGGCAATGACTACTCTCTTTCATGACATGATGCACAAATAGATTGAAGTCTACGTGGACGACATGATAGCAAAGTCTGACACTGAAGAGGTTCATATAGAATATCTCTTGAAGTTGTTTCAACGACTAAGGAAATTTCAGCTTCGCCTGAATCCTAACAAATGCACCTTTGGGGTAAGATCTGGGAAAACTCCTAGGTTTCATCGTCAGTCAAAGAGGTATTGAAGTTGACCCTGACAAAGTCAAAGCTATTTAAGAAATGCCTACGCCACATACAGAAAAGCAAGTAAGAGGATTTCTTGGACGGTTGAATTACCTCTCCAGGTTTATCTCTCAAATGACTGCTACTTGTGAACCAATATTCAAGCTTCTCCGCAAAAATAAAGAGGTTGTGTGGACAGAAGATTGACAAAGAGCGTTTGACAGTATCATGGAATACCTGTCAGAACCTCCAATATTGATTCCTCCAATCGAAGGAAGACCATTAATCATGTACCTTACCGTGCTAGAAGATTCCATGGGCTGCGTACTTGGACAGCAAGATGAAACCGGTAAGAAAGAGCATGTCATTTACTACTTGAGTAAAAAGTTCACAGATTGTGAAACTCGTTACTCCATGCTCGAGAAAACATGTTGTGCTTTGGTGTGGGCTTCGAAACGTCTCCGCCAGTATATGATCAATCACACGACTTGGTTAATCTCCAAAATGGATCAAATCAAGTACGTCTTTGAAAAGCCTTCCTTAACAGGAAGAATCGCTTGATGGCAGATGCGATGATCTGAATATAACATCCAGTATCGCGCCCAAAAAGCGGTCAAAGGAAGCATTCTCGCCGATCACTTGGCTTATCAACCGATCAACTAATACCAATCTCTCATGTTTGACTTCCCTGACGAGGATGTTATGTACTTAAAGATGAAAGATTGTGACGAACCATTACCTGAAGAGGGTCCTGATCCAGAATCTAGATGGGGCTTAATCTTTGATGGAGCAGTTAACGTTTTTGGCAATGGAATTGGGGCAGTCATCATCACTCCCGAGGGTTCTCATATCCCATTTTCCGCCCGATTACTATTTGATTGCACCAACAACATCGCAGAATATGAAGCTTGTATCATGGGTATCGAAGAAGCCATCGACTTAAGGATCAAGATCCTTGACATATACGGAGATTCAACCCTCGTGATCAATCAAATCAAAGACAAGTATGAAACTCATCATCTTGGTTTGATTCCCTACCGTGATTATGCAAGACGTTTGTTGACTTTCTTCAACAAAGTTGAAATGCATCATATCCCTCGAGATCAGAATCCAATGGTAGACACCTTGGCTACTCTATCTTCCATGTTCAAAGTCAACCATTGGAACGATATGCCCAAAATCAGCATCACACGCCTTGAAAGACCTGCATATGTGTTTGCAACTGAAGCAGTCATCGATGATAAACTGTGGTTCCACGACATCAAACGCTTCCTTCAAACTCAGGAGTACCCACTCGGGGCATCGTACAAAGATAAGAAAACTCTAAGGAAGCTTTCTAGAAATTTCTTCCTGAATGAAGATGTGCTATACAAAAGAAACTTCGACATGGTGTAATACGGTGAACTGACTTTGAGAATTTTTTTTTCTTTTTATCGCAAAAATGTTGCGGATAGCAAGAGTCGCCACCGAATTTTCTTTTATCCAATTAAGGGAAGGTGAAAAGAACAGGAAAAGACCTTCGTTAGATTCTGAGTAAGGGAGAAGGTTATGAAAAGGGTAGGTATTAGCACCCCTTTCCATCCGTAGTTATCTACGGGCTCTTATTTGCTTTTAGATCATTTAAAAAAAAGGTGCTTTCTGTGTGTTTGACAAAAATGTTTTGAAAAGGCATTTCGCTTTGACTTTGTAATGATTCATGTAGGAATGTATACAAAGTGTTCGAAAATGTTTCGTTTTTTTGAGAAGAGTTTGAACTTTGATAAAAGTGTGTGGTGTGAAAAGTATTTTGTTTGAGCAAGCAACTAAAAGTCTTATTACCTACTCAGAATTGGTCGTTTTTCGTGTTGTTTTACGTTCCTTTAGAATAGCGCTATCCATACCAGTAGTTGGTAGGTAACCCTATTCGTTGGATGTAAGTGGACATTCGAAGGGACATCGGATGGTCATAGAAGGCAACTAGGAAGTATCCTAGCATATTCAAGGGACGATCATCACTTTTGTAGGCAACAATCGAGGGACGAGATCATGTATTCGTAGGCGACATCGTGGGTCTATATCAAGGGACTATGATGATATATTTGTAGGCAACGGTGCTAGGATACCTCTACATTCGAGGGACTTGACCATTTAATTGAAAGGCAACGAGAGAGAATACTCTAGGGGGTGCATGTGTGAGAAGAGTGTGTTGAATTCAGATATGTTATCTTGCAATTAGAAGTGGTCTATGTCCGTTTTTATCTTGCCATACATGCCTAATTACTAGCGCTTATAGGGTGCGTAAAATAAATTGGAAAGTAAAGTGGGGAAAAATAAAGTCCTACGCTATTACATGGCTTTGGGGCAGTTACATAATAGGAGTGCGGAAAGTAAAAGTCCTAGTAAAACTATTACATCCCATATGCAGTTACATAATATTGAAAAGAAAAAGCGAGAAAAATTGTCTGAAATGTTACAACCTGTAAGTAGATACATAATTGGAAAATTCGAGAAAAATTGCATAAAAAAAATGTTAGTAAAAATATGATTTTTGAATGAGGAAAAATATTTTAGATTAGTGATGACAATTAGATGATAAAATAATTTTTTAGTAATTTTCTGAATCGATTTTGATAATTAAAAGCAATTAAAAGTCAATATAATGGTTAATTAACAATTAATTAAAATATGCATGCAAAAATATTAATTTTAATGTCAAAAATTAAATAAGTATTTTTCTGATTAAAATGCAAAAGGAAAATATTTTTGGTGGTTTTTAAATGCATGAGAAAAATAATTAAAGATAAATTAAATTGCATGGAAAATGTTAAAAGAAAAATAAGAAAAGTGTTAGTTTTCAAAGTGATAAAAAATATTTTCGATGGCCAGGGATCGAACTAGGGACCATGCCCTCACACGCGCGGGCTGCTAGCCAACTGAGCTGGAGTGTCTAGCTGTATGAATAATGAAACGAAAACAATATAACCGAAATTGAATCCTGATGACCAGATTACGCGCGAAGATCTTTGTCTTCTTCGTTTGAATTTTCAAACACATAGCGTCGGTCTGGTTCGACGCTAAGGCCCCTACAATTTTCAAAAATCTCATACAGGCAATATAAATTAGTTATGGATACATGAATCGATTGCAAACATCATTCTAAACATGATGGTGGTCCTGGTTTTGTCCAATTTTACGTATTTTAAGAAGCCCTAAAACGAAGCAGCAAAACCCTAGCTATGGCATCTTGTGATTCCGGTACCTAAAATTCAATTGAACCACCCAGATAGCTTGCAAACATGATTCTAAGCATGAACAAACAATCAAAACAGGTTAATTATGCATGAATGATAAAAATCGAATTTGGAAAAGAGAGGACAAACCGAAATCGGGAATTCTGAATTCTTAATGGTTTTGTGATTTGTATGGGTCTGGATCGATTCAAGAGACCTCCAGGAATGCAATGGAATGCTTGGAATCAGTTGAAACAGGCTGAAACTAGGGCTGCCACTTGCTTGAAGAACACGGTTTTTTTTAGTATGATTAGGGTTCTTTGAGGCAATTTTTCTGTCCTTTTTTCATGTGTAGGCATTGTGTATATATAGTAGATGGATCTAGGTCAGAAATCAAGAGCAAATAATGAATCAATCAATGTAAAAAAATTTGATTTGGTATGAAACCAAATCTTTCCTTTTTGATCCAATTTTCATCAATTCTATTGCCAATCAATGTTAATTTCGAAATTGTCAGCTTTTATGAGTTCCTTGGACCTCAAGAATGAGAGAAAAATCCAATTTGCATTTAATTTTGATTTTCTACCTTTTATTTTAATTTAATTGGATTTTAAATGATTAAAATCCAAATTAAATAGAAAAATAAAGATAAAATTTGTGGCCTTGGGCTTGGAGGTTCCAAATTAGCTGAGGAATAAGGTTGAACCAAGAAAAGTTAGGCCCATTTGCAAAAATTTTGATTTTTACAAGTATTTCTCTTTGTGCACCTCTTCAAAAATGCCCAAGTTGTGCAAGGTGTATTTTGCTCAATTTTTAACATATTTGAGTGTTCTTGGACTTTTTAGAAATCTCTAGATGTCCTCTAAACAACTTCTTTAGTTTCATCTCAATTGGAGTTTCCATGCTCAATAACACTTCTTTACAAAAAGTTGACTTTTTGTTGACTTTGAAAAGGACCTGTAATGTTTTGATCCATATCTTCCAAATGAAGCATTTTCTAACCATGCTTGTGAGACATGAAGTTGTAGAGAATTGAATTATCTTCAAAATGAGAGGTGATGGAAAAATTTCTGATAAAGTATGAGAAAGTTATGCTCAGTCAAAGTTTAGTTGACTTTTCTCTAGAAAACCCTAATTTAGAAAGTTTGACTTTTGACCAAATCTTGAGTTTTCTTGATGAATCATGATCAACCCTTGATCAAATGATGAATGTCACTTCAAAATATGGATGTTGACCAAAAATCATGAAGTTTGACTGTATGTTGACCACAGTTGACTTTTTGTCTGATACAACTGATTTTCAAACATCTGAGCAATTGTTTGAGGAAACTTGACTTGTAAGGCTTGAAACTTGACATGGAGATTCTTTGAAGCATATGGGGAGGCATGATGACCATTGGATATGTTGGAAGTCCATTTTGATCTGAGAATTGCCAAACCCTAGTTTGGGTTAATTGCCTAGGAGAGGGTTTGTCTGACCAACCCTTGAGGAATCCTTGAGTATGGATATGTGAAATGTCTTGAGAAGTAGGAGGGAAAATTTTGGGGTATGAGAGCTGCCCCTGTTCAATCTTCTTGTACTGGAAGGGTTAGATTGGCATGCGTGCCTTTTGTGACCTGGAGGTAGAAGATGATTGAACACTCGAGTACACCTAAAAATTTGCACTCGCTGTTGATTGATGATGTAGGGGAATGAGTCGTACGCTAGACTTAAGAATGTCACCTGGATAGGAGAATTGTCGGAGATGGGCTTAAGATGCCATCCAGAGAAAGACTGATGCTGGGGAACGAACCGTACGCTAGGCTCTGCAGATGTCCCTGAAGATAGAAGAGAATACGGAGATGGGCTTAAGATGCCATTCGGAGGGAGTCGTACGTTAGACTTTTTGCTCGCCTTTGAAATGAAGTCATTGGTTTGTATTGGTTTTTAACCAAATATGCAGCATTTTGAAAGTGGAGAGATGTTGACAAATAATCGAAGATGGGCTTAAGATGCCATCCAAGGCAACTGAGTTGTATGCCAGACTCTGTAGTTGCTGTTGATAATAAGAGAGTGTCAGAATAAATCTTCGTTTTGATTATTCTGAGGGGATAATGGTCAGCACAATGTGGATAGCTTCCCTGTTGTGCTTCGGGTGTTGATCCAATGCCTGTTGTCGGAGGACAACCTGGGTGATCGTTTGGATAGGGTTTCCCGTCTGGCTTCGGGTGTTAATCCTGGATCTGTTGTCGGAGGACAACTTGGGTGGTCGTTCAGATAGTTCTCCCATCTTGCTTCAGGTATTAATCCTGGACCTGTCGTTTAGAAGTGATTTTCACCTATTTTGGGAAAAACAAAAGAAACTCTGATAGGATATGGTTAGCCTTATGCAGATGATGATGCATGATGTAATGTGTATGAATGATATATGCACAAGTTATGACTTTTATGAATAATGTATGAATGATTGATGTTGTGGTATTTCAAAACATATCCATCTTGAAGAAAATGTGGATGCTCTGCTCGGGGATTCCTGGCTTCTGTTTGGGGACGAAACGGATGAAAACCCTGCTTTTGAAAGAGGAGAAAGATATCCTTGATTCCTCCAATGCACTATCTGACCAAGTTTGAGCCTAGATTTTTAGACTGCTGAGGATGGTAGGAACCGAGAGGTACACTACTGAGAATCTTGTGCGTAGAACCTGTCCTGGGAAAATTTAGGAGGCGCCTTGCTGGGAATCTCGCGTGTCGACCCTGCTTGGGAAAATGGATATGGGGAAGCGCTCCGTCGGGGATCTTGTGTGTCGACCCTACTGGGAAGCATTTGATTTTTACTAGGGGATAGGGCTAGAAGGATCTGGAGCCCGTTGGAACCTCTGGATGGGGAATAAAATGTAGGTTTCCTCCGATGCATTATCTAACCAAGTTTCGAGTCTGGATATTGTTGTTGTCAGGGAAATGGTAATTGTTGAGAGATATTCTGCTGGGGATAAATACCTTTGCTGGAGATGACATGTTATTACTTGAAGACCGTATAATCAGCAGTTGATCGATCACGTGTGGACTAACGCGATGAAACTTGGAATGATGGAACTAGTGGAAGAAAATGTGTACTGGGAAGGTTTGTAGAGCGACACCTCGTGGGGATTGGAACGACAGGACTTTTTTCGTCATCTCAATTCCTAGAGCCTCGTAGTAATTATCCTTGTTCGCTCACTTTTCGCATGTTTGTAAATAGATTTTATTGTCGATGCATATAATCATTCAAAGCAAACGTTGGACTTTATGCAAACAACAATAGTGAAAATTGTAAAGAGAAAGAACTTGTATTAATTTGAAAGGTATGGCCAAGTAGTTTGTACACAAAGAAAGTAAAAGCTATGGAAACAATCTCGCCGAGTTCCAACTATGCCAGTACTCATATATTTCGACTATCTCATCTCCTTGCTGTCAGTAGAAAGTGAGTGGATTGATTTTCGCCATTTGAATCTTGAATGCTGATAGTAGTCTATAGATAAGTGATCTGGATGAGACATAGTCGTACGCTTAAGTCCCTAACTTTTGCCTAGACCACCCTTTCGGGTTTTCAGTCTACCGGGATAGCCTTTTTTGCCCAATCCGCCATTTTCCCCTGGGATCACCTTGTGGAAGAATGATGCGCTTGACTACTAGATCACCGACTTGGTAGACTCGGTGCTTGACGTTCTTGTTAAATGCTCAAATCATTCGCTTCTGATAGATCTGTCCATGGCAGATGGATGCGAGTCGTTTCTCATCAATCAAGTTAATCTGGTCAAGGCGAGTCTGGATCCATTCGCCTTCGCCTAGCTCTGCGTCCTGGAGGACTCTAGTTGAGGGTATCTGAACCTCGATTGGTAGGACTGCTTCCATACCATATACAAGAGAGAAAGGGGTTGCCCTTGTTGATGTTCGTACTGTAGTACGATAACCATGGAGAGCAAATGGCAACATCTCATGCCAATCCTTGTAAGTCACTGTCATCTTCTGTATGATCTTCTTAATATTCTTGTTGGCGGCTTCCACTGCGCCATTCATCTTAGGCCGATATGGAGAAGAATTTTGATGCGTGATCTTGAACTGCGTGCAGAGTTCGGTGATCATTTTGTTGTTGAGATTTGAGCCGTTATCCGTGATAATCCTTTCAGGAGTGCCATACCGACAAATAAGGTTATGCTTGATAAATTGAGCCACAACATTCTTAGTAACAGATGCAAACGAGGCTGCTTCTACCCACTTTGTGAAATAGTCAATTGCCACAAGGATGAAACGATGTCCGTTGGAAGCGGTGGGCTTGATTTCTCCGATCATGTCAATGCCCCACATTGCGAAAGGCCAAGGAGAGGTCAAAACATTCAGTGGTACTGGAGGTACGTGCACTTTATCTGCATAAATCTGGCATTTGTGGCAAGGTCGAGCATAGCGGTGACAATCAGCTTCCATGGTGGACCAATAGTACCGCCTCTCGTAATTTTCTTAGCCATCGTATGTCCACTAGAATGGGTACCAAATGCGCCTTTGTGTAACTATTCCATGATTCGTTTTGCAGTTTTCTGATCTAGACAGCGGAGTAAGCACAAGTCGTGATTGCGCTTGTATAAGATGACGTTGCTGAGAAAGAATTTGGATGCCAATCTTCTCAAGAACTTCTTATCGTTGACAGATGCCCCTGCGGGATATTCCTGAGTCTCAAGACACCTCTTCACTTCGTAGAACCAAGGTTTCTCTTCTGTATCAAGTTCACAACAGTATGCTGGTTCATCAAACTTCTCGATGATGATTTGGGGAGCCTCGTTGTCCCATCTGACCTTGAACACAGATGACATACTAGCTAATGCATCTGCCAATTGATTCTCTTCTCGTGGAATATGATCGAAAGTAATCTCTTCGAAGTAGGGGATCAAGCTCAGAACATGCTCTTGATATGGAATGAGATTCGGATGCTTCGTATCCCATTCTCCTTTGATTTGACTGATCATCAAAGCTGAGTCTCCATACACTTGCAAGAACTTGATTCTTAAGTCAATAGCAACTTTAATACCCATGATGCACGCTTCGTATTCGGCCATGTTGTTAGTGCAACTGAAACATAATCTGGCGGTGAAAGGCGTATGCCCGCCTATAGGAGATGTAATGATGGCGCCAATGCCATTGCCAAGCGCTTGAGGCTCCATCAAAGACCATGGTCCATCGTGATCCTTGTTCGTGTCTTTCGCGGTCCTGTTCTTTGTAATCGCGAATTAACAAGACATCTTCGCTTGAAACTCGAATCGCATAGATCGATAGTCATCTACGACCGATGAGCCAAATGATCGCTACTACACTTCCTTTGATCGCTCGAGAAGTATACCGATGTCATATTCGGTCAAGATCATTTGCCATCTTGCTATTCTTCCGTAAAGAGCTGGTTTCTCAAATATGTATTTTATCGGATCCATCTTGGAGATCAATAAGGTAGTGTGAGTCAACATATACCGCCTTAGTTGGCGAAAGCAGCAAGCTAAAGCGCCGCAAGTTTTCTCGAGCTGTGAGTATCTTGTTTCACAGTCAGTAAACTTTTTGCTAAGGTAGTATATTGCATACTCTTTTCGACCAGACCCGTCGTGTTGCCCCAACATACACCCCATTGAATTCTCTAACACTGTCAAGTACATGATGAGAAGTCTTCCTTCATGGCGGCATCGGATAGAGGATCTCGAGGTACCCTTGATTTTGTCGAAAGCGATCTGGCAATCGTCGTACCATTCTACTACTTGATCTTTCTTCAATAGCTTGAAAATTGGCTCACAAGTAGCAGTTAGATGTGCAATGAATCTGGCAATGTAGTTCAAACGTCCCAAGAAACCTCTGACTTCCTTCTCGGTGCGGGGAGCTGGAATCTCTTGAATAGCTTTAACCTTGGCTGGGTCAACTTCAATACCTTTACCACTGACAACAAACCCTAGGAGTTTACCGGATCTGACTCCATAGGTGCACTTGTTGGAATTAAGTCTTAGTCTATACTTCTTCAGTCTGTCAAATAGTTTCTGCGAATGATCGAGATGTTCTTCTTCAGTCTGTGATCGAGCTATCATGTCGTCGACGTAAACCTCTATCTCGTGATGAATCATGTCATGAAATAATGCCACCATAGCACGCTGATAAGTGGCGCCCACGTTCTTCAGTCCGAACGGCATGACCTTGTAGCAGAAAGTGCCCCAGTGTGTAACGAAAGTAGTCTTCCATGTCTTCAGACCATTTTGATCCGATTGTAAATCAGAGAAACCATCCATGAAGGAGAAGACCTTATGTTGGGCAGGTTGTCAACCGTAACATCAATATGAGGAAGTGGGAAATCGCCTTTCGGACTCGCTTTGTTCAAATCTCTGTAATCCACACACATTCGTACCTTGCCATCCTTCTTAGGTACGGGCACCACGTTTGCAACCCACTGTGGATAAGAAGTAACAGCTAGGAAACCGGCATTGAACTGCTTCATAACTTCGACTTTGATTTTCTCAGACATCTCAAGACGCATGCGACGAACCTTCTGCTTCACTGGGAGAAAACCTTCTTTCGTCGGCAATCGGTGTACCACAATGTCAATGTCTAGACCTGACATGTCTTCGTATGACCAAGAAAAAACCTCGATATAGTCTCATAGCATCTGAACCAATCTCTTTTTGACACTGTTCTCAAGACCCGCTTCTATCTTGATCTCTTTTCTATCTTCATCAGTACCTAGATTCACAACCTCAATCGCTCTTCGTGGTCAGATAACTCTTCTTGTCAGTAGGCCTAACAAGTTCTCCGGCATTCACAATCTTCCTCACCTTCGCCTTCGGCTTGGTAGATCGAATTATCGAAGTCATATTTAGCAATAGCATAGCTGTTATCAACGAGATTCGGAGTGATTCTGCAGTGTATCATGTGGGTGTGTGTAAGAACACATAGCTTTTTGAAGGGGTGATAAAGTAAAAAGAAAACAACATTTAAATGCAAAAGTCCAACGATTTTATTGATTGAAAATATGCAAATGATAGATAATGACCCTCACAAACGAGCCATGATGCCCCGGGCAAGGCACTAGGCTTCAAAGTTTATTTTTCAAAGCATAGAAAACGAAAAGCAAAACAGAAAACCAAAGCAATTACTCCTGTCTAAAGGAGATTGGTATGACGCCTTCGCCTTCCAATTGTCAACTGTTGTCGAGTCGAAGATCCACTTGTCGATGTCAAGTCGCCGCCGCCTTCTATAACATGGACCCCATTCTGGCTGATGTAGAAAGGAAGTTGGCTGGCACGTTCGCGGCGTATCATCTTCTGACCTTTGATGGTGAAGCCTAAACCAGTCTTGTCAGATTTGAAAGGAAGATCGGGGAGCTGACCCCAGATAGCAACTTGAGCATCTTTCAGCGAGGCCATCCTAGGCGGGACTTGTGTGACTTCAGGAGTGACAGAGAGTCAATAGGCATGGCTCTTGGAACTGTTTCGAACGCTTGACAGGGAGTTTCAAAGAATTAACCCTCCATCTCGAGATATCGGAAAGACTGCAGATGACTGACCATGCATTCTTCTTCACCACATACTGTAACAACCTTCCCTTTTACTGGGTACCTCGGCTTCTAATCCAATGTGGAGGTAACAGCGCCTGCCCCATGTATCCAAGGGTGTCCAAGTAGGCAAGAGTAAGCTGGACGGATGTCCATGACAAAGAAAGTGGAGTCGAAAGTCTGGGAACCGACTTTAACAGGCAGGATGAGCTCTCCAAGTACTGTTCGTTTAGAACCATCAAAAGCTCTCACAATTATATCACTGGGCTTCAGGACCAATCCTTCAACATCAAGTCGGTCGAAAGCACTCTTCGGTAGGATATTCAGAGCAGAACCGGTATCCACCAAAGCATGAGACAATGTAACGCCCTTGCATTCAGCAGAGATGTGCAAGGCTTTGTTGTGTTTCTTTCCGGCAAGAGTCAAATCAGCATCAGAGAAGCCTAGGTCGTTGTTGGCAGCCAGACTAGCAATACAAACTTCAAATTGATCGGTAGTAGTGTCTTGCGGTACGTGAGAATTCTTTAGAAACTTCACCAAGGCTTTCGCATGAGCCTCAAAGCACAAGAGCAGAGCAAGCATGGAGATCTTGGACGGAGTCTGTCCCAACTGTTCCACAATATTGTAGTCACTCTTCTTGATAATCTTTAGAATTTTCTCCATTTCTTGTTTGGAGGTATCTTCAGCAACTTCCTTTGGTACTTCTGTCTGAGCAGGATGAGTTACTGGTTCTTTTCCTCTAGTCTCGGGAACTGGTTCAATAGCTGGAATGCGAGCTGGAGTCGCGGTGTCTTTTGGAGGAGAGATCTCTGGAGAGAAAATTCTTCCGGTTCTAGTCACCTTACTTGATCCGGTGATGTTGTCAATGTCAAGAATTGTAGCTTCAACTGTAAGATCCTCCATGGTCAGAGGGTCTTGCTTGACGCCATGATAGTAAATTTCAGCTCCATAGTTCCAAGGTATAGCTTTGTCAGAGGAGTATGGAATTGGTTTGGGAGAAGTAATGATGAGAGGTGCCACTCTAGGCACAGGATCAGCAGAGGAAATCCTTATGGTATTAACATCAGCATAGTCTTCTGGGAAATCGTCCCCCCATCCGGTCGCCTTAACATCTTCAATAGGAATCTTGTAGCTCTCAGGAACAGTATACTTCACCATATAATCGAACTTTCCACTTGGCTGTCCCAAGGTATCCCAAACTTCTGGCACAGTTTCACTCACATCTTCGATCTTCAGATTCTTAGATAAGTCTTCACACAAATTCTCCACAGGTGATGGTTTCAGAAATAGCACTTTGCGGTTATCCATCATGCACTGAATACGTCTTCTCAACCAAGAACAACCGTCAGGCGCAGATGGGCACCAACGACAATTCTCTTGGGCATCCTGGATTGACACCAGCTTACAGCAAATTCTTCTTAACAGTCATCAGAGGAATAGTCAAGTCATCTATATTAAAAACATAAGAGTTCTTGTCGATAGCATTGGAACTTTTGTCATGGTTAGGCATAGGCGCGTTGATCACATTAGGAGTCTCAACAGGAGGATCAAACTCAATCTGTTTAGCTTCAATCATATCTTGAATCTTGTTCTTCAGAGCCCAACAATCATCAGTATTGTGTCCCGGACTGTTAGAGTGGTAAGCACACTTAGCATTAGGATTGTATCTTGGAGAGGAAGTATTGATGTTTTGAGGAGGATCCCTCAAGGTAATCAACTCTGCTTTCAACATGTGTTGCAAGGCTTGCAACAAAGGCATATTGATCTTTGTAAACTGTCTTCGTGGCGCGTTCTGGTTACGCGCGTTGTCTCGCTGAGGTTGTGCTGATGTAGGATTGGAGATCACAACTGCCGCCACAGATTGAGCGCGGTCGGTCTTGGCTCGGCTTTTCTGACCATACACAGCATTGGCTTCTTTCTTACCACCAAAAGATCTCTTTATAGCATTTGAGGATGACTCTACATGAATCTTTCCGCTCTTGATACCAGCTTCGATACACTCTCTTGTCAATATCAACTCGGTGAATCCGGCTGAAGAGTTTCCAATCAAATGATTGAAGAATGGGCCTGTCAGTGTTCCCATAAACATATCAACCAACTCCCTATTGGACAAGGGTGGTTGAACTCTGCCTGCTAGATCTCTCCATTTCTAAGCATACTCTTTGAACTTCTTATCACGACCCATAGACATACTTTGTAGTTGCATGCTAGTGGGTGCCAATTCAGCATTGTACTCATATTGCTTGTAGAAAGCATCCGCTAAGTCACTCCAAGTATGGATATGGTCACTCTCTAGCTGATAATACCACTCCAATTGAGTTCCGGACAAACTCTCTTGGAAATAGTGCATCCACAACTTTCTGTCTTTAGTGTGGGGGTTGATCTTCTAAACATAGGACTTCAAATGCAGCTTCGGACAAGAAATGCCATCATACTTTGCAAAAGTAGGAACTTTGAACTTGGGAGGAATCACCACACCAGGGACAAGACTCAAATCATCAAAATTCAGCCCTGACATCTTCAAATTTTCCACAGCATTTAGACGGTCTTCAAGTTTCTTGTATTTGTCATCCTCATAAGAGTACTGATCATTCTCATAATCTTCTTCCTTCTTCTTAGGATCACGCTGGTCATCTTCGTTGCCCTTGACACTTCCCTCAATTTTGACACTTCCTTCTGAGAACTCTATCCGGCTAACCACTTTAGGACCACCTTTGTGACGTCTTCCCATGTTGAGAACGCCAATGACTTTCTTCTTTTTATTGATGAGCTTCTTCAGATCTTCTTGGCCTTGGACCAAGCTGGTGAACATCTCTTGGGAACTGAGCATTCTGAGCCCTGAAGATCTTTGACAGTCTGTTCAAGAGCCATTTCTGCTAAAATAAATAGCGAGAAAATGAGAAAACCGATCTTCAATGTACCTGTAATGAAATGTTATGCCATGCTATGCGATGTTTATGCGAATGCAATGCAATGTTTTCAAGGACCTTAGGAGTTTAAATTTGTTAAACAAGCATGAACAAACTTTATTAGTTCTCATTTTATTCTTTTTCTTTTTAAGTACAAAAGATAATTCAGAAAAATAAAAGAACAAAATCCTAAAGCTCTAAGTTTCCCATGGGCGCTTCATCTTGGTGTTGAAGTAGGCGTTGATGTTCTGCTCCTCGTGAAGTAGCTTTGTCAACTCTAGTACCTTCTTCTCACTTGCATAGCACTGAGCTTCAAATGTATCCCTTTCTTCTTTAAGCTGAAACCAAGATCTCTTCAAGTCTTCAAAATCAGTAGGCATGTCGGGATGGAGAACAGTAGGGTACGCCACCTATAGCAATGTTCCATAATTACCGGTAGAACAAAGTGGATGGCATCATGAGGTTTTGAGCTCGAGCTCGCACCCATTTGAAGTAAGGTTCCCAAGGAATGGAGATTTGGTGCCCCAAAGTCTTGGTATCGGGCTTCTTTACCATGCCCTAAGCGTGTATGAACCTTCGTCGGTTATTTTGGAGATCGTGGTTGTAGTCGAGCACAATATCTTGGAGAAGCATATCATGAGGACCATTTCTTCGAGCATAACCAAACTAACGTAGAGCTAGAGAAGGGTTGTAAATAATACCTCCCCTTATACCAAGTAGTGGTACATTAGGGAATTCTCCACAACGCTCAATGAATGTGAAGTCCTTTTGAGAAAAGAGACACCAACGAATATCTGAATGAGAGAGTGACATTAGTCTTCGAGACCACTTCAATCTTTGTTCGTTCTTCAAAACTGATGGAGGAAGGTGCGAAATAAACCACTTGGAAAGTAACGGTATACAACACATGAGAGTTCCTTGTCGTTTGATGGTACGAGTGTCGAGAGAATGTAAAATGTCTCCAAGTAAGGTAGGCAAGTGAGTAATAACTTGATCTAAGAAGATCCGAAAGTTAGGAAATAGAACCAAACTATAGATTAGCAAAGCCAAAATGTCTTCGAATGCTTGAAACTCATAGCTTTGAGGAATTCTCGGCTTTTATCGTAAACTTGGCAAGTAAACCCTTAACTGGAAAGCGCTAGATGTAGATGCAATGTCTTCATACCTAGGAACCTTTTCTAAACCGTGAATGGCATTTGGTCAAGAATAGGTATCCCAAGTAGCTTAGAGAACTCTTCCAACTAACTAATAAAGCAATGGTGTTTGATGAAGAATCGAATAGACATGCATCATATCTTCTTCAAAACCGAGATAACCAAGTTAAGTAGATAACCATGTCTTTTGATGAACTGAGCATGATTGAAAAACCTTTTGAGTGAGAAGGTACACCCATGAAGTTGATTCGATAGTCTTTCTAGAAGCCATAATCCCTACAAAAGAGCAAAGATAAACCCTAGGTCCTTGAAATAGTTAGAAATGATATGCAATGCGATGATGTCATGATATCATGTTTAGAAAGAATTCCACTAGCCCTAAATTGCATGAGGTATAGGTGATTACCCTACCAAAAGTTTGAGTTGGTTCATCCCGTCCTATAATAGTAACCGGTTTTAGGAATCTCATATCATTGATCTTTCTATATTTCAATACGACTACCAAGTGGTCAATCAAAATATCCCAAAAGTTTGATCTTAAAAGCATCTACCAAGAAGACTCAAACCATCCACTCTCTAATCAAGATAATTAAGGTTCTAAAAGTTGAGTTAGTGTTGATGAATTAAACCAATGGTGATATCAAAGTGTCACTAATGTAGCCATCATGTTGACCGCTTGATACGCCTAACGGTCACGATGTTCTAATGCTACTTACCTAAAGGAAAATCCGTGTAGGATCCCCACAAGTATAATACCCAAGCAACAATAAAGAAATCCCTAAGGCATTCTCTCTAGGGTGCCTCACATACGGTGAACTCGACTTTGAATTTGTTTTGCTTTTTATCGCAAAATGTTATGATAGCAAGAGTCGCCACCGCTTTTCTTTTATCCAATTAAGGAAGGTGAAAAGAACAAGAAAAGACCTTCGTTAGATTCGAGTAAGGAGAAGGTTATGAAAAGGGAAGGTATTAGCACCTTTCCATCCGTAGTTATCTACGGCTCTTAGTTGCTCTTAGATCATTTAAAAAAGGTGCTTTCGTGTGTTTGAGAAAAAAAAGGCTTTGACTTTGTAATGATTCATGTAGGAATGTATACAAATTTGTTTTGTTTTTTGAAAGAGTTTGAAAAGTATTACTAAAACTCATAATTGGTCGTTTTTGTTGTTTTAGAGAATAATCCATACCATTAGGTAAACCTATTCACATTCGGACATCGGATGGTCATAGAAGGCAACTTGTAGGAAGTATCCTAGCATATTCAAGGGACGATCATAGGCAACAATCGAGGGAGATCATGTATTCGAGGCTTACATCGTGGGTCTATGATCTTTGTATCAAAGGGACTATGATGATATATTTGTAGGCAACGGGCTACTACATTCGAGGACTTGACCATTTAATCGAATGGCAACGAGAGAATACTGGGGTGCATGTGTGAGAAGAGTGTGTTGAATTCAGATATGTTATCTTGCAATTAGAAGTGGTCTATGTCCGCTTTTATCTTGCCATACACGCCTAATTACTACAGCTAAATTGGAAAGTAAAGTGCGGAAAAATAAAGTCCTACGCTATTACATGGCTTTGGGGCAGTTACATAATAGGAGTGCGGAAAGTAAAAGTCCTAGTTAAACTATTACATCCCATAGGCAGTTACATAATATTGAAAAGAAAAAGCGAGAAAAATCGTCCGAAACGTTACAACCTGTAAGCAGATACATAATCGGAAAATACGAGAAAAATTGCATAAAAGAAAAAATGTTAGTAAAAATATGATTTTAGAATGAGGAAAAATATTTTAGATTAGTGATGACAATTAGATGATAAAATAATTTTTTAGTAATTTTCTGAATCAGTTTTGATAATTAAAAGCAATTAAAAGTCAATATAATGGTTAATTAACAATTCATTAAAATATGCATGCAAAATATTAATTTTAATGTCAAAAATTAAATAAGTATTTTTCTAATTAAAATGCAAAAGGAAAATATTTTTGATGATTTTTAAATGCATGAGAAAAATAATTAAAGATAAATTAAATTGCAGGGAAAATGTTAAAAGAAAAATAAGAAAAGTGTTAGTTTTCAAAGTGATAAAAAATATTTGCCATGGCCAGGGATCGAACCAGGGACCATGCCCTCACACGCGCGCTGCTTGCCAACTGAGCTGGAGTGTCTAGCTGTCTGAATAATGAAACGAAAACAATATAACCGAAATTGAATCCTGATGCCCAGATTACGCGCGAAGATCTTCATCTTCTTCGTTTAAATTTTCAAACACATAGCGTTGGTCTGGTTCGACGCTAAGGCCCCTGCAATTTTCAAAAATCTCATACAGGCAATATAAATTAGTTATTGATACATGAATCGATTGCAAACATCATTCTAAACATGATGGTGGTCCTGGTTTTGTCCAATTTTACGTATTTTAGGAAGCCCTAAAACGAAGCAGAAAACCCTAGCTATGGCATCTTGTGATTCCGGTACCTAAAATTCAATTGAACCACCCAAATAGCTTGCAAACATGATTCTAAGCATGAACAAACAATCAAAACAGGTTAATTATGCATGAATGATAAAAATCGAATTTGGAAAAGAGAGGACAAACCGAAATCGGGAATTCTGAATTCTTAATGGTTTTGTGATTTGTATGGGTCTGGATCGATTCAAGAGACCTCCAGGAATGCAATGGAATGCTTGGAATCAGTTGAAACAGGCTGAAACTAGGGCTGCCACTTGCTTGAAGAACACGGTTTTTTTTAGTATGATTAGGGTTCTTTGAGGCAATTTTTCTGTCCTTTTTTCATGTGTAGGCATTGTGTATATATAGTAGATGGATCTAGGTCAGAAATCAAGAGCAAATAATGAAACAATCAATGTAAAAAAAATTGATTTGGTATAAAACCAAATCTTTCCTTTTTGATCCAATTTTCATTAATTCTCTTGCCAATCAATGTTAATTTCGAAATTTCCAGCTTTTATGAGTTCCTTGGACCTCAAGAATGAGAGGAAAATCCAATTTGCATTTAATTTTGATTTTCTACCTTTTATTTTAATTTAATTGGATTTTAAATGATTAAAATCCAAATTAAATAGAAAAATAAAGATAAAATTTGTGGCCTTGGGCTTGGAGGTTCCAAATTAGCTGAGGAATAAGGTTGAACCAAGAAAAGTTAGGCCCATTTGCAAAAATTTTGATTTTTACAAGTATTTCTCTTTGTGCACCTCTTCAAAAATGCCCAAGTTGTGCAAGGTGTATTTTGCTCAATTTTTAACATATTTGAGTGTTCTTGGACTTTTTAGAAATCTCTAGATGTCCTCTAAACAACTTCTTTAGTTTCATCTCAATTGGAGTTTCCATGCTCAATAACACTTCTTTACAAAAAGTTGACTTTTTGTTGACTTTGAAAAGGACCTGTAATGTTTTGATCCATATCTTCCAAATGAAGCATTTCCTGACCATGCTTGTGAGACATGAAGTTGTAGAGAATTGAATTCTCTTCAAAATGAGAGGTGGTGGAAATTTTTTTGATAAAGTATGAGAAAGTTATGCTCAGTCAAAGTTCAGTTGACTTTTCTCTAGAAAACCCTAATTTAGAAAGTTTGACTTTTGACAAAATCTTGAGTTTTCTTGATGAATCATGATCAACCCTTGATCAAATGATGAATGTCACTTCAAAATATGGATGTTGACCAAAAATCATGAAGTTTGACTGTATGTTGACCACAATTGACTTTTTGTCTGATACAATTGATTTTCAAACATCTGAGCAATTGTCTGAGGAAACTTGACTTGTAAGGCTTGAAACTTGACATGGAGATTCTTTGAAGCATATGGGGAGGCATGATGACCATTGGAGATTTTGGAAGTCCATTTTGATCTGAGAATTGCCAAACCCTAGTTTGGGTTAATTGCCTAGGAGAGGGTTTGTCTGACCAACCCTTGAGGAACCCTTGAGTATGGATATGTGAAATGTCTTGAGAAGTAGGAGGGAATATTTTGGGGTATGACACATGGTCCTGCTTAGATGCGTGGATAGACACGAAGCAGACATGATAATTTATGAAGTGCATGAAGGGTCCTTTGAACCCATTCAAATGGGCATGCAATGTCCATAAACATCTTAAGAGCAGTGATACTATTGGATAACAATGGAATCGATTGTCAGAACACGCCAAGAGATGTCACAAGTTTCGTGATCTACGCAGATAAGATCCATGTGCCAATCAATCTACTCAACGCTCTCCTCTCCATGGCCTTTCTATGTGGGCATCGACATGATTGGGATGATCGAACCAAAAGCGCCCAACGAACATCGCTCATCTTAGTGGCTATTGATTACTTCACCAAATGGGTCAAGCAAAGATTTACGCCAATGTTACAAGACAAGTGGTTGTGAGGTTCATCAAGAACAACCTCATTTGCCGATATGGAGTTCCAAGCAAGATCATTACGCATAATGGATCGAACTTGAACAACAAAATGATGAAAGAATTGTGTGAGGAATTCAAGATTGAGCATCATAACTCATCTCCTTACCGACCAAAGATGAACGGCATCGTGGAAGCTGCTAACAAGAACATCAAAAAGATCGTCCAGAAGATGGTCATCACCTACAAAGACTGGCACGAAATGCTTCCATTTTCTCTACATGGGTATCGTACTTCAGTACGTACTTCGACAGGGGCAATTCCTTTTTCTCTAGTATACGGCATGGAAGCAGTGCTCCCCGTAGAAGTTGAAATTCCATCAATGAGAGTTCTCATAGAAGCTAAGTTATCTGAGGCCGAATGGTGTCAAAGCAGATGCGACCAGTTGAACTTAATTGAAGAAAAGCGCCTGACCGCTATGTGTCATGGACAATTATATCAAAGAAGGATGAAGAAAGCCTTCGACAAAAAGGTTCGACCTCGTGAATTCCAAGAAGGCGACCTCGTGCTTAAAAAGATTATTTCTTTTCAACCAGATTCTAGGGGAAAATGGACTCCTAATTACGAAGGCCCATACATCGTCAAAAGAAGCTTTTCTGGCGGTGCTATGACTCTCACAACCATGGACGGTGATGAACTCCCCCATCCTGTGAATGCTAATGCAGTCAAGAAATACTTTGTCTAAAAAGACAAAAGAACAGCTCGGTAAGTCAAAAACCCGAAAAGGGCGGCTTAGGCAAAATGAGCGCCTTGTGGACCTAAACCCGAAAAGGCGGTCAGTAAAAATTAGAGACAATAAATAGAAATTTATTCTGATAGATTGTAAACCTGAAAGGGCAATCTAGGAAAAAATTAAGGATCAAAATGACAAAGTAACTGCACCAGTCTATACTTCGTCAATCTGAAGAATCCTCCATCAACGGATCTTCAATCAAATCTTCTAAAGCAAAAAAGCACAATTGGAATTCAAAGTTGTTGGATAATAGTGGTTATTTGCTTTCAATGTAGCCTTTTCCCAATAAATTATCATTTCCAACTTTTGTAATAGTCCATGGAATCACGCCTTGGTGATTACCATTCTATCAATAAAATTTGAGCCTTGTGCCCATTTGTTTGCAATTCTTGATTTATTCTATTTTGCAAAATAACGCTTTTTCTTGTGAAAATCACTTTTGAAACTAAAAAAAAAAAAGAGTTTTAAATGAATTTTTACTTCAAAATTTTAAAATAAAAGCGAAATCTTCCTTTGGACTATGAACACAGAAATAATTTCAACAGTTTTCTCCATGAGTGTTTCGACCTCTGAAAGATTAAAAAACTGCTAAGAAGTCTTCTTCTCCTCGAAAGAGATCATCAAAGGACGGTATTCTTATCCAAAAAAGAATCCCCAACAAGGTTGCCAATAAAATGCCTTTTCCAGGAAAGTTTAAAGCATGCAACTCAGATTCCTTATCAGTAACGTCTACACCATTGCTGCAGATTTTGCTGAGTATTTGTTTGAACTGCGACGTAGTCCTTTTCCCAAATACGTTTTGTTGTCTTGTCAAGTATTGTCAGCATGCATATGACATTTATGACATTCATCATTCATACATAATTGCATCATTAATGCATTCTTGCATTTCTCAATGTTTGCTTCAAATATCACTTGTTTAGGTTGCATTTATTCCCAAAAAAAAACAAAAAAAAAACAAGTGTGGGTGTGTCATCTCTCCAGTAGATTATCCCCAAGCAGAAAAATACATCTTTTTTCTCTCTAGTCCCCCAATTGAGATTGTTCCTCATTGGGTACAAAGTCTTGATTGACTGTTTCTTTCCAGTTCATTCCTGGATAGAACCTCATCTCTAACCAATTCAGGTTTAGATTTCACAAAAAAACTACCTGCAAACAATAAGCAATAGCCTCGTTATCCGAGCTGCTTATTTCCTTCTCATCTTGAAACTTGTCATAAAAAGATTGTTCTTCTTAGCAAGTCCAATCATGAAAGTTCAAGAAATCTTCATAGTTGTCTTTCTGTCTAAAGGAAAACTTGTGTCGTTTCAATCAAAATGCCCGCATTAGAGATCCCTGGCAAGGTTGTAGCTGTAAAAATAGAAACTCATTTTAGATCTATTACCATCATTGACTGTTATTCACAAAGCTGAATACTTAGTAAAATTCTCAAGAATTACCTTGTTATAATTATCACTTTATTGATAATTGGTAATATCTTCAGAACTCATTACCATAAACTATCACAAGGCTGATAATTGGTAATATCATCTTCACTTAACTTAAACATTGTCACAAGGCTGACAGAAGGTAATCTCCTCGTTTCCCAAAGCGAAACAGATATTCACTTGCATTGTGAATCTATTTTCCCAATGAAACATATTGCTTGTTTCCCGACAAACAGGATTCTCCTTTCTTAGACAGATTGAGACATCCTCACAATTTTTCCCCAGTATATCATTTTTTGATACCTCCTGGGTGGACTTTCTGCAATCTTTCTACATCATTCGCATTTTTTTTGTATCTTAGGTCCAAAATAAGCGTATTCTGATATTTAAGTCTCTTCACACCTATCGAGACGAAGATCTTCATCTTCATATCTCAGGTTAAAGAAACTTAAATAGGGGCATCTGTCATACCCCAATTTTTTACCTAAGATACCACCTTACATTATTTACATATTGTAATACGGTGAACTGACTTTGTAGGATTTTTGTATCCAAATGTGCGGATAGCAAGAGTCGCCACCGACTTTTATTTTTATCCAATTAAGGGAAGGTAAAAGTACAGAAAAAGACCTTCGTTAGATTCTGAGTTCGGGAGAATGGTTATGAAAAGGGAAGGTATTAGCCCCCTTTCCATCCGTAGTTATCTACGGGCTCTTAGTTGCTCTAGATCACCTTTTAAAATTGCTTTCTGTGTGTTTGACAAAAATGTTTTGAAAAAAGGCATTTCGCTTTGACTTTGTAATGACTCATGTAGGAGTGTATACAAAGTGTTCGGAAATGATTTCCCATCAATGTGTGATCATGCACGAAATTGGCAAGTGTATTGGGCTTTCTTGGACATTAAGAGAGATATAAATCCAACTTATTTGAAAAAATAACCTTATTTTCATGTTTTATGTAATTTAATTTGGAATTAAATGGTTTAAAATCCAAAATAAAATCAATAAAATAGAAAATTGCCATGGCCAAGCATTTATGGGTCAATAATATTGTCATGAACAAGTTTGGACCAAAAGATTATAGGCCCATTTGGAAAATTTTGCATTTTGACCAAAATGTCCTTTTGTGCAATTGTCCAAAATTGCCCAACTTCTGAATAGTGTATCTTGCTCAATTTTCCACATTTTTGAGTGTTCTTGGACTTTTGGAAAGCTCTAAGAGTCCTATAACCAACCCTTTGGTCTCATCTCAATTGAGTTACCATGCTCAATATATCTTCAAAACAAAAAGTTGACTTTTGTTGACTTTGAAAATGACCGTAATGTTTTGAGCTATACCTCTCAAATGAAGCATTTTTGGACATTCTTGTGAGACATGAAGTTGTAGAGAATTGAATTTCCTTCAAAACAAGAGGTGGTGGAAAAATTTCGAGAAAGTATGAGAAAGTTATGATCACCAAAGTTCATTGACTTTTCACCTAGAAACCCTAATTTAGAAAGTTTGACTTTGAGCAAATCTTGAGTTTTCTTGATGAATCATGATCAACCCTTGATCAAATGATGAATGTAACTTCAAAATGAGGATGTTGACCAAAAATTATGAAGTTTGACAGATGTTGACCACAGCTGACTTTTGTCCAATACAACCGATTTTCAACCATCCGAGCAATTGCTCGAGGAAACTTGACTTGTGAGGCTTGAAACTTGACATGGAGAATCTTTGAAACATATGAGGAGGCATGAAGGCCATTGGAGATGTTGGAAGTTCATCTTGACTTGAGAGATACCAAACCCTAGTTTGGGTTGATTGTCTAGAGAGAGTTTGTCGATCAACTCTCGAGGAACTCGAGTATGGATGTATGAAATCTCTTGAGTAGATGGAGGGCAAATTTTGGGGTATGACAGCTGCCCCTGTTCAATCTTCTTGTATTGGAAGGGTTAGATTGACACGCCTGTCTTTCGTGACCTGGAGGTAGAAGATGATTGAACACCGAGTACACCGAAAATTTGCACCGTTGGTGGATGATGCGGAATGGGCTTACAGATGCCATTCGATACTTGGAGGATGAGTCGTATGCTAGACTCGAGAATGTTGATAGGAGAATTGATAGAGATGGGTTTAAGATGCCATCTGGAAAAATCGATGCTGGGGAGCGAGCCGTACGCTAGGCTCTGTAGACGTTTCTGGAAGGAGCATGGAGATGGGCTTAAGATGCCATCTAGAGGGAGTCATACGCTAGACTTCGTGTTCATTTTTTTGAATGAAGCTATTGGTTTGTATTGATTTTTAACCATATATGCAGCATTCTGAAAGTGAAGCACTGTTGATAAGTAGTCGGAGATGGGCTTAAGATGCCATCCAAGGCAACTGAGTCGTACGCTAGACTCTGTAGTTGCTGTTGATAATAAGGGATCAGAATAAATCTTCGTGCTTGATTACTCTGAGGGGAATAGTAGTTGGCAAGAATGCGGATAGCTTCCCTGTTGTGCATTGGGTGTTGATCCATTGCCTGTTATCGGAGGATAACCAGAGGTGGTCTTTCGGAAAGTTTTCCCGTCGATTCGGGGCTTAATCTCGACCACCGTCGGAGGACAACTGGCGGTCTTTCGATAGTTTTCCGCCGATTCGGGCTTAATCTTGGACCACCGTCGGAGGACAACCAAGGGCGGTCTTTCGATAGTTTTCCGCCGATGGCTTAATCTCGACCTGCTTGGGATCATACTGCTTTGGAGAAAACAAGAGAAACTTTTATAGAATATTTGTTAGTTTTATGCAAAGTATGATGCATGACAGTGTATATGAATGACATATGCATGAATTATGACTTCATGAGTAATGTATGAATGATAGATGTTGTGGTATTTCAAAACATATCCATCTTGAAGAAGATGCGGATATTCTGTTTGAGGATTTCTGACTCCTGCTTGGGGAATTGAGTAGGTGAGATCCCTGCTTTGGAAGGAGAAGAAAGATATCCTGGATTCCTCCGATGCACTATCTGACCAAGTCTTGGGCCTAGATATTGTTGAGGAAGGTAGAGGTTTGAGAAGCTCGTTGTTGGAAATCTCATATATAGACCCTGCTGAGGAGAATCTGGGAGGCGATCCGTTGGGGACCTTGTATGTAGATCTTGCTGAAGAAATTTAGGGGGCGCTCTACTGGGGATTCTGAGTGTAGATCACGCTAGAGAGCAATTGGTAGTTGCTGAGAGACCGGGCTGGAAGAGTCAGGAATCCGTTGTAATCTCTGGCTGGGGAATGAAGATGTAGGTTCCTCCGATGCAATATCTGACCAAGTCTTGGTCCGATATCGCTACCGGGGAAAAGGGACGGACTGAGGGATACCCGCTGGGGATAAATACCTTGACTGGGGGTGAGGTGTTACTACTTGGAGACTGATGTAACATTACTTAGTCGAGTGGAATTGTAGCTCGTGGATGCTCTGTTGGGGAAGTTGTGTTGTGAGTGACACCTTGGGATCATGCTCTGAATGCTTTGGTGACTTTCCTCGGAGCCCGTAGTAAATACTTTTGTATGTTCACTTTTCATATGTTTGATCGATTCTTATTGTCAAATGCATATAATCATTCAAAGCAAACTGGACTTATTGCAATCAAAGGAAAATTGTAAAGAGAAAGAATTTGTATTATTTGAAGAAGTAGTTTGTACACAAGAAAGGTAAAAGCTATGCGAAACAATCTCGTTAAGTTCGACTACTAGTACTCTTACTATCTCAGTAATTCCATTCGAACCTTGAATGCCGATAGTAGTCCGAAGGTGTGATCCGAAGAGACATAGTCGCACGCTTGAATCCCTAACTTTGCCTAGACCGCCTTTTCGGTTTTCACCACCGATACCTTTTTGCCCAAGCCGCCTTTTCGTGTTTTCGACTTGGGGTGTACATGTTTTGTATATATCCTTTATTTTTGCCCGAACCTTTGGTTCGCCAGATGCCCTTATTTTTGCCTAGGCCACCGACCTAGCGGGTCTATTTCATGCGTAGTATTTTCGACTATGTCTGCTCACGTGGTGTGGGAAATCTTCACCATCCATGGTGCTAAGTATCATAGTCTCCGAAAATACTGCCTTGACTACAAACGGTCCTCGAGGTGGGAGTCCATTTGCCCTGGATCACCTTGTGGAAGAATGATGCGCTTGACTACTAGATCACCGACTTGGTAGACTCGGTGCTTGACCTTCTTGTTAAATGCTCGATCATTCGCTTCGATAAACTGTCCATGGCGTATGGATGCGAGTCGCTTCTCATCAATCAAATTAACTGTCAAGGCGAGTTCGACCCAATCGCCTTCGCCTAACTCGCCTCCCGAGGACTCGTTGAGGGTATCTCGAACTCGATGGGTAAGACGGCTTCCATACCGTAGACAAGAGAAGGGGTTGCCTCTGATGTTCGTCAGAAAAGCGATAACCATGAAGAGCAAATGGTAACATCTCATGCCAATCCTTGTAAGTCACCGCATCTTCAGATAATCTTCTTAATATTCTTATTGGCAGCTTCCACTGCGCCATTCATCTTAGGCCGATATGGAGAAGAATTGTGATGCTTGATCTTGAATTGCGTGCAGAGTTCGGTGATCATCTTATTGTTGAGATTAGAGCCATTATCTGTGATAATCCTTTCGGGAGTGCCATACCGACAGATAAGGTTATGTTTGATGAATCGAGCCACAACATTCTTGGTAACAGATGCGAACGAGGCTGCTTCTACCCACTTGGTGAAATAGTCAATTGCCACAAGGATGAAACGATGTCCATTGGAAGCAGTGGGCTTAATCTCTCCAATCATGTCAATACCCCACATTGCAAAAGGCCAAGGAGAAGTTAAAACATTCGTAGTTACGGAGGTACGGTACTCAGCATAACCGCACTTGTGACAAGATCGGCATAGGTGACAATCGCCTTCCATGGTGGACCAATAGTAACCTCGTTCTCAAAATCTTCTTAGCTATGGTGTGTCCACCGGAGTGGGTACCAAATGTGCCTTCGTAACTCTTCCATGATACGCATTGTCGTTTTCGTCTACATTGAGTAAGCACAAGTCGTGGTTGCGCTTTGTATAAGATGTCGCTGTCGAGAAAGAATTTGAAGCAAATCTTCTTATCATTAATGTATGCCCTCTGGATATTCCCGAGCCTCAAGATACCTCTTCACATCGTAGTACCAAGGTTTCTTCTCGCCAAGCTCACAACAATATGTCGGTTCGTCAACTTTTCAATGATGATCCGGGAGCCTCGTTGTCCCATCTAACCTTGAACATAGATGACATAGTAGCTAATGCGCTCGCCAACCGATTCTCTTCTCGTGGAATGTGATCAAAAGTAATCTCTTCAAGTAGGGATCAAACTCGTAACATGCTCGATACGGATGAGATTCGGATGCTCAGATCCCACTCGCTTTTATCCGATCGATCACCAAAGTCGAGTCTCCATACACTTGCAAGAACTTGATTCTTAAGTCAATAGCACTTTGATACCCATGATGCATGCTTCATATTCGCCATGTTGTTCGTGCAACCAAACATAATCCGCGGTGAAAGGCGATGTCCGTCGTAGGGATGTAATGATGGCGCCAATGCCATTGCCAAGCGCTTGAGGCTCCATCAAAGACCATAGTCCATCGATCCTTGTTCGTGTCCTTCGTCCGGTCCGGTTCTTCGCAATCAGAACTAGTAAAACATCTTCATCTCGAAATTGAACCGCATAGAATGATAGTCATCTACGGCTTGATGAGCCAAATGATCGGCTACTACACTTCCTTTGATCGCTTGAGAAGTGTACGGATGTCATATTCGTCAAGATCATTTGCCATCTTGCTATTCTTCCCGAGAGAGTGGTTTCTCAAATATGTATTTTATCGGATCCATCTTGAAATCAACAAGGTAGTGTAAGTCAACATATATCGCCTTAGTCGGCGAAAGCACTCAAGTTAAAGCTGCAAGTTTTCTCGAGTGTGAGTATCTTGTTTCACGGTAAACTTTTGCTATGGTAGTATATTGCATGCTCTTTTCGACTGACTCGCCATGTTGCCCCAACACACACCCCATTGAATTCTCTAACACCACAAGTACATGATGAGAGGTCTTCCTTCGACGGGCGGCATCAAAATAGGAGGATTCTGAAGGTACTCCTTGATTTTGTCAAAAGCGATCTAGCAATCGTCGTTCCATTCCACTACTTGATCTTTCTTAAGTAACTTGAAGATTGGCTCACAAGTAGCAGTTAGGTGTGCAATGAATCTGGCAATGTAGTTCAATCGACCCAAGAAACCTCCTCGACTTCCTTCTCGCACGGAGCGGCATCTCTTGAATGGCTCTAACCTTGGCGGGGTCAACCTCAATACCTCTTCCACTGACAACAAACCCTAGGAGTTTTCCGGATCTGACTCCAAAGGTGCACTTGTTAGGATTAAGCCTTAACCTGTACTTCTTCAATCTGTCAAATAGTTTCTGCAAATGATCAAGATGTTCTTCTTCCCCGGATCGAGCTATCATGTCGCCGACGAGACCTCTATCTCGTGATGAATCATGTCATGAAACAATGTCACCATAGCACGCTGATAAGTGGCGCCCGCATTCTTCAGTCCGAACGGCATAACCTTGTAGCAGAAAGTGCCCCACTGTGTAACAAAAGTAATCTTTTCCATGTCTTCAGGAGCCACTTTGATCTGATTGTAACCGGAGAAACCATCCATGAAGGAGAAAACCTTATGCTGAGCGGTATTGTCAACTAGAACATCAATATGAGGAAGTGGGAAATCATCTTTCGGACTTGCTTTGTTCGATCTCTGAATCCACACACATTCGCATTTTACCATCCTTCTTAGGTACGGGTACCACATTCGCAACCCAAGATAAGAAGAAACCCGCATTGAACCGCTTCATAACTCGGCTTTGATCTTTATGACATCTGACGCACCCCGCTTCACGGGGAAAACCTTCTTTGTCGGCAATCGTGTACCACAATATCAATGTCTAAACCCGCATGTCTTCGTATGACAAGCAAAACCTCAACATAGTCTCGTAGCATTTGAATCAACCTTTCTTAACACCTGCTCAAGACCCGCCTTATCTTGATCTCTTTTCTTCGCTAGTACCCAAATTCACAACCTCAACTTGCTCTTCGTGGTTGTATAACTCGCTTCTTGCTGTAGCACCGCAAGTTCTCCGGCACTTCACAATCTTACTCACTTTCATCTTCGGCTTGGTAGATCGGATTATCAAGTCATATTTAGCACTAGCATAGCTGTTATTAACTAGATTCGGAGTGGTTCTCAGTGTATCACGGGTGTGTGTAAGAAACACATAGCTTTTGAAGGTGATAAAGTAAAAGAAAGAAAAACACAATTGAATGCAAAAGTCCAACGATTTATTGAATGAAAATACGCAAACGATGATAATAACCTCGAATGAGCCATGATGCCCCGCAAGGCACTAGGCTTTCAAAGTTTATTGTTCAAAACATAAAGAAATACGAAAAGCAAAACAAAACAAGAGCAATTACTCCCGACTAAAGGAGATTGGTATGACGCCTTCAATCTCCCAATTGTCGAGCCTCGATCCGAGTTGGGAAGATCCACTTGCGATGTCAAGTCGTTGTCGTTGTCTTCTATAGCATGGATTCCACTTTGGCCGATGCGGAAAGGAAGTTGGCCGGCACGTTCGCGGCGTATCATCTTCTGACCTTTGATGGTGAAGCCTAAACCAGTCTTGTCAGATTTGAAAGGAAGATCAGGGAGCCGTCCCCAAATAGCACTATCTCCTTGTTCAACAGTAGCTTGAGCGTCTTTCAGCGAGGTCATCCTAGGCGGAGCTTGTGTAACCTCAGGAGCAACAGGAGAGTCAACAGGCATGACTCTGGGTATTGTTTCAAAAGCTTGACAGGGAGTCTCGAAGAATTCACCCTCCATCTCGAGGTATCGGAACGATTGTAGATGACTGACCATATACTCTTCTTCACCACATACTGTGACAACCTTCCCTTTCACCGGTACTTGGCCGATGCAAGGTAGAGGTACCGCCCCATGTATCCAAGGGCGTCCGAGTAGACAAGAGTAAGCGGGACGGATGTCCATGACAAAGAAGGTGGAGTCAAAAGTCTGGGAACCGACTTTGACAGGCAGAGTGAGCTCTCCAAGTACTGTTCTCTTAGAACCATCAAAAGCTCTCACAATTATGTCACTGGGCCTCAGAACCAACCCTTCGACATCAAGTCGATCAAAAGCAGCCTTCGGTAGGATATTCAGAGCAGAACCGGTGTCAACCAAAACATGAGACAGGGTAGTACCCTTGCATTCAACAGAGATGTGCAAGGCTTTGTTATGTTTCTTTCCGGCAGGAGTCAAATCAGCATCAGAGAAGCCTAGGCCATTGTTGGCAGCCAGGCTAGCAATACAAACTTCAAAATGGTCAATGGTAGTGTCTTGCGGCACATGAGCATTCTTCAGAAACTTCACCAAGGCATTAGCATGAGCCTCGGAGCACAAGAGCAGAGCAAGCATGGAGATCTTGGACGGAGTTTGTCCCAATTGGTCCACAACATTGTAGTCACTCTTCTTGATTATCTTCAGAATTTCCTCCATTTCTTGTTTGGAGGTGTCTTCAGTAACTTCCTTTGGTACTTCTGGTTGAGCAGATGGCCACCGGTTCTTTCCTCTAGTGGGATATTGGTGGAGTAGACGGAATGCGAGCTGGAGTCGCAGTGTCTTTGGAGGAGAGATATCCGAGAGAATACCCTTCGGTTCGGTCACCTTACTAGATCCTGATGTTGTCAATGTCGAATGGTAGCTTCAATCGTAAGATCTTCAATGGTCGAGGGTCTTGCTTGACGCCATGATAGTAAACATCACCCATAATTCCAAGGATAGCCTTGTCGAGGAATATGGAACCGGTCTTGGAGAAGTAATAATGAGAGGTGCCACTCTAGGCACAGGATCGCAGAGGAAATCCTTATTGTGTTAACATCAAGATAGACTTCCGGAAATCGTCACCCCATCCGCCCTTAACATCTTCAATAGGAATCTTGTAACTCTCGTGAATGTACTTCACCATGTAATCATACTTTCCACTTGGCTTCCCAAGGTATCCCACGATGGTAGCTGCTCGCATTGTCAATCTTCAACTTAGACATATCTTCACACACCTTCGCAGTGGTTTCGTAAATAGTATCTCACGGTTATCCATCATGCATCGAACACATCTTCTCAACCAAGCACAACCATCAGTGCATGGGCACCAACGATAATTCTCCGGGCATCCTGGATTGACACCGCTTGCAACAAATTCTTCTTAATACCATCGAGGAATGGTCAAGTCATCTATGTTGAAAACATAAGTATCGCCACCAACAAAGATTGGAACTCTTGTCATGGTTAGGCATAGGCGCATTGATCACATTCGAGTATCAACAGGAGGATCAAACTCAATGCTTAGCTTCAATCATATCCCGAATCTTGTTCTTCGTGAGCCCAACAATTGTCGTGTCGTGCCCGGCTATTGGAATGGTAAGCACACTTAGCATTAGGATTATACTGGAGAGGAAGTGTTGACATTCGAGGAGGATCCTCAAAGTAATCACCGCTTTCAACATGTGTTGCAAGGCTTGCGACAAAGGCATGTTGATCAGAACTGCCTTCGGCGCTGCTACGCTGTCTCACCGAGGTTGTGCCGATGTAGGATTGAGATCACAACCGCCCCACAGATTGAGCACGGTCGGTCTTGGCTTGGCTTTTCGACCATACACAAGATTAGCTTCTTTTCTTACCACCAAAAGATCTCTTTGCAGATTTGAAGATGACTCTATTTGAATCTTTCCACTTGATACCAGCTTCAATGCGCCGTCAATATCACCGGTGAATCCGGATGAAGAATTTCCAATCGATGATTGAAGAACGGACCTGCTGTTCCCATGAACATATCAACCAACTCCCTATTGGACAAGGGTGGTGAACTCGCCGATCTCCACTTCGAGCATACTCCTTGAACTTCTCGTCACGACCCATAGACATGCTTTGTAGTTGCATGCGAGTGGGTGTCAATTCAACATTGTACTCATACCGTCTCAGAAAGCATCGCCAAATCACCCAAGTACGGATACGGTCATTCTCTAGTCGATAGTACCATTCCAACCGGGTTCCGACAAACTCTCTTGAAAATAGTGTATCCACAACTTTCTCACATCGTGTGGGGATTGATCTTCGGACATAGGACTTCAAATGCAGCTTTGGGCAAGACATGCCATCATACTTGGCAAAAGTAGGAACTTTGAACTTAGGAGGAATCACAACACCGTGGACAAGACTCGATCATCAAAATTCAGCCCGGACATCTTCGTGTTTTCCACAAGATTCGACGGTCTTCGAGTTGTTTGTACTTGTCATCTTCATCGAGTATTGGCTATAATCGTAGCGGTCCTCTCTTTCTTTGGCTCACGCCGGTCATCTTCATCACCCTTGGTACTCCCCCGGTATGGACACTTCCTTCTGAGAGCTCGATCCGACGACCACTTTAGGACCCCTTTGTAGCTCTACCCATGTTGAGGAGAACAAACCTCTTCTTCTTGTTGATGAGTTTCTTCAAATCTTCTTGGCCTTGGACCAAACTGGTGAACATCTGTAAATCGAGCATTCTCGAGCTTGAAGATCTTTGATGACTGCTCAAGAGCCATTTCGCTAAAATAAATAGCGAGCAAATGAGAAAACCAATCTCCAATGTACCTGTGATGCAATGTTATGCTATGATATGCAATGTTCATGCGAATGCGATGCAATGTTTTCAAGGACCTTAGAGATTTAAATTTGTTAAACAAGCAATGAACAAACATTTATTAGTACTTTCTCATTATTCTTTTCTTTTAAGTACAAGAGATAGTTCAAAACAATAAAAGAAAACAAAAAATCCTAAATCTCTAAGTCTCCCATGGCGCTTCCTCTTGGTGCCGATGTAAGCGTTGATGTTTCGCTCCTCGTGAAGTAGCTTGGTCAACTCTAGCACTTTCTTCTCACTTGCGTAACACTGAGCTTCAAAGGTATCCCTCTCTTACTTGAGCTGAATCCAGGATCTCTTCAAGTCTTCAAAATCGGAGGCATGTCAGATGGAGAACAGATAGGGTACGCCACCTATAGCAACAGTTCCATAATTACGGTAGAACAGCGTGAATGGCATCATGAGGTTTTGAGCTCGAGCTCGCACCCATTTGAGGTAAGGTTCCCAAGGAATGGATTTCGGTGCCCCAAAGTCTTGGTATCGTTTTTTACCATGCCCCAAGCGTATAAACCTTCGTCGGTAATTCTGGAGATCGTGATTGTAGTCGAACACAACATCTTGGAGAAGCATATCATGTGAACCATCTCTTCGGGCAAAACCAAACTGACGTAAAGCTAGAGAAGGGTTGTAAGTAATACCTCCCATTATACCAAGTAGCGGTACATTAGGGAATTCTCCACAACGCTCGATGAAGGTGAAGTCCTTTTGAGAGAAAAGATTTCAACGAATATCTGAGTGAGAGAGTGACATTAGTCTTTGAGACCATCTCAACCTTTGTTCGTTCTTCAAAACTGATGGAGGAAGGTGCGAAATAAACCACCTTGAAAGTAACGGTATACAACACATGAGAGTTCCTTGTCGCTTAGTAGTACGAGTGTGGAGAGAATGTAGGATATCTCCAAGTAAAGTAGGCACTGGATTGCGGGTAAGAAACAACTTGATGGCATTGACATCTATGAATTGATCCGAGTTAGGAAATAGAACCAAACCATAAATTAGCAAGGCCATAATGTTTTCAAATGCATGGAAACTCATAACTTTGAGGAATTCTCGGGCTTTCTTAATTAGGAACTTGGAAAGTAAACCCTTAACTCCACTTCTAGTTTCCCAATTGGCTTCAATATCTGAGCGCTTAAGATGTAAGGATGTAATGTCTTCGATTTAGGAACCTTTTTCAAACCGTGAATGGCATTTGGTCAAGAATAGGTACCCAAGTAGCTTAGAGAACTCTTCTAAGGTAGGAACCAATGATAATCGGAAATGTGAAGCAATGGTGTTTCGATCAAAGAACCGAATAGGACATGCATCATATCTTCTTCAAACCGAGATAACCAAGTCGAGTAGATAACCATGTCTTTTGATGAACTAAGCATGGTCGGGAATTTCTGAAACCAATTCTTTGAGTTGAGAAGGGATACCCATGAAGTTGATTCGGATAGTCTTTCTAGAAGCCATAATCCCTACAAAACAGAGCAAAGATAAATCCCTAGGTCCTTGAAATAGTTAGAAATGATATGCAATGCAAATGATGTCATGATGTCATGTTTAGCACACACAAACAATTCACACAATGAGCCTAGGTTTAAGGCTTGCATGAGGTATAGGTGATTACCCCACCAAAAGTTTGAGTTGGTTCATCCTGTCCTATAATAGTAACCGGGTTCTAGGAATCTCACATCATAGATCTTTCTCGTAGGCGCTTATTTCAATACGACGGCCAAGTGGTCGATCGAAAATGTCCCAAAAGTCTGATCTCAATGAGCGTAGCATCGAGTATCAACCAACCTCGGTCTACACCAAAGCCGGCCATCTCACTACCTTCTAATGGCTAAGATGGGTCAATTAAGGTTCTAAAAGTTTAGTTAGCGCTTGATGACACCACGCAGAAGCCAAATACTATCTTCAACTTGGGAATGAAGAGTATCGGGACAACCAAAGTGTCACGCTAACGTAGCCATCATGTTGACCGTTTAGTTATACGTCTAGCGGTCGCGATGATCTAATGCTACTTACCTAAAAGGAAACCCGGATCCGGGTGTAGGATCCCCCAACAATATAATACCCAAGCAACCCTTAAAGATAAAACATACAATTCAAACAGAAAGCAGTAAAAGTTATCTAGAAATCCCTAAGGCAATTCTCTCTTTTAGGGCTTCTCCCCAGCAGAGTCGCCAGTTCTGTAATACGGTGAACTGACTTTGTAGGATTTTTGTATCCAAATGTGCGGATAGCAAGAGTCGCCACCGACTTTTATTTTTATCCAATTAAGGGAAGGTAAAAGTACAGAAAAAGACCTTCGTTAGATTCTGAATTCGGGAGAATGGTTATGAAAAGGGAAGGTATTAGCACCCCTTTCCATCCATAGTTATCTACGGGCTCTTAGTTGCTCTAGATCACCTTTTAAAATTGCTTTCTGTGTGTTTGACAAAAATGTTTTGAAAAAAGGCATTTCGCTTTGACTTTGTAATGACTCATGTAGGAGTGTATACAAAGTGTTCGGAAATGTTTTGTTTTGAAAAGAATTTGAACTTTGAAAAAAGTGTGTGTGTGAAAAGCATTTTTAGAGCAAGCAACTAAAAGACTTATTTACCCACTTAATTGGTCATTTTGTTGTACTTCTACGCTCCTTTAGAATAGCGCTAGTCATACCATTAGTTAGTAGGTAGCTCCATTCGTTGGATGTAAGCGGACATTCGAAGGGACATCGGATGGTCATAGAAGGCAACTTGTAGGAAGTATCCTAGCACATTCAAGGGACTATCATCATTTTTCGTAGGCGGCAATCGAGGGTCAAGATCATGTATTCGGAGACGACATCGTGGGTCTTATGATCTTTGTATCGAAGGGACTATGATGATTTGTTTGGAAGGCAACGGTGCTAGAATACCTCTACGTTCGAGGGACATGACCATTTTGAATTCGCAAAGGCAACGAGAGAGAATTACCCTAAGGGGTGCGTGTGTGAAAGAAGTGTGTTGATTTCAGAATATTTTATCTTGAAGTTAGTGGGCTAAGTTGATTATTATCTTTCCATACACGCCTAGTTACTAGCAATTGATAGAGTGCGGAAAGTAAAATGCGGAATATAAAGTGCGGAAAGGTAAATCCTACGCTATTACAAGGCTTTGGGGCAGATACATAATTTAAACTTGCGGAAAATAAAAACCTAATTTAAACTATTACATCCCATATACAGTTACATTATTGGAAAAAAAATATGATAAAATGATAAAGAGAAAATCGTCTGAATCGGATTAACCTGTGAAACAAACGAGAAATCAGAAAATATGATGAAATCGAAATAAGAGAAAATGTTAGGAAAAAATGCAATTTTTTATATGGAAAAATTATTATATGCTGGAAATAAGATAAATAAGTTAAAATAATTTTTTGGGATTTTTTAGATGCAATTTAATAATTTAAAATGAATTTACAATGATTTAAATGCTAAATTACAAATAAAAATAAATATGCATGCAAAAAGGTATTTTTTAATTTATTAAATTAAATAAAGATTTTTAGGAAAATAATGCAAAAAGAATAAAATGTTTTGGTAATTTTTTTATGCAGAAATAAAATGTGAAAAGAAAATAAAATGATGCAAAATATTAAAATATAAGAAAATAGAAAAATAAATTGAAAAAAGTTGAAGTTTTGAAAAAATAAAGGCAAAACCGGTCTCAAGGAGGTTCGAACTGGAGACCATGGAGAGTATCTGTGAATAGGAAGAGCCTTAACCACTGAGGCACTTGTCATTTGATGTTTGAATGGTTGAAAACAATAGCATAAGAGTGATGACGCGTCCTGGATTGAGTTTGAAACACAGTCAGCGTGCGTGGACCCCAGTCAACATGAATGAGCGAATCAGATGTCTCCTCACACGCAAGCTCACGCCGGTCGAGACAGTCAACGACGCCAGCCCTAGCTCCTGGCCGCCTTCTCCTGCCTCAAGATCAAACCGCGAAATAGCAAAAATAAATGGCGTAGCCTACCCCCTAAATCGATGCCATAATTCAATGGTGGCATCGGTTTTGGCTGAATCGTCCTATAATGGCCGGTTCAAGCTACCGCTCTAAAACCCTAAACATGGCAACGGTGATTCTCACGCAAGCTCGCTAGCGATTGCCCAGATCCACTACATAGAACCTCATGAACACATTAGAAGCATTAGAATTGATTAAAACACGCAGGTTATTAAAATGCAAAATCAAGAAAATTTGGAATATGTATGCATGTACAGGGCTCGATTCAGCTTGCTTTAACCCATGGCAAGAGTGTGTACTTACTTAAACTTACCTCTTGAAGACAATGGGATGATTGGTTTGGACTGAAAAGGGCTGGAAACAAGAACACGATTTTTCAAGTTTCTTGAAAAAAATTTGCAAGAGTTTGGGTGGTTTTTAGGGTTAGGGTTTCGTGTCTTGTGCTGGCTGCAATGCTTGGTATTTATAGAGAGTTTTGGAAGAGAAAAAACAAGGAAAAAAGATTGAAGATTGAATGTGCATTGAATTCTTTCCAAATAAAATCAAATTTTGAAGAAAATTTGATTTTCCCATCAATGTGTGATCATGCACGAAATTGGCAAGTGTATTGGGCTTTCTTGGACATTAAGAGAGATATAAATCCAACTTATTTGAAAAAATAACCTTATTTTCATATTTTATGTAATTTAATTTGGAATTAAATGGTTTAAAATCCAAAATAAAATCAATAAAATAGAAAATTGCCATGGCCAAGCATTTATGGGTCAAGAATATTGTCATGAACAAGTTTGGACCAAAAGATTATAGGCCCATTTGGAAAATTTTGCATTTTGACCAAAATGTCCTTTTGTGCAATTGTCCAAAATTGCCCAACTTCTGAATAGTGTATCTTGCTCAATTTTCCACATTTTTGAGTGTTCTTGGACTTTTTGGAAAGCTCTAAGAGTCCTATAACCAACCCTTTTGGTCTCATCTCAATTGGAGTTACCATGCTCAATATATCTTCAAAACAAAAAGTTGACTTTTTGTTGACTTTGAAAATGACCTGTAATGTTTTGAGCTATACCTCTCAAATGAAGCATTTTTTGGACATTCTTGTGAGACATGAAGTTGTAGAGAATTGAATTTCCTTCAAAACAAGATGTGGTGGAAAAATTTCTGAGAAAGTATGAGAAAGTTATGATAAGTCAAAGTTTAGTTGACTTTTCACCTAGAAACCCTAATTTAGAAAGTTTGACTTTTGAGCAAATCTTGAGTTTTCTTGATGAATCATGATCAACCCTTGATAAAATGATGAATGTAACTTCAAAATGAGGATGTTGACCAAAAATTATGAAGTTTGACTGTATGTTGACCACAGTTGACTTTTTGTCCAATACAACTGATTTTCAACCATCTGAGCAATTGCCTGAGGAAACTTGACTTGTGAGGCTTGAAACTTGACATGGAGAATCTTTGAAACATATGAGGAGGCATGAAGGCCATTGGAGATGTTGGAAGTTCATCTTGACTTGAGAGATACCAAACCCTAGTTTGGGTTGATTGTCTAGGAGAGAGTTTGGCTGATCAACTCTTGAGGAATCCTTGAGTATGGATGTATGAAATCTCTTGAGTAGATGGAGGGCAAATTTTGGGGTATGACACATATACATCACTGCATCACTAATAGTTTCGTAATGTAATAGATCGTATGTGGCTTCTAGAAGTCAAAGTTAGGGTTTCTTCAAAAATTTCATCTGTGCAAGATATAATCAATTAGGGTTTGAGCTTCCACTCTCCTCAATTGATCTATCTTAATGAATCATCAACATTTGATCTCCATCTCATGATCTACCTTGAATCGACCAATTAGGGTTTTGATCGAGGATAGTGAATCATTGACTTTCTGCTCAATGAATGACCTATTTGCTTGAAGATTGATCTTAACATCTTCAATGCAACATCTTGACCTAATTTCTTGGTTCAAAACATTGCAAAATCCATGTTTCTTCATCAGACAAATTCTGAATCATCTGATGAAAATTCATCTGCTAAAAAAAACGTCAAACTTTTACTTTTGGTCATCTTTTTCAATCATAAAAAATTTCAAATAATCCATCATGATCATTAGAAATCAAGAAATGTGAAAAAGTCAACAAAAAGTCAAGATTTAAATTTTTTCTAACACAAAATTTTTTTCAAGTGTTAAGAAACATGGTTTTTCCTGACTTTCATGGCCATTTTTCACATAGATCCACTTTGATTCAGGAAAAACTCAAAACATGAAAGTTGTAGGTCTTGTTACAAGCTTTTTGAAATGTCCAAGAACTTGAAAAAAACTTTGTGTAGCTAAGGTTTTGAAAATTAAACTTAGAGCTCCATAACCATGAATTACAAGTCATTTTTCAAGAATCTAAGTCATTTTTCTCATATCTCTCTTTCTAGAAGCCTTGTCACCACTAATAGATAGGTTATAACAGATAAAAATCACTTAGACATGATTGAGAAGAGGATTGAATCAAAGATAAATTTTAACCATGGTTAGAAAGTAACTATTTGCATTAAATGCAAAAGATTCCTTCTTACCACTTAAGCCAAGTTGCAAGCTCTCTCAATGATAACCTTGCCTTGTCATTCAAAATTTTTGGCCTATAAATAGAGGTCATTTCTTCATTTCAAACGACACCAAAGCAATCATAATACAAGCTTTCCTTTTTTCTTTCTTGATTTCCAAGTTTCAAAGTTCTAAGAGGGAAATTTTGCAATCTTCAAGCTTTGCAAATTCTGAGCAAACTTGAGCTTCCAAAATCTTCTAAACATCATTTAGAAGTTGTTTGAAACCTTACATCATCCAAAAACAAGCCAAGAGTCAGTTTTCTCCATCAAACTCCATTTGTGCAAGTTTTGAGCCAAAACTTCCAAACTTGAAAACCACTCGTGCTTGTACTGATTTCTCACTTCAGACACATTCTATACAACATATAGAGACTGTCCAAACACTTAAACAAGTTCTGGAACAACTCCATCATCATCTTCCATTTTCAAATTAACAACCTGCAACTTGACTTGGTCAGAGAGTTCCAGCAACTTTCAGAGCAATCTAAGAGTAGAAACATACTCAGTGAGGTTCAGGGAAGCTTTTTCAATCATCACTTTGTACCGGGAAGCTACCATACTTGATCTGGTATTTCATACCAAAAGGTGAGTTTTCGAAACTTTCATACCTCAATACATGCATCTTTAGCTTCAAATTTGAAAAGGAAGATGTAGATATCATATCACTAAAGCTATCTGGATCGTCAATTTAAACTAAAATTAACCGAGTTCAAAGAGTTATTCATTTAATCAGTTAGGGTTTAATTTGGGATTATCAAAATTCACGTTTATCTTTGATTATTAATTTTAACAAGTTACATGGTTAGAATCGTGATGAAATTCTAGACAAATCTATATTTTTAATTTTTAAAATTGATGAAGAAACGAAGAAATTCAAATCTGAGCCATGGATGCTCGCGCTTGTTTCCACGAAGCAAATGAAGTGGAAATTCAAAAATTCAAAAGCTGGGTTTATAATATATATTTTTAGTTTGAATTAAAACAACGGATGTATAGACACCTCAGTGGTAAGCCAGCACGCCTTAAAACTTTCCTGCGGCTTTTGGTCCCCTGGCACCGTTTTTTTAATGAAAGGCAAAGCAAGCTTCTGAGGCTTGCTTATCTAGAAGCACTTCTGAGGTTCAACCCTCTAGAAGTACTTCTGAAGCTTCTACCTTTAGAAGCTTCCCATTTCTACACTCTTCAGAAGAATTTCTAATGATTCTATCCCCAGAAGCATCAAGCTTCTACCCTTAGAAACTTTTAGTTTCTACACTCTTTAGAAGCACTTCTAGTGTTTCTACCTCCAGAAGCACCAGCTTCTCAAACATTCCTAGAAGCATCAAGCTTCTATCATCCAGAAGCAGCCAGTATCTCAAGTAGCCAGAAGCCACACGCTTCTCACCCCAAAGAAGCCTCAGCCTGCAGCCACTTTAAGCCTTCTACCCGTAAGCTAGCTTCTGATCCTTCCAGAAGTAGCCAACTTCTGAACATTTTCAAAACTTCATTTTTTCAAAACTCCTTCTAAACAAGGTGATTAAATGACAAGTCAAACACATTGGCTCAGTGGAAAAACTCTTCACTTCTAAGCCAAAAGTCCAAGGTTCAAACCTCCTTAGGACCAAAAACTCTTTTTTTTTATCACTAATTTCTCATGTTTCTAACAAACTTCAACATTTTCAAAAACATTTCAAAACTTCTCATTTTGAGATGACTTTTTGTACACTTGTCATTTAATATGCCTATTTTATGATTATGTCAAAAAATCCAAAATATTTTTCTTTTTGATTATATTTTTATTTAGTTAAAAATGAGACATTTTAAGTATTTCTTAATACTTTTCAAAAATGTTTTCTTTCCAACTTTCAAACTTAAATCTTTTTTCAAAACTTCTTGTGAATATCCTTCACTTTTCAAAATCATTTTCAAAGCCTTTTCAAAAACTTTTCAACAAACTTACACACCTTTTTTCCATGATCAATTAGATTTAAAGATAAACCAAACCAGGTTTCTCCTTAAATTTTCTTAATTGATCATGGGCCTCCCTCACGGTGTAAGTCCAACCCTCCTATGTACATATTCATTTCCTTGTACATAATTACCCCTTCGTGTACATACTCATTTCCTTGTACACATTCAATCATCATTGTAAATATTCAAGCATAGACAAACTTCGTTCGTTTATTTTCATCCGCTTTTTTATACACCGATTCCATTGGTATTAAAAGAAGCATTATTCCCGGTGACTCTGCTCTTAAACCAATGGGCCTCCTTTATGGTGTAAGTCCCAAACCTTGTATATATTCAAGTTACACTAGCTTTAATTGCTTGCTTTATACACTTGTTTATATATTTCTTTCATAAACTCCTGTGAATACATATCACACACACACTTGTTCATATAACTGTTCAGTTATAACATAACAACTAGCATAACAACTAGGTTCCCTTTTAGCCTCCTCTTATGCTTCGTATAAGAAAACTCACTCATCTGAGTTAGCCTCCTCTTAGGCTTGGTATAAGAAAACTCATTTACTAAGTTTAGCCTCCGCTTAGGCTTCATATAAGACAACACTCCCCTGCTGAGTTAGCCTCCTCTTGGGCTTCGTTCAAAAGAACTCCCTCGTTGAGTTTAGCCTCTTGGGCATCAAACAAGAAAGAGACCTGGAAATCTCTTAACAACCTCCTATTGGGCTTCCAATACAAAGAATCACCCGTGCTAGGATAGAACCCTGAGAGTATGATTTCCCGGTGAAATCACTCTTGAATCCTAAGAGGATCGTTTCCCGGTGAAACCACTCTTAAAGCCAAAACCAGTCATACCTTATAGCTTCCTCTTGAGCTTCACACAAGGACCCTCGATGATCCTCGGAATGCCTTCTCTTTGGCTCACAATACAAGCATCCTCAAAATGCCTCCTCTTGGGCTTACAATGCAAGGACCCATGTGTTTAAAAGCATCCCCTAATCCATAATCAATTTCTCCTAGAGATTTAGACATTTATCATCTCTATGGAAGAAGTATCTCATCTATCACATCACATACAATCAAACTTTTAAATCAAACTTTTTTTCAAACAAAAACATCTTTTAACTGTAAGTGGTAACGCTTGTACACTTAAGCAAAATACCCAATACTTACAATTAAAGATTCAATCATCTTTTCAAACATCTTTCTTAAACTCGTAATTGGTCACGCTTGTACACTCAAGCAAAACACCTATAACTTACGATGAAAGATTTAATCAATCAACCCTTCAAAATGTATGTGATGAAATAGATTAGATACATTTTTCATTAATATGACATTTGTCTTTATCTCTTAATAACATCCCATTGCTTCCACTAGCATAAGTGGGAACTAGGATTGCTCTAACTTTCTCAACCTCCCTTTGAGAATACGTAGGCACAAGGTCTCATCCTTGGCGAGCATACTTCTTTCTCCCTCAAACCAAACAAAACCATAGCTCCCTTAGATCCGAGCTACAATTTATCTGATTCCCATTAAGGGATATGTATGCAGAAGATCCAATGATCTTTGCGAGCACAATAATAACAAAACCTAGGATCCCACATAACCTACCCTTCTTAAAATCCAAAGGAGAAACTTTCCCAAAAATAGAATAGCAAATTAAAACACACAAACATATCAAACTATTCATATATAAGGCTATAGATAACTATATATATTTAGGGTGCCACATCTATTCCCTTTATATAACAAACCCCCTTGCCCGAAATCTCCCCAATGCGTTGCATCTAGTTCACGCTAGTCGTAATGCATATCATGTTTATTGAGGGTATTGCAGCTTTCCCCTTTTTCATCTCATTTTCTTGTTTTGAAACAATAAAGCTTGATGTCATGCATCTTTAAAAACAAATCAAAAGAGTAAATCGCTTTGCCGAGATTCAATTCGATTCGATTCTCTCGCCACTTTTAACGCAAACAGGGACTAACATGATGAAGTTTATAGGATCAATCCGGGACTAACATGATAAATTTCATAGGATCATTGCTCGGGACTAACGTGATGAAGTTGATAGGATCAACGCCGGACTAAAGTGATGAAGTTGATAGGATCACCGATCGGGGACTAATGTGATGAAGTTGATAGGATCACCGCCGAGGACTAACATGATGAAGTTGATAGGATCACCGCCGACCAACTTGATGAAGTTGATAGGATCACCGCCGTGGAATAATGTGATGAAGTTGATAGGATCATCGCCGGGGACTAACGTAATGAAGTTTATAGGATCAATACCGGGACCAACATGATGAAGTTGATAGGATCACCGCCGGGACTAACATGATGAAGTTGATAGGGTCACCGCCGGGGACTAACGTGATGAAGTTGATAGGATCACTTCGGGAATAACGATGAAGTTGATAGGATCACCGCCGGGGACTAACATGATGAAGTTTATATGATCAACGCTGTGGACTAACATGATGAAGTTGATAGGATCGCTCGGGACTAACATGATGAAGTTGATAGGATCACCGCTGGGGACTAACGAGATGAAGTTGATAGGATCACGCTTCGGGATTAACGTGATTGTTGATAGGATCAACGCTCGGGACTAACGTGATGAAGTGAAGTGATGGATATTGTGGAAGAAGATGATAGAGTAGTAGTCTTATTGGGAAGATTTTTTTCTGTCAGGGGAGCGAGGGCTCTGTAGGGATGTGTTGGTAACTTGAATTATTACCCGAACTACTAGAGCCTGTAATAACTGTTATTTCTTGTTGTCAGGAGGAAGTGACTGGACTGATATTTACCATTTGAACTTGAAGTTGATAATAATGCGGTCTGTAAGTAGATGATCTTGGCATGATATAGTCGTACGCTTTAATCCCTAACTTTTGCTTAGACCGCCCTTTCGGGTTTTTAGTCTACCGGGATACCCTTTTTTGCCGAAGCGGCCTTTGCAGGTTTTCGACTTGCCGAGTGTACATTATTTGTATATATGTCCTTAACTTTTGCTCGATCCTTTTTGGTTTGCCAGGACGTCCTTACATTTGCCTAGGCCAGTCGACCTAGCGGGTCTCGTGTTTGCGTAGTATTGCTTTACTATGTATGCATTCACAGGGTGCGGGAAGTCTTCGCCGTCCATGGTAGTAAGTGTTGTGGCACTACCGTAAAACACCTTCTTAACCATATATGGCCCTTTATATGTGGGAACTTATCTTCCCCTGGGATCAATATCCTGGTGTACTTGACGCTTGAAGTTATTGGTGAACCGCTAGACTTAGAAATTCTGATAGTCTTGACCTTCTCAAGTAGTTTTTTGAGGAATGTTATGGGAGAATGATACTGACACCATCTCATACTACTGGAACATACGAGTAACTCAATGGCTTTTGCTGAAACTTGTGATCAATGTAACATGCCCCAAGGGATTCAGATGTAAGCTCTGCCCCTGGCTATTCAACACTTTTTGAGAGATTCTCTAAATCTTAACCTGATTGCTCCAGATGAGTTAGATGATAGCATATCACGCCCCTTTATTGGAAAGGCTTGTTACGACAGGTGAATTTTTCTGTAATAATATTGTCCATTGGGAGGACCTTCATTCATTGAATATTCGTCATGCAAAATCTTCTACTGTCAAACATTTAGTCATATGCAAAAAGTGGTATTAAAATGCAAAGCTTATGTCTGTCTTGAAGTTTATAAAAATGTATTTTTTAGTAAAACAAAATTTGTAAGAATATGATATCAACTCAGGATCTATAGTAAGGCTTACAGGAGTCATGATACCTTTTGTAAAGATATGTCAACTAACCTTGCTCTAGTTAGGACTTTTAAGGGTTATCACATGGCTTGTTCACGGTTTAAGAATCAAAGGATAATGGCTCGAAATTTATTTGTACCCAACCCAATCTTCGTGATGTTGCAACACTTATATTTGGTGATGGTTCAGAAACCTGAAGTTTATTTGGAAAGACGCTCATCATTTTTTGTAACATTTTTCTTTTTTTGAGGGTTTGTAGTGACCTCTTTTTGACTTTGTTTATTTTGAGATTACAATCAACAGGATGTCTCATTTTTTTCTTAAGTCTCCTTCATAGGTTTTTGACTTAGCGAGCTTTTCTTTTAATAGATATTGACTTCCTGACTTAATGATTACAGGGAACCATCACCAGTTTTTGACTTAGAAGCATATCTTCGATATTACTCGTCGTGATTGACTTCATATTTAAATTAACTGAGAAACTACCCTTCCCTAGGTTATGATTAAGGGTTTTAGTTTGTGTAAAAAATAAAACTTCTACTTCTTAGGCTCAAAGGGGTTGACTAGGGATTAACTTCCTTATATCTCCATTGTTTAGGAATTGAAACAATGTTTGTACATCGTCAGCACAATCTATTCAAAAGCATATTGTAAGAAATTACGGTATCGTCTTCGTCATCCTCCTGTCGATGCCTATCAAAAAATTCGGTATATTGACACAAATGAAGTCGCCACCTAGATTTATTTATCCAAGAAGGAAAGGGGAAACATCGAATAAAACCCATAAGAGAAATAATAAGACAGTCTACGAGTCCAAGAGATGCAGGTTCAGGAGTCGGTTATGCAAGGGGAAAGTATTAGCACCCCTCACATCCATCGTACTCGATGGTACCCATTTAGTTCAAAGTGTGTTCGTGTGTTAATGTGAAAATTTAATATCTTCTAAATTTTGAAAATAGAAAGAAAGAGAGAAGAAATGTTTTTATTATTTTTGCTCTTTGGTCATAAGACTTAGTGCCTAAGTACCCTCGCAATGGGAAAGTCGAGTGTCGTAGTTCGCTAGAAAATTATTATTTGTTGATTAATTTTAAATGAAAAGACAAGTCGTCATTTTTAAAGAAGAAGACTCGCTCAAACGCCTACAAGGTGTGATAAAGAATGAAGGACTACGCACAAAGATGATGGAGGGTTTGATAACCTCTTGTACTCAAGTGGAGAAGTCGGAAACCATGGGGATGGAGAAAAGAACATCTCAATTATAAATAAATCATGTCTAATCTTGAAAAGGGTTTAAAGGTAAAAGGTTCTCGAACGCACAAAAGATATTGAATGTGTTAAAATTGATTTTAAGTTATGGATGACAAGTATCAAAACATTAGGCTATCATCTAATGATTCAAATACTAGAAATTGGCGAGTGAGCTCAACCAATCATCTCTCATCCCAAAAACTTTACTATGAAAAATATGAGGTGAAACGAGGTTCACGTTTATTAAGTGTGTGAATAAAAGTGTTTAGCTCATTGGGTTATCATCCAACAACCTAAATACTTTAAATTCGATTAAATCGTCGGGCTATCATCCAACAATTTAACCGAATGTCACTCCATTATTTTTGACGTGGATAGAAGTTTTATCTTATTGGGTTATCATCCAACAATCTAAAGATTTCAAATTTGTTTAAACCATTAGGATACCATCTAACAATTGAAACAAACATCATCCAAGTTTATTGTGAAAACATTTTAAAAACAACTCGGTGTTAGATCAAGGTTTGAGAAGAAGACTCGACATTGGATCGAGTTTTATTGAAAGTGTTTTAAATGCTTGGTGAATGGAGAAAGAATGAATTAGGTTATGATCAACCAAGCCGAAAGACTTGATCGATCTCGAGAGAATAGCCAAGCATATTCTCTACCATGAAACCCTTATGAAAATGAGAATCTTGGTATGTGGACCAAGGCGCGAGAGATGGAGGAGAAACGAATAATTGCAAACAAATCAATAAATCGAGAAAAGCCCATACAAGGTGGCCAACACAAGCATAAATCGATTAAAATACAAGTGTACTAGCAAAGTGGGATAGTCTACTAAGACGACCAGTTGGAACAATTGATTGAAATAGGCTCACTGTAGACATGTGTACATGTGTGGTCATCGCGAAGCTTCTAAGCTTTGTCGACTTACGGGTTTAAAATGATTCACAATTATTAGTTTGAAAATGATTTTTTTTTTGGTTTGTGTAAGTGACGATTAAATTAAATATTAAAATAAATGCAAGATAAATAATTATTACAAGTTTTTGGAGAGAGGGATACATCGATTACAAATGGGGATTAAAAATAAAATAGAAATGGAAAGCAATAAATTATTTACAACACAACAAGGGAGCGAAATACATTTTTTACGAATGGGGATGAAAATAAAATAAAGAAACAATGATAGATTGATTACAACGGGATACAAATAAAAGTCAATGTGGAGAAGGAAATATCGATTATTGACCATTGTGTTTTATTAGATTAATTAGAATAGATTGTAGAAATTAGTTCTAATAAGTCAAATAATATATTTGTGTTCATACACATTCGAAAGTCGAATTGAATTCCAATTTTGAAATTGTAACACGAGGAGGATTATTATAATATAATTCGAACTTATTTACGAATGAATATGGTAAAGTATATAAAATAAAAATAATAATATGTACATAATATATTTACAATACTAAATATAAGAATAAAAAATAATACTAAGTATTTTGAATATTTATAAAATCAAATATACATTACTAAATATTAAATCGAAATAATAATATAAATATTAAAATGCTATCGAGAAAAGTGTAGATGTGCTAAAAGAATACTTTGATCAATCTTCGGATATCTTCACAAATAGCAAACATGTTAGTAGCATAAGTGTGGAATAAAAATTAAAACGAAATGAAATTGCAAGGTATAGAGTCGAAAGGAAATAAAATGTACATGAACAAATGGAGAAACAAGAAATCGATAGTAATCGAAATTAAAGATTTAATGAGTAAGTTAAAATCTACAAAGTATAAAAATCGAATTGAAACTTAGATGAATTATGCACATGAAAAACTAAACAATTGATTTATTCAAGCATTTCAATTAGCAAATGAACTAAAACCAAAGAACTAATGCTTCTTTTTATTTCACATCCGAAACATGGAAGAATCGAATTCGAATTTAATTATAATCGAATGAAACAAAACAAAAAAACGGGCAGCAACTTCATGTGTATAACAATTCTCCAAATTCCATCCAAAAAGTGCATAAATACAAACAAAAAAACCAAAGAAGTAACCTTCATACACCAACATTCTGATTCGATATTGAAAAATGCTTCTATAAATCAAAATGTCTTATACAAACTATTGACAAAGATGAATTCCGAATCAAGCTATACCATTAAACCCGGGGCAGCCATAAATCAATTGATTTTGCTTGAGATAAAACTATTTTCTCACTTAAATTCAAACAAAAGAAACAATATCTTGCCCACAATAGTTTCTCTGTCATATTTATACGCGAATAAACGCGTCGTTATCGTCACCTTCATTGAAACTAAAATAGAATCCCCATCCAAAGTTCAAGCAAAAAAAATTAGCATGGTTGTCCCGAATGGTTTCTTGGTCGTATTAGACCTAAATAAACACGGCATTGATACTAAACCATCATCGAAACCAAAACAGGGACGTCACTTCATATCGTACATTGAAATTAAAACAAAGCACAATCGTTAAGCATTGACTTCCAGCAGGACTCAACAATTCAAATTTATTCCAAGTAACAACATGAAACCTACAACCTCAAAGTTCCGATTCAATACAAAGGGCATAACATTTTGAATAGAACTTCCTTCTCACAAAAATCGAAATCAAACTTCCCAACCGAATGTAAAACAACATGAAGGTTATTAACTCAAATTTTCCAAAAAAAATGAATCAACTATTTAAACCCTGACATTTTCATCAACTGTTTCAATCGAAAGATATCATCGACCAAATAACATTAATATCATAATGTTAACCTTAAGGTTTAAACACCTAATACTATGACCCCCAATGCTCAAATTCATTTCAAACAGCAACATGACATTCTCAATTTCAAATTCAAATAACTTTCTGACAGAAACAAAACACAATATCAAACTAGATTCACACAAGTCAGAATAGTTTCACAGACATCATGATAAACAAGTTTTAATATCCAGTTCCAACCGAATAACACTTAAGTTAGAACAGATCGATAGGACAATGAAACTGACCTTGCTGATGAGTTTGTTAAATGCAGATCCGCGGTGGATGTTGTTGAAGCAGTAGCGTTGAAAGAAGCATTGAGGCGGAGGAACACGACGGTGGTGTGAGAAGGCTGAGGTTGACGTTGAAGAAAGATGAAGAGGTTTTTCTGTGAGTTTGCGTGAGATAGAAGATGGAGGGTTGGAGATGGTGGGAGTTAACAGCGAGGGAGAGATGATTGAGGATGGAGGCTTTGGTTTGGGAGGAAACAGGGAGGTAACAGTGGGTTTTGAAGGGAATACGAAGGCAACGGGAGTACGGCAGATGAGTAGCGATTAAGAGTAACGACTAAAATTTGAGCTATAAGCCCGATAGACCAAAAATTAATCTATCCGGAAAAAAATTATTTTGATTTTTGGAGTTAAAAATTGGACACCTAAAATTATCAAAAACAATATAAATTCGAACACTAAATTATCCGAAAAATAAAATGAGCATATTAAAATAAACTACGAGTCTCATAGATTAAATAAAAATTATCAAGATGGTTACAATCGAAATAAAATAATGATAAAAAATAGCCGGCTTTAAAACGCTCACGGTTAAAAATGAGACTCAAAATTGTGTCGAAAAATTAGAGCGGGCACATTTTCATGATCTACGTGACACGTAGACACATAAAGCAATGAGTTAAAGACGAAAACTTGAAATATTTTTCTCGTTAATTTTCGCACAGTGTCGAATCTCTTTTAACGGTCTGTCTATGAAACCGAAATTTCAATATTATCGATATATAATCAACATAACATGATGCAATAAATAGGTAGAGAGACAAAAATGCATGAGGTAAGATAACAGGTATTTTACAACTAAAAACGATGCAAATATCGATTTAAACTGACTTTTGGTCAAATTTAAATACGACGAAATGATGCACATGCGATGTGTAAATGATGGTTTTTATGTCAATGGCTTAATGGAAGCGTATGCAGATGAATGTGAAACCTAAGCCAGATAAAATTGAGATACGAGGGAAAATTAAATTGAAAATGGGATGCGAATAAAAAATAAAAATATGCAAATAAAATTTAAATATGATATAAATAAATGAATGTGAAAACTCAGGGTAAATTTTGGGGTGCAACACCTCCCTCTAAAGGCTTACCGCTTTAACAAAGTTGAATATCACATAAAATAAGAAACACAATTTAAATATAGTGAAACGAATGGATTATTTCAAGACAAATATGTGTAATGCATTAATGTGAAAATCCAAAGTTTGACATAAGGATAAACGTTCAAGCAAATAAAAGAAATTACAACTAAAAATTCAAATGAATGAAAGCTTCTCCGCCTGAACTCGCCACTTTAGATTGCATGCCTTGCAGTTTCAATATTTGATGGATGATAGAAAAACTCAATCTGACCATCTTGTGTGAACTCGAGAACTCTTTCGTCAACCAGGACCTTAATCTTGTTCTTCAGGGCCCAACAATTATTTGTGTCATATCCAGGGCTATTGGAATGGTATGCACACTTTGCATTGGGATTGTACTTTGGAGAAGATGTGTTAACATGCTGAGGCGACTCTCTCAAAGTAATCAACTCTATTTTCAAAATATGTTGTAATGCTTGAGACAATGGCATGTTGACTTTGGCAAATTGTCTTCTGGGTGTATCCCTCTTATGCCGATTACCTTGTTGTTGTTGGCGAAGCAATGTAAACTTGTCTTTTTTCCCTCTCTCCTAAACAAGTCAGCTTCTGTCTCATCGGAGGTTGGTTAATGTTTGGATCCCCAACTCTAGTGGTCTGTCCCATTCGGTTGTCTTTGAACTTGAGAAGCTCGTTGATGAAGACTCTCAATTCTTCTTGCCCCCGGGCTAAGTTTTGGATAAGAGTCATCTGACCAATCATCTGGATTCTCATCTCTGCTATCTCAGCTTGCATTTGTTCCAACTGGTCATCCCTGTTGACTTCAGGATTCTTCTTGGTGATGAGCTCTTTCAGACCTTTCTGTCCTTGGACCAAGTTGGTGAGCATCTCTTGGAACTGAGTATTCTGAGCTTGGAGATCTTTGACAGTTTTTTCAAGATCCATTTTTGCTGAAATAAACACCAAGTGAATGAGAAAATCGGTCTTCAGTGTACCTGTTATGAGATGTTATGCTATGATATACAATGTTATGTGATGCAATGTTTTCAAGGACCTTTAGGAATTTAAATTTGTTAAAAAAGCAAGAACAAACTTTTTATTAGTTGACTTAGTAAGTACAAATGAAAGTTCAAGACAGTAAAATGAACTTCCTAGAGCTTAGGCCTCCCATGGACGCTTCCTCTTTGTGTTAAAGTAGGTGTTGATGTCTTGCTCCTTGTTAAGTAGCTTTGTCAACTCCAATACTCTTTTCTCGCTTCCATAACATTGAGCTTCCAATGTATCCATTTCTTCTTTGAGTTGAATCCAGGATCTCTTTAATTCTTCAAATTAGTAGGCATGTCTGGATGAAGAATGGTATAGGGTTCGTCACCTACAGCAACCGGTTCCATAACTACTAGCAAGATAGCAGTATACGGCATCATGATGTTTTGAGCGCGAGCTCACACCCATTTGAGGTAAGGTTCCCAAGGAATGGAATTCATATTCCCCAAGGTCTTGGTATCAATTTTCTTCACCATGCCCAAGCGTGCATAAATCTTCGGCGATAACCATGGAGATCGTTGTCGTAGTCAAATACAATGTCTTGGAGAAGCATATCATGAGGACGATCCTTTTGAGCGTAACCAAATTGTCGTAACGCTAGAGAAGGGTTATGAGTGATAACTCCCCTTATGCTACGGAGTTGTACATTATGGAATTCTCCATAATGCTCAATGAAGTTGAAATCCTTTTGAAAGTAAAGACACCAACGAATATCTGAATAAGAGAGTGACATCAACCTTTGAGACCACTCCAACCTTTGTTCGTTCTTCATTACTGACTGAGGAAGGTGCGAAATAAACCACATGGATAATAACGGTATGCAACACATGAGAGTTCCTTGTCTTTTCGTGGTACAAATGTGGAGAAAATGCATAATATCTCCAAGCAAAGTATGCACAGGATTATGAGTGAGGAAAATCTTGATGGCGTTTGTAACGCCCCGAATTTAATTAATTATTTAATTAAATTATATAGGGATTTAATTATTGGATTATTAAATTAAATTTAGATTTTATTCGGTTAGTTGAAGAACTAATTAAGTTGATTTCCTTCGAAGAAATAATATTAGAATCTATTATTATTTTTAGAATTATTAATTAAATATAGATGAGTTAGTTATAGAGGTGAAATAGCATTTTCAGGAATAATAGTTAGTAGACCCATTATTATGTTTAAGTATGATGAATACATGTGCTAGTAGTATAACCGAATCAAATAATTATTATTATAATAGTGAATTTAACATGTGGTCGGTAGCAAACAATAGCCATAGTAGAATAAATAGCGACTAGTTTTGTTGGGGTAATTGATGTCTAGAAGTTATGATGGTGCGTAACTCGATGGTCCGTAACTTATGATGCGCAGGTTCTGGGCAGAGGTTCGATGGTGCGTAACTTCGATGGTCTAGAACTTCGATGGTGCGTGTTCGGGGCGTAAGTTCGATGGTGCGTAACATCCGATGGTCCGTAGCTTGGTGCGTAACTTCGCTGGGCGTAACTTTGATGGTGCGTAACTTCGATGGTCCGTAACTCGATGGTGCGTAAGTTCGCTGGGCGTAAGTTTTGGTGGTGCAGAACTTCTGATGGTCCAGAACTTTTGATGGTGCAGAAGTTGTGTTGGGTAGAAGTTATGATGGTGGAGAACTTCTGATGGTCAGAAGTAGAAACTTCTGATATTGCTTCCAGAAGGATTTTGTATATCAGAATTAATTTAGTAAAGTGTGTGGTTGTGGTGAAGTTGGGTTTTTATAATAAAACAAGTACATGTAGTAGGTAGTGGTGAGTAGTTGTTTGGTATTATAAAAGGAGAAAAATAAAAATAGAAACAAAACTTTTAGAGAAAAAGAAAAGAGAAGTCATGGAGCTAGAGAGAAAACAAGAGCAAGAGGAAGAAAACTAGGGTTTATGGTCTTGAAGAGGAAAATAGGAAGAACCCATGTTTATACAAAGCTTGCTAAGGAATCAAGAACTAGAGGTAAGGGGTTTGGTAATTTATATCCTGTAAATAGATAATGATAAATTTTATATGAGTTAGGGTTATGAGGATTTGAGTGGTTCTTGAAAGGTTCTTGGTTTAATTTGGTGTTTGGGTTGTGATAACGATAGTATGTTAGTTGGTGTTCTTAAACCCTTTATTGTGCATCTTTCTCATTTGTGTTGTTTTTAGCACTTGAGAGTTAGTAGAAAATGAGAAAAAAAGATGTGATGAGTCGGCTCATGCAGGAAGGCCAGAAGGCGTGCGCCTTCCTGAGCGTGTGAGGGGAGAGTTTCTTCAGGCATGAGCCGACACATTTTTTTCATGAGCTGACGCATGCCTTCCCAGAACCATGAGCCGACGCAAGGAGAAGGCGTGCGCCTTCCCGGGCACTTCCAGAACATAATTTTCCACTCATGAGCCGACCTAAGGACCCATGAGTCGGCTCATGCAGGCAGCTTTGAGGAAATTGCTTATTTCTGGACGTTTCTCACTTTCACCGTTTTGAAGCATGATTTTGTTGATGATGTTTTTACCTCTGATGTTTAGTAAATGATATGATGAGTATATTTTGGTGAATATTAACTCGTAACTGGAATTAATTACATTATGAATATTATTGATATGCTTCTTGTAATTGAATGGATGATTTTGAAGATTAGTGAATTATTGTTGGTGATTTGCATAATGCAAAATATGTTGTTGTTGATCGTTTTACCTTGGAGTTTGGTAAGCGATACGTTGAGGGCTTATGCGTAAATGGTGAGTTAATGTTGTTGTTGTTGTATATGTGATTCGTGTCCATTGAGTCACATATGTCAGCATAAGCGATAGGGGTTGTAGCCTCAGCCTTAATGGCAACTTGTTGATAGCGACGGGGGTTGTAGCCTCGGCTTTAATGGCAACTTGTTGATAGCCATAATGGCAATGATAATGGCCTCTAATTATGGGCATTAGCGATGGGGACTGTAGCCTTGGGTACCACATGCATAAACATTGTCGAGTTGCATTCTGTTGTTTGTGCCGTCGTTGTGGTTTATGTTGTTCAAGTTATAAATTTGTTTGGTGATGCATTAATTGTTGTTGATTTCGTGATGATGTTAATGACGATGTTTTACCTCCGATGTTTGGTAAATAAAATGATGAAGGCTTATGCCATTTTGATGATTATGATGATGTTGATGTGTTGTATTATGATGATTTATGACGATTGTGATGATTTAGGTGGTGATGATAAAAGTGTGTGAGATTGGAATATTATTTATTATCGATATCTCTTTAAAATTCCTAAACTATATATTAATTATCATCTCTTTATTTATATGATTTGATTTATCTCACCCTTTACTTGTTTCGCCGTTACCTTTGTATTGGTAACGTGCAGGTGATCTGTGTCGATGAGATGGATTAGCTCGAGTCATTACCTTTGAGTCGCCTTGCTCTGATAACGTAACACTCGGGATGGGCGCTTTTGTTGTTTTGATTAGGATAGCTTGTTTGTATATCCTGATAACTACGTGGATTATGTTTATATCATAACATGATTATTTTGTTATTGTATTATGTTTTTATATGGCATAGATGGTAATGTATCCGCTGTCGTGTGCATATTTATATGCTTAGTTGATGTATGATGACATGATCGGTATATCTGACTTTTGGTTATTTTGATGATGCATTATATTGCAAGGCGAAAACCATGAATATGTGATGCCTCAATTTGTTTATGAAATTTTATTACTCTGATTTATTATTAATTCTGACGGGTAGAATTGGGGTGTTACAGTGTTCACGTCTATGAATTGATCTAGATTAGGAAATATCACCAACCCATAGATTAGCAAGGCCAAACCGTCTTTGAAAGCATTAAAACTCATATCCTTTAGGAATCCTCGAGCTTTCCTTATCATAAATTTGGCAAGCAAGCCCTTAACTCCGCTTCTTGTTTCCCAATTGTCCTCAATGTCTTGTCACTTTAGATGTAACACTGATGTGATGTCTTCGTACTTCAGAACTTTTTCTGAACCATTGAATGGTATTTGATCAAGAATGGGTATCCTTAGTAGCTTAGAGAATTCTTCCATTGTAGGCACCAATTGATAGTCTGGGAAAGTAAAATAGTGATGCTTCGGATCAAAGAATTGGAATACGACGCTCATCATATCTTCTTCAAAACCGGAGGTAACCAAGTCGAGTAGATAACCATGTCTTTTGATGAACTGAGAGTGATCCGGAATTTCAGACACTAACTCTTTGAGCTGAGAAGGTATACCCACAAAGTTGATTCGGATAGTCTTCTTGGAAGCCATAACCCTACAACAAAGAGCAAATATAAATCCCTAGGTCCTTGAGATGGTTAGAAATGATATGATGTTATGATGTCATTGTCATACCCCAATTTTTGACCTAATATACCACCTCACATATGCATCACAGCATCACTAACAGTTTTAGAATAGAATAGATCGTGTGTGGTTTCTAAAAGTCAAAATCAGGGTTTCTTCAAAATTTCATCTGTTCAAGATGTGATCAATTAGGGTTTGAGTTTCCACTCACCTCAATTGACCTATCTTAATCAATCATCAACATTTGATCTTCAGATTCCCAATTTTTCTCATGATCTATTAGGAATCGACCAATTAGGGTTTTTATCGAGGATAGTGAATCATTGATTTTCTGATCAATGAATGATCTATTTGCTTGGAGATTAATCTTAACATCTTCAATGCAACATCTTGACCTAATTTCTTGATTCAAAACATCACAAAAGTCCATGTTTCTTCATCAGACAAATTCTAAATCGTCTGATAGAAATTCATATGCTCAGAAAAGTCAAACTTTGACTTTTGGTCAAATTTTTCAAAATCAAAATTTTTCAATCATGAAAACATTTCAAATAATCCATCATGATCATAAAAAATCAAGAAATATGAAAAAGTCAACAAAAAGTAAAGATTTGAAAATTTTCTAACACTTAGAAAAAATTTTAAGTGTTAAGAAACATGATTTTTCATCACTTTCATGGACATTTTTCACCTAAATCCATTTGCATTCAGAAAAAACTCAAAACATGAAAGTTGTAGCCCTTGTTACAAGCTTTCTAAAATGTCTAAGAACTTGCAAAAACACTTTGTCTAGATATACTTTTGATTTTGAAACATAGAGCTCCAAAACCATGGATTTCAAGTTCATGCTTCAAAATTACAAGTCACTTTTTGCAACTTCTCCTTCTAGAAGCCTTGTCATCACTTAGAGGTGTATTATAACTGATAAATATCAGTTTGAATGATTGAGAAGTGGATTGAATCAAAGAAGAAAACTTAACCATGGTTAAGAAAGTAACTTTTGCATTAAATGCAAAAGATTCCATTATTACCTCTTAACCAAGTTGCAAGTTTCCTTCAATGTTATCTTTGCCAAATCATTCAGAATTCTTGGCCTATAAATAGAGGTCATTTCCTCATTTCTAAACTTCACCAAATCTATCCAAATCTTGCAAAATCTGAGAGAAATTAGGTGTCTAACATGTTCTAAACACTAAATAGAATTTGTCTAAAACTTAAAACAACATAAGAAATGATCAAACTCGTAAACATAATCAAAAACCAAAAGCTTGCAATTTGTGCCTTAACATCCAAACTGTTAATTTGCTCGAGCTAGCTATGGTTTAACACTAAAAACATCATCTACATACTTCATATAAGTGATCTAGATCATTATCCCTGACCTGTAACACCTCCAACCTTGAATTCGAAACTCATACCAAGGAGGTGCAGTTCGACTTGGATGGAATAATCCAGATCATTTCAAAGCAAGCATAGTGTTCAAACACCTTCCATAAGGTCCAGTGGTGCTATAGCCATCATCAAACAATAGCTGGAAACACTTTAAAGAGGATTTCGATTTCTGTTTGAAGAGGTAATCCACTCATACTTCGAACTCTATGATTCATGCATTCCAATTCAAAAATTGCTTGTCCATTTTGTTTCTGCTCCTTCACTGATCATTAACCCTCAATCAATTTTACAAATCATGATCCATACACGATTTCATGTTGATTCTTAGAATTAGGGTTCATATGGTCACGATCAGAATTAATCATTTTAAGCTAAAAATAAATGAAATTAACCACCACCATCGTGTTCCTGGGTTCAAAACGAGCAAGTTTGATGTTTACATCATTCAATTTCATCAAGAAACGAAGAATCTATGATTGAATGAAGATTGGAGGAAGAGGATGAACAATGCGCGCGTTTTCTTGTTTTTCAAGAAATTCAAATATTGTTTTATAATATAATAACATGAAAGTAAATAAATGAACGGATGTATTACCGCCCCAGCGGTTGCCAGCACGCTTTTCATGTTCCATGCCTTGCCTATGGTCTAGGGTTCGAATCCCCCTGAGACCATTTTGTCATTTTTTCACTTTCCTTCATTTTTAAACATTTCAAAGACTTGTTTTTAAATATAATTAAATGGAAGCGTGTAAATAACAAGACAAGCACTTGGCTCAGTGGTAAACTTTTCAATTCCAAGCCAAAGGTCATGAGTTCAAACCTCCTTAGGACCAAAATCAAATTTTTACCACTTGTTTTCTTCACCTTTTCTATCAAACTTCAACATTTTCAAAAACCAATCAAAACTTCTCATTTTGAGATGATTTTTTGCACACTTGTCATTTAATATACCTATTTTATGATTATGTCAAACAATCCAAAAAAATATTTTCTTTTTATATTTTTATTAAGTCAAAAAAGAACATTTTAAGTATTCTTAATATTTTTCAAAGATGTTTTTTTTCAAACTATCAAACTTAAATCTTTTCAAAACTTTCTTGTGAATACATTTCACTTTTCAAAATCATTTTCAAAACCTTTTCAAAAAATTTCATCAAACTTACACACCTTTTCCATGATCGATCCGATTTGAAGATAAACCAATCCTCGAATTTCTTAATTGATCATGGCCTCCTCACGTGTAAGTCCCAACTTTTATTTACATATTCAATTTTCCTTGTACATATTCAATCATCTTTGTAAATATTCAAGCATAAACAAACTTCGCTTGTTTTCATTCGCTTGTTTATACATCGATTCCATTGGTTTTAAGAGAAGAATTATTCCCGTGAAACTCCTCTTAAATCAATGGGCCTCCTTACGTAAGTCCCAACCTCTTATGTACATATCCATTTCCTTGTACATAAATACCTTCGTGTACATATTCATTCCCTTGTACACATTCAAACTCAGAATAATCAAGTTACACTTGCTTTAAACGCCTTTTATACACTTGTTTATATTTCCTTCATAAACCTCGTGAACATATATTGTACACTTGTTTATATAATTGTTCAGTTATAACATAACAACTAGTCTAACAACTAGGTTCCCTTTAGCCTCCTCTTAGGCTTTGTATAAGAAAACTCATTCATCTGAGTTTAGCATCCTCTTAGGCTTCATATAAGAAAACTCATTTACTGAGTTTAGCCTCCGCTAGGCTTCATATAAGACAACACCGCCGAGTTAGCCTCCTCTTGGGCTTCGCTCAAAAGAACTCCTCATTGAGTTAAACCTTCTCGGCATCAAACAAGAAAGAGACCAGGAAATCTCTTAACAACCTCCTATTGGGCTTCCAATACAAAGAATCACTCGCTCTAGGATAGAACCCTGAGAGTATGAATTCCCGCTGAAATCACTCTTCAATCCTAAGAGGATTGTTTCCCGGTGAAACCACTCTTAAAGCCAAAGCCACCATACCCTATAGCTTCCTCTTCACCATACAAGGACCTCGATGACCTCGAATGCCTTCTCTTGGGATAACAATACAAGGACCCTCGATGACCCTCAAATGCCTCCTATTGGCTTACAATACAAGGACCCATAGGCTTTTAAAAGCATCCCCCTAATCCAATCAATTTCTCCTCGAGATTTAGACGTTTATCATCTCTATGGAAGAAGTATCTCATCTATCACATCACATACAATCAAATACTTTTCAAACACTTTTTCAAAAAAAAACATCTCTTAATCGTAAGTGGTAACGCTTGTACACTCAAGCAAAACACCCATTGCTTACAATTAAAAGATTCAATCATTTTTCAAACATCTTTCTTAACTCGTAAGTGGTAACGCTTGTACACTCAAGCAAAACACCTATAACTTACGATGAAAGATTTAATCAATCAATCGACCATTCAAAATGTATGTGATGAAATAGATTAGATACAATTTTCATTAAGATGACATTCGTCTTTGTCTCTTAATAACCTCCCGTTGCTTCCACTAGCATAAGTGGGAACTACGATTGCTCTGACTTTCTCAACATCCCTTTGAGAATACGTAGGCACAAGGTCTCATCCTTGGCGAGCAAAACTTCTACCTCAAACCAAACAAACCATAGCTCCCTTTAGATCCGAGCTACAAATGCTCTGATTCCCATTAAGGGATATGTATGCAGAAGATCCCAATGATCTTTGCGAGCACAATAATAACAAAACCTAGGATCCCACATAATCTTCCCTTCTTAAAATCCAAAGGAGAAACTTTCCCAACAATAGAAATAGCAATTTAAAACACACAAACATATCAAACATATTCATATATAAAGCTATAGATAATTATATATATTTAGGGTGCCCCATCTATTCCCTTTATATAACAAACCCTCTTGCCCAGATCTCCCCAATGCGTTACGCCTAGTTCGCTAGTCGTAATGCATATCATATCAATTGAGGGTATTGCAGCTTTCCCCTTTTTCATAACCATTTTTCTTGTGTTGGAAAAAATAAATCTTGATGCTCGCGGCATCTTTATAAACAAATTAAAAGAGTAAATCGTTTTGAGCTAGAGAATCCGAATTCAGATTCGATTCCCTTGCGCGTCACTTTTTAACGCGAACAGAAAAAATGGCAACTCTGCTGGGGAGTACGCTAGACTTTTATTTTCAAAAAAAACTGTGACTCTGCCAAGAGCACCAAGCTTTTTTGTTTTCAAAAAGAAAAAAAAAGGGGTTAAGCTTTCATATGTGCATATGTTTGTTTTTCTTTATTGTGTGTTTTCGCGATTTCATCTGATGGAAAGAAATCCTAACCCGGATTTAAGAAACAATCTAAGATCTAGGTGGGGGTATAGTCCTATTAACTTGTGGGAAGTTTCATTACTTACTAAGTTAATTTGAGATCCCTCTCTCAGTGGAGGTTGTCTTGGAAGTATTTGTGTTTAGCAAGTATTTGCGAAGACATTTTGCTTTCGAGAGAACTTACGAAGCTGAGTGGCTGTAGAACACATAACCCATCCTGACTATTTAGGATGTAGTGTAGAAACTATTCAGGCATAAGCTTAGAATAGTTGTCATGCGAGACTACAATCAGGCGAGTTTTTCTTGAAAAATATTATTGGACTTCGAGTATTCAACAAATCCGATAATATTTCAAAGAGAAGCGTTGAACTCAGATATCGAGAGAACCCGCTTCACGTATGAATAAGCCCTTAGAACTTACCCACGCTTGGTTCTTATCGTTGGCCTCATGCTCGTGACTTCAACGCCGACCGTGTGTATAACCACTAACCATGTTTGAATCTTTGTGGCATTCATTCATGAATTCATTCAAAAGAATTTAGAGTGATGGACGTCAGAGGAAGATTCACCAAGAAATACAATTTTAGGATTCCTGATGTAGGAAAGTTAAAAGAATTAGCATCCTTGGTAGAAGATCCCTCAGATTTCAGAAAACGCTATGGAACTCTTTTAACTGTCCTGAACACTAACGTTGATGAAGGACTCTCAAAACTTATGCTCGCTTTTATGATCCACCTATCGTTGTTTCACTTTCCCTGACTATTGTCATACCCCAAAATTTGCCCTCCATCTTCTCAAGATATCCCATACATCCATACTCAAGGATTCCTCAAGGGTTGATCAGACAAACCCCCTCCTAGACAATCAACCCAAACTAGGGTTTGGTGATTCTCAGATCAAAGTGGATTTCCAACATCTCCAATGTTCATCATGCCTCATATGCTTCAAATGTTCTCCATGTCAAGTTTCAAGCTTCACAAGTCAAGTTTCTCGCAATTGCTCGATGGTTGAAAATCACTTTATTGACAAAAGTCAATCGTGGTCAACATACAACAAACTTCATGATTTTTGGTCAACATCCTCATTTTGAAGTTACATTCATCATTTGATCAAGGGTTGATCATGATTCATCAAGAAAACTCAAGATCTCGCTCAAAAGTCAAACTTTCTAAATTAGGTTTCTTTGAGAAAAGTCAATCAACTTTGACCGAGCATAACTTCTTCATACTTTCTCAGAAATTTTTCCACCACCTCTTTTTTTGAAGGAAATTCAATTCTCTACAACTTCATGTCCCACAAGAATGTTCAAAAAATGCTTCATTTGGAAGGTATGGATCAAAACATTACAGGTCCTTTTCAAAAGTCAACAAAAAGTCAACATTTTGTTTTGAAGATATATTGAGCATGGAAACTTCACTTGAGATGAGACCAAAAATGTTGGTTAGAGGACTCTTAGAGCTTTCCAAAAAGTCCAAGAACACTAAAAAATGTGGAAAATTGAGCAAAATACACTATTCAGAAGTTGGGCAATTTTGGACAATTGCACAAAAGGACATTTTGGTCAAAATGTAAAATTTTCCAAATGGGCCTATAATCTTTTGATCCAAGCTTGTTCATGACATTATTTGTGACCCATAAATGCTTGGCCATGGCAATTTTCTATTTTATTGATTTATTTTTGGATTTTAAACCATTTATTTCAAAATTAAATTATATAAAATATGAAAATAAGATATTTTTTTAAGGAGAATGATTTTATATCATGCTTGAGGTCCAAGATAGCCCATGATTCTTACCAATTTCGTGCTAGCCTTCACATTGATGAAAAAAATCAAATTTTTTCCAATATTTGATTTTATTTGAAAAAATATAAATGCACATTCAAGATCCAATCTTTTTTCCTCCTCTTTGCCATCCCAAATCACTCTATAAATAGCCAGCAAGTTCACAAGACAAGGGGACGAAACCCTAGCCCCATACACAGCCCTCACTTTGCCAAATTTTTTCAAGAATTCTTGAAAATCGAATTTTTAATTGCAGCCACTTTCAGCCAAAGCCATCCATCCAAACGTGTTCTAGAGGTTCCCAGCAATCAAAAGCAATCCATACTCGAAGCCAAATCGCCCTGAATCGTGTCCTTGAACTCTCACCGGTTTGATTTTTTCTCAAAATTCGATTTGTGTTAATCATGCATTATTAACTGTTGTTATGTGTTTGTTTGAGTTCAGGGTATTCATTAGAATGTGTTTGATGCCTTACATGCAAGCTTTCACGTAGAAATCGTATATTGCCATGGTTAGGGTTCAAAGAGTTGTTTGATTCGAACCGCCCAGACAGACGATTTAGCAAAACCGATGCCACCATTGAACTGTAAGGGTCGAAATAGGTGGACTAGGTCTTTCTTTGCTTTGAATCTTCGATTTTTTGTGTTTGAAAATCATAGCTACGGAGAAGATGACCGAGCCCTAGCTCCCCCACGACTCAGCGAAGACCATGAGAGGGTTGTATGCTTTCGGGTTCTCTAATTGCTCATCCATGTCGATTGAGTCCACGCGTGCTGACTTGTTTTTCAAACTAATCCATGACACGTGAGCGCTTATATTCAAATGTTTCCAGCTTTTCAAACACCAATTGCAACATGGCGCAGTGGTTAAGGCTTGGGATAGAGGAGATTCTCTCAATGGTTGTAGGTTCGAACCATGTCAGGACCAGATTTGTTTTCTTTTTTCACAAACTTCACCTTTTTCAATTATTTTCATATTTTCCTTATTTAATATTTTGCATCCATTTTAATTAATTTCAACAATTTTTATCATGCATTAAAAATTGTCAAAAATATTTTTCCTTTTGCATTTATTTTCAGAAAATGTTTATTTAATTTATAAAATTAAAAAATATTATTTTGCATGCATATTTAATTTTATTTCTAATTTACCATTTAAATCACTTTTAATTAGTTTTTAATTATTAAATTGCATCCAAAAAATTATTTTAGCATATTAATATTATTTCCAGCATGAAATATTTTTCTCATTCAAAAATTTGCATTTTTACTAACATTTTCCTCTTATTCGACTTTCTCGTATTTTCCGATTTCTCATCTTTTCACAAGTTATCCCGTTTCGGACGATTTCTTTTTATCGTTTTCTTTTTTCCAATAATGTAACTGCTTATGGGATGTAATAGTTTAATTAGGGTTTTTATTTTCCGCAAGTTTAAATTATGTATCTGCCCCAAAGCCATGTAATAGCGTAGGATTTATCTTTCCGCATTTTACATTTCCGCATTTACTTTCCGCACTTATAAACTGTTAGTAATTAGACGTGTATGGCAAGATAAAAATTGAACATAGCTCACTCTTAACTTCAAGATAAAATATCCGAAATCAACACACTCTTTCACACATGCACCCCTTAGGGTAATTCTCTCTCGTTGCCTTTACGAATACAAATGGTCATGTCCCTCGAACGTAGAGGTATTCTAGCACCGTTGCCTTCAAACCAATCATCATAGTCCCTTCAATACAAAGATCATAGACCCACAATGTCGCCTCCGAATACATGATCTTGACCTCGATTGTCGCCACGAAAATGATGATAGTCCTTCGAATGTGCTAGGATACTTCCTACAAGTTGCTTTCTATGACCATTCGATGTCCCTTCGAATGTCCCGCTACATCCAACAAATAGAGTTACCTACCAACTAATGGTATGGATAGCGCTATTCTAAAGTAAAGTAAAACAATATGAAAACGGCCAATTCTGAGTAGGTAATAAGACTTTAGTTGCTTGCTCTATCAAAATACTTTTCACACAACACACTTTTGTCAAAGTTTAAACTCTTTTCAAAACAAAACATTTCCAAACACTTTGTATACATTCCTACATGAATCATTACAAAGTCAAAGCGAAATGCCTTTTGAAAACATTTTTGTCAAACACATGAAAGCACAATTTTAAAGTGATCTAAGAGCAACTAAGAGCCCGTAGATAACTACGGATGGAAAGGGTGCTAATACCTTCCTTTTCATAACCTTCTCCCTTACTCGTAATCTAACGAAGGTCTTTTTCTCTACTTTTTACCTTCCTTAATTGATAAAAGAAAATTTGGCGACTTGCTATCCGCACATTTGTGATACAAAATCCTACAAAGCTCACCGTGTTACGTAACTGGCGACTCACGGGAGACACCCTAAAGAGAGAATGCCTTAGGATTTCTAGATCACCTTTATTGCTTTTTGTTTGACTTGCTTGCTTTATCTTTAAGGGTTGCTTGGGTATTATATTGTTGGGGATCCTACACCGGATCCGGTTTCTTTAGGTAAGTAGCAATAAATCGTCGCGACTGCTAGACGATATCGAAACGGTCAACATGATGGCTACGTTAGTGTGACACTTTGGATGTCCCGATACTCTTCATTTCCAAGTTGAGGATAGTATTTGGCTTTGGTGTCATCAAGCACTAACTAAACTTTTAGAACCTTAATTGACCCATCTTGGCCATTAGAAGGTAGTGAGATGGCCGTTTGGTGCGACTAAGGTTGGTCGATACTGATGCTACGCCATTAAGATCGACTTTGGGATATTTTCGTCGACCACTTGGTAGTCGATTGAAATAAACGCCACGAAAGATCAATGATATGAGATTCCTAGAACCTACATTATTATAGGACAGGATGAACCAACTCAAACTTGTAGGGTAATCACTTATACCTCTTGCAAGCCTTAAACCTAGGCTCATTGTGTGAATTGTTTGTGCCAAACATGACATCATGACATCATTCGCATTGCATATCATTTCTAACTATTTCAAGGACCTAGGGATTTATCTTTGCTCTGCTTTGTAGGAATTATGGCTTCTAGAAAGACTATCCGAATCAACTCAAGGTATACCTTCTCACCAAAGAATTGGTTTCGAAATTCGACCATGCTGGCCATCAAGAGACATGGTTATCTACTTGATTTGGTTATCTCCGCTTTGAAGAAGATATGATGCACGTCCTATTCCAGTTCTTTGATCCGAAACACCATTGCTTTACATTCCCAGATTATCAGTTGGTTCCTACCTTGGAAGAGTTCTCTAAGCTACTTGGGATACCTATTCTTGATCAAATGCCATTCACCGGTCTAGAAAAGGTTCCTAGGTACGAAGACATTGCATCAGCCTTACATCTTAAGCGCTCAGACATTAAAGCCAATTGGGAAACCAGAAGTGGAGTTAAGGGTTTACTTGCCAAGTTCCTAGTTAAGAAAGCCCGAGAATTCCTCAAAGTTATGAGTTTCCATGCATTCGAAGATATTGTGGCCTTGCTAATCTATGGTTTGGTTCTCTTTCCTAACTCGGATCAATTCATAGATGTCAACGCCATCAAGTTGTTTCATACCCACAATCCAGTGCCTACTTTACTTGGAGACATCCTACATTCTCTCCACACTCGTACCATCAAAAGACAAGGAACTCTCATGTGTTGCATACCATTACTTTCCAGGTGGTTTATTTCGCACCTTCCTCCATCAGTTTTGAAGAACGAACAAAGGTTGAGATGGTCTCAAAGGCTAATGTCACTCTCTCATTCAGATATCCGTTGGAATCTTTTCTCTCAAAAGGATTTCACATTCATTGAGCGTTATGGAGAATTCCCTAATGTACCACTACTTGGTACAAGGGGAGGTATTACTTACAACCCTTTCTAGCTCTACGCCGCTTTGGTTTTGCCAAGAGATGGTCCACATGATATGCTTCTCCAAGATATTGTGTTCGACTACAATCACGATCTCCGCATCACCGATTAAGGTTCATACACGCTGGGCATGATAAAAAGATCGATACCAAGACTTTGGGGCACCAAACTCCATTCCTTGGGAACCACAAAATGGGTGCGAGCTCGAGCTCAAAACCTCATGATGCCATTCACTGCTTTACCAAGAATTATGGAACTCTATAGGTGACGAATCCCATATCGCTCTCCATCCCGACATGCCTACCGATTTTGAAGACTTGAAGAGATCTTGATTCATTAAAGAAGAAAGGGATACTTTGAAGCTCAGTGTTATACGAGTGAGAAGAAGGTACTAGAGTTGACAAAGCTACTTCACGAGGAGGCTAAGCATCAACGCCTACCTCGCACCAAGAGGAAGCGCCATGGAGACTTAGAGCTTTAGGATTTATATGTTTTTTTTATTTGTTTCAACTATCTTTTGTACTTAAAAAGAAAAAGAATAAAAAGAGTACTAATAAATGTTTGTTCATTGCTTGTTTAAGAAATTTAAATCTCTAAGGTCCTTGAAAACATTGCATTGCATCCGCATAAACATTGCATATCATAGCATAACATTGCATCATGTGTACATTGAAGATTGGTTTTCATTTGCTCGCTATTTATTTTAGCGTAAATGGCTCTTGAACAGTCTCACAAAGATCTCCTGTGTCGTAATGCCTGGCCAGCAGAGATGTTTACCCTTGGTCCAAGGCCAAGAAGATCTGAAGAAGCTCATCAATAGGAAGAAGAAGGTTGTTGGTCTTCTCAACATGGGCAGACGCTACAAAGGCGGTCCTAAAGTGGTTAGTCGAATTGAGCTCTCTGAAGGAAGTGTTAAGAAAGAGGATGAACAAAGTAACAAGGGTGATGGCGAAGGTAGTCAAGATGAGCCCAGAAAGACTATGATAATGGCCAATACTGATGAAGATGACAAGTACAAACAACTGAAGACCGCTTGAATGTCGTGGAAAACCTCAAGATGTCCGGCTGAATTTTGATGATCCGAGTCTTGTCCTCGTGTTGGATTCCTCCCAAGTTCAAAGTTCCAACTTTGCTAAGTATGATGGCATGTCTTGTCCTAAGTCGCATTTAAAATCCTATGTCCGTAAGATCAACCCCACACCGATGATGTAAAGTCAGGATGCATTATTTTCAAGAGAGTTTGTCCTAACTCTTGGAGTGGTATTATCACCAGAGAATGACCGTATCCGCATTTGGAGTAACTTAGCAAATGCTTTCTACAAGCAAGATGAGTACAATGTCGAATTGACACCCACCGCATGCAACTACAAAGTATGTCTATGGGTCGTGATGAGAAGTTCAAGGAGTATGCCGTAAGTGGAGAGATCTAGCGTGCAGTTCAACACCCTTGTCCAATAGGGAGTTGGTTGATATGTTTATGGGAACACTGACAGGCCCATTCTTCAATCATCTGATTGGAAACTCTTCAGCCGGATTCACCGAGCTGATATTAACAGGAGAGCGTATCGAAGCTGGTATCAAGAGTGGGAAGATTCAGGTAGAGTCATCTTCAAATGCTGCGAAGAGATCTTTTGGTGCTAAGAAAGAAGCTAATGCTGTGTATGGTCAGAAAAGCCGAGCCAAGACCGACCGTGCTCAATCTGTGGGGGCAGTTGTGATCTCCAATCCTACATCAGCGAAGGTAGTCAGCATGAGCCTGAGAAAGACTATGATAATGGCCAATACTCTGATGAAGATGACAAGTACAAACAACTTGAAGACCGTTTGAATGCTGTGGAAAACCTGAAGATGTTCGGGCTGAATTTTGATGATCCGAGTCTTGTCTCGCGCAGATTCCTCCAAGTTCAAAGTTCCAAACTTTGCTAAGTATGATGGCATGTCTTGTCCTAAGATGCATTTAAAATCCTATGTCCAGAAGATCAACCCCCACACTGATGACAGAAAGTTGTGGATGCATTATTTTCAAGAGAGTTTGTCCTAACTCGCTGGAGTGGTATTATCGCCAGAGAATGACTGTATCCGCATTTGAGTAACTTAGCAAATGCTTTCTACAAGAGTGATGAGTACAATGTCGAATTGACACCCACTGCATGCAACTACAAAGTATGTCTATGGGTCGTGATGAGAAGTTCAAGGAGTATGCTCGTGGAGAGAGATCAGCAGAGTTCACCCACCCTTGTCCAATAGGGAGTTGGTTGATATGTTTACGGAACACCGACAGCCCATTCTTCAATCATCCGATTGAAACTTCACCGGATTCACCGAAATGATATTAATAGAGAGCGATCGAAGTCGGTATCAAGAGTGGGAAGATTCGTGTAGATCATCTTCAAATGTCACAAGAGATCTTTGGTGCTAAGAAAGAAGCTAATGCGTGGTATGGTCGAAAAGTGAGCCAAGACCGACCGTGCTCAACTGCGGGGGCGCCAGGATCTCCAATCCTACATCAAAGGTAGTCAAGATGAGCCCGAGAAAGACTATGATAATGGCCAATACTCGATGAAGATGACAAGTACAAACAACTTGAAGACCGCTTGAATGTCAGGAAAACTCAAGATGTCCGGGCTGAATTTTGATGATCCGAGTCTTGTCCTCAAGGCCAGGATTCCTCCCAAGTTCAAAGTTCCAACTTTTGCTAAGTATGATGGCATGTCTTGTCCTAAGCTGCATTTAAAATCCTATGTCCAGAAGATCAACCCCCACACTGATGACAGAAAGTTGTGGATGCATTATTTTCAAGAGAGTTTGTCCGGAACTCAGTTGGAGTGGTATTATCAGCTAGAGAATGACCGTATCCGTACTTGGAGTAACTTAGCAAATGCTTTCACAAGATGAGTACAATGTCGAATTGACACCCACCGCATGCAACTACAAAGTATGTCTATGGGTCGTGATGAGAAGTTCAAGGAGTATGCCTGTATGGAGAGATCTAGTGAGTTCACCACCCTTGTCCAATGGAGTTGGTTGATATGTTTATGGGAACACCGACAGCCCATTCTTCAATCATCCGATTGAAACCTTCACCGGATTCACCGAAATGATATTGGAGAGCGATCGGGTCGGTATCAAGAGTGGAAGATTCGTAGAGTCATCTTCAAATGTCAAGAGATCTTTTGGTGCTAAGAAAGAAGCTAACGTGTATGGTCGAAAAGCCGAGCCAAGACCGACCGTGCTCAACTGTGGGGCGCTAAGATCTCCAATCCTACATCGGGTAGTCAAGATGAGCCCGAGAAAGACTATGATAATGGCCAATACTCGATGAAGATGACAAGTACAAACAACTTGAAGACCGCTTGAATGTCAGGAAAACTCAAGATGTTCCAATTTTGATGATCCGAGTCTTGTCCTCAAGGCTAGATTCCTCCCAAGTTCAAAGTTCCAAACTTTGCTAAGTATGATGGCATGTCTTGTCCTAAGATGCATTTAAAATCCTATGTCCGAAGATCAACCCCACACCGATGATGTAAAGTCAGGCATTATTTTCAAGAGAGTTTGTCCGAACTCGCTTGGAGTGGTATTATCGCTAGAGAATGACCAGATCCGCATTTGGAGTAACTTAGCAAATGCTTTCTACAAGCAAGATGAGTATAATGTCGAATTGACACCCACCGCATGCAACTACAAAGTATGTCTATGGGTCGTGATGAGAAGTTCAAGGAGTATGCTCAAGTGGAGAGATCTAGCGTGTAGTTCACCACCTTGTCCAATAGGAGTTGGTTGATATTTTATGAACACCGACAGCCCATTCTTCAATCATCCGATTGAAACTCTTCACCGGATTCACCGAAATGATATTAATAGGAGAGCGATCGAAGTCGGTATCAAGAGTGGAAGATTCTGTGTAGAGTCATCTTCAAATGTCACAAGAGATCTTTGGTGCTAAGAAAGAAGCTAATGCTGTGTATGGTCAGAAAAGCCGAGCCAAGACCGACCGTGCTCAATCTGTGGGGGCAGTTGTGATCTCCAATCCTACATCAGCAAAGGTAGTCAGCATGAGCCTGAGAAACACTATGATAATGGCCAATACTCTGATGAAGATGACAAGTACAAAGAACTTGAAGACCGTTTGAATGCTGTGGAAAACCCGAAGATGTCCGGCCGAATTTTGATGATCCGAGTCTTGTCCCCTCAAGTGCCAGGATTCCTCCCAAGTTCAAAGTTCCAACTTTAGCTAAGTATGATGGCATGTCTTGTCCTAAGCTGCATTTAAAATCCTATGTCCAGAAGATCAACCCCCACACTGATGACAGAAAGTTGTGGATGCATTATTTTCAAGAGAGTTTGTCCCAACTCGCCTGGAGTGGTATTATCACCAGAGAATGACCGTATCCGTACTTGGAGTAACTTAGCAAATGCTTTCTACAAGCGATGAGTACAATGTCGAATTGACACCCACTGCATGCAACTACAAAGTATGTCTATGGGTCGTGATGAGAAGTTCAAGGAGTATGCTCGGTGGAGAGATCTAGCAGTGCGTAGTTCAACACCCTTGTCCAATAGGAGTTGGTTGATATGTTTACGGAACACCGACAGCCCATTCTTCAATCATCCGATTGAAACTCTTCACCGGATTCACCGAGTGATATTAATGAGAGCGATCGGCTGGTATCAAGAGTGGAAGATCTGTAGAGTCATCTTCAAATGTCACAAGAGATCCGCTGGTGCTAAGAAAGAAGCTAATGTGTATGGTCGAAAAGCCGAGCCAAGACCGACCGTGCTCAACTGGTGGGGCCAGGATCTCCAATCCTACATCAAGGTAGTCAGATGAGCCCGAGAAAGACTATGATAATGGCCAATACTCGATGAAGATGACAAGTACAAACAACTTGAAGACCGCTTGAATGTCAGGAAAACCTCAAGATGTCCGGCTGAATTTTGATGATCCGAGTCTTGTCCTTGGCGCTAGATTCCTCCCAAGTTCAAAGTTCCAACTTTGCTAAGTATGATGGCATGTCTTGTCCTAAGTCGCATTTAAAACCGATGTCCGTAAGATCAACCCCACACCGATGATGTAAAGTTGTGGATGCATTATTTTCAAGAGAGTTTGTCCGAACTCACTGGAGTGGTATTATCACCAGAGAATGACCGATCCGTACTTGGAGTAACTTAGCAAATGCTTTCTACAAGCAGATGAGTACAATGTGAATTGACACCCACTGCATGCAACTACAAAGTATGTCTATGGGTCGTGATGAGAAGTTCAAGGAGTATGCTCAAGTGGAGAGATCTAGCAGCAGAGTTCACCACCCTGTCCAATAGGAGTTGGTTGATATGTTTATGGGAACACCGACAGCCCATTCTTCAATCATCCGATTGAAACTCTTCACCGGATTCACCGAAATGATATTAATGTGAGAGCGATCGAAGTCGGTATCAAGAGTGGAAGATCTGTAGAGTCATCTTCAAATGTCCAAGAGATCTTTGGTGCTAAGAAAGAAGCTAATGTCGGTATGGTCGAAAAGCCGAGCCAAGACCGACCGTGCTCAACACAAGGCCAGGATCTCCAATCCTACATCAAGGTAGTCAGCATGAGCCCGAGAAAGACTATGATAATGGCCAATACTGATGAAGATGACAAGTACAAACAACTTGAAGACCGCTTGAATGTCGTGGAAAACTCAAGATGTCCGGCTGAATTTTGATGATCCGAGTCTTGTCCCCGGCCAGGATTCCTCCCAAGTTCAAAGTTCCAACTTTTGCTAAGTATGATGGCATGTCTTGTCCTAAGCTGCATTTAAAATCCTATGTCCGTAAGATCAACCTCACATCGATGACGTAAAGTCAGGATGCATTATTTTCAAGAGAGTTTGTCCGAACTCACTGGAGTGGTATTATCGCCAGAGTATGACCGTATACGCATTTTGGAGTAACTTAGCAAATGCTTTCTACAAGCAAGATGAGTACAATGTCAATTGACACCCACGCATGCAACTACAAAGTATGTCTATGGGTCGATGAGAAGTTCAAGGAGTATGCTCAGTGGAGAGATCTAGTGTGCGTAGTTCACCACCCTTGTCCAATAGGAGTTGGTTGATATGTTTATGGGAACACCGACAGCCCATTCTTCAATCATCCGATTGAAACTCTTCACGGATTCACCGAAATGATATTAACAAAGCAGCGATCAAGTCGGTATCAAGAGTGGAAAGATCTGTGCAGAGTCATCTTCAAATGTCAAGAGATCTTTGGTGCTAAGAAAGAAGCTAATGTTGTATGGTCGAAAAGCCGAGCCAAGACCGACCGTGCTCAACTGTGGGGGGCAGTGATCTCCAATCCTACATCAAGACAACCTCACGAGACAACGCTGTAGCTGTAACGCCACTGAGACGCTTACAAAGATCAACATGCCATTGTCGCAAGCCTTGCAACACATGTTGAAAGCAGAGCTGACACTTGAGGGATCCTCCTCTAATATCAACACTTCTCCGAGATACAATCCTAATGCTAAGTGTGCTTACCAATAGCCTGTGCACGACATCGACAACCATGGGCTCAAGAACAAAATTCAAGACATGATTGCCAAGCATTGAGTTTGACCTTCCTGTTGAGACGAATGTGATCAACGCCTCCCATGCCTAACCATGACAAGAGTTCCATTGTTGGGAAGATAATGTTTTCAACATAGATGACTTGACCATTCCTCCGATGATCAAGAAGAATTTGCCGCAAGTCTGTCAATCCAGATGCCCAGAGAATTGTCAGGTGCCCATCTCTACCGATGGTTGTGCTTGGTTGAGAAGACGTGTTCAAGGCATGATGGATAACCGTGAGATACTATTTCAAGCCACCGCGTGCGTCTGTGAAGATATGTCTAAGTTGAAGATCGAAGATGTGAATGAAACCGCACTATCTGTGGGATACCTTGGGGCATCCAAGTGGAAAGTATGATTACATGGTGAAGTACATCGCTCTTGAAAGCTACAAGATTCCTATTGAAGATGTTAAGGCAACCGGATGGGGTGACGATTTCCCGTAAGACCATGCGATGTTAACACTATAAGAATTTCCTCTCACGATCCTCGTGCCTAGAGTGGCGCCTCTTATTATCACTTCTCCAAGACCAAAGGCCATATTCCTCGACAAAGCTATCCCTTGAACTATGGAGCCGATGTTTACTATCATGGCGCCAAGCAAGACCTCTAACCATTGAAGACCTTACATCGTGTCAAGTACCCAGAAAGGGAAAGTTGTTAAGTGTGGTGAAGAAGAGTATATGGTCCGTCATCTACAATCATTCGATATCTCGAGATGGAAGGAGAATTCTTCGAGACTCCCTATCAAGCTTTTGAACAATCCCCGAGTCATGCCGCCGACTCTCCCTGCCACCTCGGTTACAAGCTTTGCCTAGGATGGCCTCACCAAGGATGCTCAAGCCGTTGAAGAAGGAGGTAGTTCTATTTGGGGTCAGCTCCCTGATCTTCCTTTCAAATCTAACAAGACTGGTTTAGGCTTCACCATCAAAGGTCAGAAGATGATACGCCGCGAGCGTGCCGGCCAAATTCCTTTCCACATCAGCCAGAGTGGGATCCATGCTATAGAAGACGACGACAACGACTTCGACATCAGCAAGTGGATCTTCCCAACTCCCGACAACGGACTCAAGAATTGGAAGATCAAGACGCTATACCAATCTCCTTTAGCCAGGAGTAATTGCTTTTGTTTTGTTTTGCTTTTCGTATTTGCTATGTTTTGAACAATAAACTTTGAAAGCCTAGTGCCTTACCCGGGGCATCATGGCTCGTTTGTGAGGGTTATTATCTGTCATTTGCATATTTTCATTCAATAAAATCGTTGGACTTTTGCATTCAATTATTGTTTTTTTCTTTACTTTATCACCCCTTCAAAAGCTATGTGTTTCACACACACCCACGTGATACATCGCAGTAATCACTCAATCTCGCTGATAACAAATATGTTATTGCTAAATATGACTTCGATAATCTGATCTACCAAGTCAAGACGAAAGTGAGGAAGATTGTGAAGTTCCAGAGAACTTGTCGACCATGCAAAGAAGATCGAGTTATACAACCACACCAAGAGCAGTCGAGGTTGTGAATTTGGGTCGACGAAGACGTAAAAGAGATCAAGATAGGAGCGGGTCTTGAGAATAGTGTTAAAGAAAGATTGGTTCAAATGCTACGAGATTATATTGAGGTTTTTGCTTGGTTATACGAAGACATGCCGGGTTTGGACATTGACATTGTGGTACACCGACTGCCAACAAAAGAAGGTTTTCTCCCGTATGTCTGCCGCATGCGTCCCCGAGATGTCGAGAAAATCAAAGCCGAGGTTATGAAGCAGTTCAACGCCGGTTTCTTGGCTGTTACTTCCTATCCACAATGGGTTGCGAACGTGGTACCTGTACCTAGGAAGGATGGCAAGATACGAATGTGTGTGGATTACAGAGATCTGAACAAAGCGAGTCCGAAAGAAGATTTCCCACTTCCTTATATTGATGTTCTGGTTGACAACACCGCCAAAGATAAGGTTTTTCCTTCATGGATTGTTTCTCCTGCACAATCGATCAAAATGGCTCAAGACATGGAGAAGACTACTACATAATAATGGGGCACTTTCGCTATAAGGTTATGCCGCTCGGATCAAGAACGCAGTGCCACTTATCAAGATGCTATGGTGACATTATTTCATGACATGATTCATCACGAGATAGAGGTCTACGCCGATTTACATGATAGCTCGATCACGCACTAAAGAAGAACATCTTGATCATTTGCGTAAACTCTGACTGTTGAAGAAGTACAAACTAAGACTTAATCCTAACAAGTGCACTTTTGGAGTCGATCCGAAAACTCCTAGGGTTTGTTGTCATGGTAAAGGTATTGAGGTTGACCCCGCCAAGGTTAAAGCTATTCAAGAAATGCGCCCCCGCACCGAGAAGGAAGTCGAGGTTTCTGGGCCGATCAACTACATTGCCGATTCATTGCACACTTAATCGCTACTTATGAGCCAATCTTTAAGTTACTTAAGAAAGATAGTAGTAGAATGGAACTATCGATTGCGATCGATTTTGACAAAATCAAGGAATACCCATGTAATCCTCCTATCCCGATGCCGCCTCAAGGAAGACCTCTTATCATATACTTGACAAGTTAGAGAACTCAATGGAGTGTGTGTTGGGCAATATGACTAGTCCGGTCGAAAGAGTATGCAATATACTACCTTAGCAAAAGTTTACCGACTCGAAACAAGATACCACAAACCGAGAAAACTTGCAACGCTTGGGGCTGCCGCCGACTAAGACAAGATATGTTGACTCACACTACCTTGTTGATTTCCAAGATGGATCCGATAAAATACATATTTGAGAAACCACTCTCGTGAAGAATAGCAAGATGGCAAATGATCTTGACCGAATACGACATCCAAGACACTTTCTAAAGCGATCAAAGGGTGTGGTAGCCGATCACTCATCAAGTCAGATGGGACAACAAGGCTCCCCGATCATCATTGAGAAGTTTGACGAGCCGTATTGTTATGAGCTTGATACGTAAGAGAAACCTTGGTACTAATGACGGAAGAGGTATCTTGAGACTCGTGAATATCCCGTAGGGGCATCCGTCAACGATAAGAAGTTCTTGAGAGGTTCGTGATTCAAATTCTTCCTCAAGAACATATCTTATACAAGCAACCACGATTTGTGCTTACCCGCTATGTAGACCGGAAAAAACCGAACGATCATGAAAGAGTTGCACGAAGACGCATTTGGTACCCACTCCAGTGGACATACGATGGCTAAGAAGATTTTGAGAACATGTTACTATTGGTCCACCATGGAAGCTGATTGTCACCGCTATGCTCGATCTTGTCACAAATGCCGACGGCGCATAGTACACGCACTCTCCAATTCTCAATGTTCTAACAACTCCTTGGCCTTTTGCAATGCGGGCATTGACATGATCGGAGAAATCAAGCCCACCGCTTCCAACGGACATCGTTTCATCCTTGTAGCAATTGATTATTTTACCAAGTGGGTAGAGGCAGCCTCGTTCGCACCTGTTACCAAGAATGTTGTGGCTCGATTTATCAAACATAATCTTATATGTCGGTATGGCACTCCCGAAATGATTATCACAGATAACGGCTCCAACCTTAACAATAAGATGATCACCGAACTTTGCACGCAGTTCAAGATCAAGCATCACAACTCTTCTCCTTATCGGCCTAAGATTAATAGCGCTGTGGAAGCCGCCAACAAGAATATTAAGAAGATTATACGTAAAATGACAAAGGACTTACAAAGATTGGCATGAGATGTTACCATTTGCTTTTCATGGTTACCGCACTACAAGGCGTAACATCAATGTGGGCAACCCCTTCTCTCGTGATACGATAGAAGCCGCCTTACCCATCGGTTCGATACCTCAACCGTAGTCCTCCGTGACGCAGAGTTAGGCGAAGACGATCGGGTCCGCACCGCCTTGACCAGACATTTGATTGATGAGAAACGACCGCCCATCTCGCCACTTCGATGATCTATCGTGCGAATGATCGAGCATTTAACAAGAAGGTCAAGCACCGAGTCAAGCTGGTGATCTAGTAGTCAAGCGCATCATTCTTCCACAAGGTGATCCTGTGGGAAAATGGACTCCCACCATGAGGGACCATTTGTAGTCAAGACATGTTTTCCATGAGCTATGATACTTAGCACCATGGATGGTAAAGACTTCCCACACCCCGTGAACGCACATAGTCAAAAATACTACGATAAAGAGACCCGCTAGGTCGATCGACCTAGGCAAAATAAGGGCATCCAAGCGAACCAAAAGGGTTCGGGCAAAAGTTAAGGATATATACAAAAAATGTACACCCGCAAGTCAAAAACCCGAAAAGGCGGTTTGGGCAAAAAGGGTATCCCTAGACTAAAACCCGAAAGGGCGGTCTAGGAAAATGTTAGGATTTAGGCTCACGACTATGTCTCTTCCAGATCATTACCTCGAGACTACTATCGATTCAAGATTCAAATGGCGAAGATTAATTCACTCACTTTCACCGACAAAAGGAGATGAGATAGTTGAAATATATGAGTACTAGCATAGTTGGAACTTAACGAGATTGTTTCCAAGATAGCTTTTACCTTCTTGTGTACAAACTATTTGGCCATACGCCACATTTCAAATAAATACAAGTTTCTTTCACAATTTTTGTCTGTTGTTGTTGTTTGCAAAGTCCAATGTTTGCTTTGAATGATTATATGTATCTCGATAATAAAAATCTATTCACAAACATGCTAAAAGTGAACATGCAAAAGTAATTACTACAGACCTGTGAATTGAGATGACGACGAAGTCACCAAACACCCCTCAGCAGCATTGATCCCCACAAAGATGTTGCTCACCACTAACCTTCCCTGCTGGGTACGCTACGGTCCCCAAGCAATGATTCCACTCAACTTAACCATACGCCTGCCTCGAGCAATAACATTTCATCCCCGCCTAAGATATTTATCCCGGATATCTCTCAACACCCCTTTCTCCTCCAGCAGTTGTCCAAACCCGTAACCTGGTCAAATAGTAACCGAGGAAACTTACATCTTTCTTTTCCCACCAGAGATTCCAACAAAGCCAGACTTTTCTAACCCGGCCTCCCAAGAACTACCATTACTTCCTAAGATTTACACAAGAATCCCCAGAGAGTACCTCCAAGACTTTATGTGGTCTACACACAAGATCCTCGACAACAGCATCCTCTACCATCCTCAACAATATCTTGGCCCGAACTTGGTCGATAGTGCAATCGAGGAATCAAAGCTATCTTTCTTCTCAATATCTTCATCCTCAAAAAGCCGAATTCCAAGGTAACATCCGAGATCTTCTTCAAGATGGATATGTTTTGAATACCACAACATCTATAATTCATACATTATTCATAAAAGTCATAATTTGTGCATATGTCATTCATACACATTGTCATGCATCATACTGCATAAGACTAACAAATATTCTATCAAAATTTTCTTGTTTTCTCCAAACAGTGAAAGTCACTTCTCGACGCAAACAGTCCGTGGATTAAGACCAATCCGACGGAAAACTATTTGAAAGACCACCCTTATTGTCCTCCGACAACAGATCCAGATTAATAACCAATCCGCACGGAAAACTATCTCGAACGATCACAAGTTATCCTCCGATATGTGCAAGGGATCAATCCGATGCACAACAGTAGCTATCCATATTTTTGCCAACTACTACCCCCGTAGCAACAAGACGAAGAACTATTCTGACTCATTCTTATTATCAACAGCATCATGTCATTCATACACACCATCATGCATCATTCCTTGCATAAGACTAATCAATATTCTATCAAAATCTCTTGTTTCTCCAAACAGTGAAAAATCGCTCGACGCAAACAGTCCAAGATTAATGCCCGAATCCGACAGAAAACTATCTCAACGACCGCCCTAGTTGTCCTCGACAACCGTCCAGATTAATCCAATCCGCACTCGGAAAACTATCCGAACGATCGCCCTTGTTGTCCTCCCGACAATGATCTAGAATTAATACCCAATCCAGACGGAAAACTATCTCGAACGATCACAAGTTATCCTCCGATAACAGTGCGGATCAATGCCCGATGCACAACAGTGGAAGCTATCCACATTTTTTCCGCCTACTACATTCCCGTGAGTAGTCAAGACAAGAACTATTCTCGACTCATTCTTATTATCATCAAAGAACTACGTAGTCTCAAGCGACGACTCGCCGGGATGGCCTTAAGCCCATTCCGATCACTTGTCAATATTCCTCCACTTCGTATGCTACATATTTGGTTAAAACCAATACAAACCAATAACTTCATTCAAAGATGAGCACGGTCTAGCATGCCTCTCCTCCTCGATGGCATCTTAAGCCCATCTTCATGCTCCTTCCGAACGCTCACGGAGTCTCAGCATACTGCTCACTCCCCCAAAGATCGATTTTTCCAGATGGCGCTTAAGCCCATCCCCGCCGCTCTCTCCCTATCAACAATCTCGAGTCAGTATACTATCCTCGTCAAGTCTCTACTTTATCCAAATGGCATCTATAAGCCCATTCCCGTCATCACCAACCATGAGTGCAAATTGTCGTATGAGTGTTCAATCATCTTCACCGTGTCACGAAAGGCACGCATGCCAATCTAACCCTTCCATTACAAGAAGATTGAACAGGCAGTCACATACCCCAAAATTTGCCCTCCATCTTCTCAAGATATCCCATACATCCATACTTAAGGATTCCTCAAGGGTCGACGTACAAACCCTCCTAGACAATCAACCCAAACTAGGTTTGGTGATTCTCGATCAAAGTGGATTTCCAACATCTCCAATGTTCATCATGCCTCCTCATATGCTTTAAATGTTCTCCATGTCAAGTTTCAAGCTTCAAGTCAAGTTTCGCATAATTGCTCGATGGTCGAAAATCACAGATGGACAAAAGTCAACTGTGGTCAACATACAACAAACTTCATGATTTTTGGTCAACATCCTCATTTTGAAGTTACATTCATCATTTGATCAAGGGTTGATCATGATTCATCAAGAAAACTCAAGATTTGCTCAAAAGTCAAACTTTCTAAATTAGGGTTTCTCTCAGAAAAGTCAACCGAACTTTGACAGCATAACTTCTTCATACTTTCTCGTAAATTTTTCCACCACCTCTTTTTGAAGGAAATTCAATTTCTACAACTTCATGTCTCACAAGAATGTTCAAAAATGCTTCATTTGAAGGTATGGATCAAAACACATGTGTCCTTTTCAAAAGTCAACAAAAAGTCAACATTTTGTTTTGAAGATATATTGAGCATGGAAACTCAATTGAGATGAGACCAAAGAGGTTGGTTAGAGGACTCTTAGAGCTTCCAAAAGTCCAAGAACACTAAAATGTGGAAAATTGAGCAAGATACACCATTCACAAGTTGGGCAATTTTGAAGAGATGCACAAAGAGAGATACTTAAAATCAATTTTTTTGCAAATGGGCTTATTTTTTCTTCATCCAAACTTGTTCCTTATACAATCGGAATATCCAAGCCCAATCCACGAATTTTTATTTTTTTTTTCTATTTAATTTCTATTTTATTCATTTAAATACAAATTAAATTCAAAAATAAAGTATAAAATCAAAATTAATTGCAAATTTGATTTTCTCTCTTCCTTGAGATCCAAGCAAACCTAATAAAGCCAAAGAATTTCAAATTTGATTGGATATAATTGATTGAAATTGATCAAAGAAGAGAAAATTTGATTTACACAAAATCAAATATATTTTGCATTGATTGATGATTGATTCTTCTCAACCAAATTCAATTCCATCTACTATATACATACAATTAATTCAAACAATTGTCTGTTCATTAGATCCAGTCTCTTTCATTTTCACCGCTATTAACATGTTTTGTTGTTGTTTTTGTGTTTAGAATGAAGCTTGCAAACTTTCTCTCGGATTTTTGTATTTCTATGGTCGGAACATGATATGCCATTATTAGGGTTTTTGGTCATGTTTTAGGGCTTCCCTAATTAGGATAAATTGGACCAAACCGATGCCACGATGTTTAGTGGACCAAGACGAGTCGAACCATGGTTTTAGATTTCATTTATATTATCTGCAGACGTGATTTTTGATTTAGTATATAGCGTCAACCAAAGCCGACGAAGTTCCCTTAATTGAATCAAGAAGATGAAGTTCATGGGATCGAGGCAATCGTGGAGCGACACTTGTTTGTAAACCACTGCTTTCATTCAATGACACGCGGCACCCGCAAAGTATGGCAAAGGCTGGTTTTGAAAGGAATGTCTCCGCTCGTCTCGGCCATGGCATTTGTTTTTTACATGTTTGCAAACTTCTTTCATATTTTCCTTATTTTCTTAATATTTTTCATTCATTTAAATTTTTCACAATTTTTTTATCATGCATTAAAACACCAAAATATTTTTCTTTTGCATTATTTGAAAATGTTTATTTAATTTATAAAATTAAAAATATTATTTTGCATGCATATTTAATTTATTTGCTAATTTATCATTTAAATCACTTTTAATTGTTTTTAATTATTAAATTACATCCAAAAATCCCAAAAATTATTTTAGCATATTAATGTTATTTCCAGATGAAATATTTTTCTCATTTAAAATTGTCATTTTTACTAACATTTTTCTCTTATTCGATTTCGTATTTTCCGATTTCTCATCTTTACGTGTTATCCCGCTTCCGACGATTCTTTTTATCGTTTTTTTTTTCCAATAATGTAATTGCTTATGGGATGTAATAGTTAATTTAGGCTTTTATTTTCCGCAAGTTTAAATTATGTATCCGCCCCAAAGCCATGTAATAGCGTGAGATTTATCTTTCCAGATTTATTCCGCATTTTAATTTCCGCACCTTATAAACTGCTAGTAATTAGGCGGTATGGCAAGATAAAATTGACATAGCTCACCTAATTTCCAAGATAACATATCCGAATCAACACACTTTTTCACACACGCACCTTAGGGTAATTCTCTCGTTGCCTTTCGAATTCAAATGGTCATGTCCTCGAACGTAGAGGTATTCTAGCACCGTTGCCTTCAAAACAAATCATCATAGTCCCTTCGATACAAAGATCATAGACCCACGATGTCGCCTACGAATACATGATCTTGACCCTCGATTGTCGCCACGAAAAATGATGATAGTCCCTCGAATGTGCTAGGATACTTCTACAAGTTGCTTTCTATGACCATCCGATGTCCCTTCGAATGTCCCGCTTACATCCAACGAATGAGTTACCTACCAACTAATGGTATGGATAGCTATTCTAAAGGAACGAAAATAACACGAAAACGACCATTCGAGTAGGTAATAAGACTTTTAGTTGCTTGCTCTATCAAAATACTTTTCACACTCACACTTTTGTCAAAGTTCAAACTTTTCAAAAACATTTCCAAACACTTTGTATACATTCCTACATGAATCATTACAAAGTCAAAGCAATGCCTTTTCAAAACATTTTGTCAAACACACGAAAGCAATTTTAAAGTGATAAGAGCAACTAAGAGCCCGTAGATAACTACGGATGGAAAGGGTGCTAATACCTTCCTTTTCATAACCTTCTCCCTTACTCGTAATCTAACGAAGGTCTTTTTCTGTATTTTTACCTTCCCTTAATTGGATAAAAGAAAAGTCGGTGGCGATTCTTGCTATCCCACATTTGCGATAAAATCCTACAAAGTCGGTTCACCGTGTTACGTAATCGGCGACTGCGGGAGACACCAAAAAGAGAGAATGCCTTAGGATTTCTAAATCACCTTATTGCTTTTTGTTTGACTTGCTTGCTTTATCTTTAAGGGTTGCTTGGGTATTATATTGTGGGATCCTACACCGGATCCGGTTTCCTTTTAGGTAAGTAGCAATCGTCATGATCATAGACGGATATCGAAACGGTCAACATGATGGCTACGTTAGTGTGACACTGATGTCCCGATACTCTTCATTTCCAAGTTGAGGATAGTATTTGGCTTTTGCGTGGTGTCATCAGCACTAACTAAACTTTTAGAACCTTAATTGACCCATCTTGGCCATTAGAAGGTAGTGAGATGGCCCGCTTGGTTTAGACTAAGGTTTGGGATACTCGATGCTACGCTCATTGAGATCGACTTTTGGGATATTTTCTGTCGACCACTTGGTAGTCGTATTGAAATAAACGCCCACGAGAAAGATCAATGATATGAGATTCCTAGAATCCGGTTACTATTATAGGACAGGATGAACCAACTCAAACTTTTGGGGGGTTATCACCTATACCTCTTGCAAGCCTTAAACCTAGGCTCATTGTGTGAATTGTTTATGTGTGCTAAAACATGACATCATGACATCATTTGCATTGCATATCATTTCTAACTATTTCAAGGACCTAGGGATTTTTTTGCTCTGTTTTGTAGGAATTATGGCTTCTAGAAAGACTATCCGAATCAACTTCATGGGTATACCTTCTCACTCAAAGAATTGGTTTCGAAATTCCCACCATGCTCGCTCATCAAAAGACATGGTTATCTCTTGACTTGGTTATCTCCGGTTTTGAAGAAGATATGATGCATGTCCTATTCCAGCTTCTTGATCCGAAACACCATTGCTTTACATTCTCGTGATTATCATTGGTTCCTACTTTGAAGAGTTCTCTAAGCTACTGGGTACCTATTCTTGACCAAATGCCATTCACCGGTTAGAAAAGGTTCCTAGGCACGAAGACTGCATCCGCCTTACATCTTAAGCGCCGACATTGAAGCCAATTGGGAAACTAGAAGTGAGTTAAGGGTTTACTTAAGTTCCTAATTAAGAAAGCCCGAGAATTCCTCAAAGTTATGAGTTTCCATGCATTTGAAGATATTGTGGCCTTGCTAATCTATGGTTTGGTTCTATTTCCTAACTCGGATCAATTCATAGATGTCAACGCCATCAAGTTGTTTCACCCGCAATCCCATGCCTACTTTACTGGAGACATCCACATTCTCTCCACACTGCACTATCAAAAGACAAGGAACTCTCATGTGTTGCATACCGTTACTTTCTAGGTGGTTTATTTCGCACCTTCCTCCATCAATTTTGAAGAATGAACAAAGGTTGAGATGGTCTCAAAGGTTAATGTCACTCTCTCATTCAGATATCCGTTGGAGTCTTTTCTCTCAAAAGGACTTCACATTCATTGAGCTTGGAGAATTCCTAATGTACCACTACTTGGTATAAGGAGGTATTACTTACAACCTTCTTCTAGCTTTCACGCCGCTTTGGTTTTGCTCAAGAGATGGTCCACATGATATGCTTCTCCAAGATATTGTGTTCGATTACAACCACGATTCTCGAATTACCGACTAAGGTTCATACACGCTGGCATGGTAAAGAAGACGATACCAAGACTTTGGGGCACAAAACTCCATTCCTTGGGAACTACCTCAAATGGGTGAGAGCTCGAGCTCAAACCTCATGATGCCATTCACTGCTACCAAGTAATTATGGAACCCTGCTATAGGTGACGACCCTATACTATTCTCCATCCCGACATGCCTACGATTTTGAAGACTTGAAGAGATCTGGATTCAACTTAAAGAAGAAAGGATACCTTGAAGCTCAGTTATGCAAGTGAAGAAAGTGCTAGAGTTACAAAGCTACTTCACGAGGAGCGGAACATCAACGCCTACCTCGCACCAAGAGGAAGCCACCATGGAGACTTAGATTTAGATTTATATGTTTTCATTGTTTTGAACTATCTTTTGTACTTAAAAAGAATTAATAAAAGAGAACTAATAAATGTTTGTTCATTGCTTGTTTAACAAATTTAAATCTCTAAGGTCCTTGAAAACATTGCATTGCATTCGCATAAACATTGCATATCATAGCATAACATTGCATCATGTGTACATTGAAGATTGGTTTTCATTCTCTCGCTATTTATTTAGCATAAAATGGCTCTTGAATAGTTTGTCAAAGATCCGTGCTCGAATGCCCGGGCCACAGATGTTCACCGCTTGGTCCAAGGCCAAGAAGATCCAAGAAGCTCATCAACAGAAGAAGAAGGTTGTTGTCTTCTCAACATGGGCGACGCTACAAAGGTGGTCCCAAGAGGTTAGTCGGATAGAGCTCTCTCAAGGAAGTGTCAAGAATGAGGGGAGTGTCGAGGTAATGAAGATGACCAGCGTGAGCAGAAGGAGGAGAAGATCGCTTGATGATAGCCAATACTCCGATGAAGATGACAAGTACAAACAACTTGAAGACCGCCTCAATGTCTGGAAAACCGAAGATGTCCCTGATTTTTGATGATCCGAGTCTTGTCCCTCGTGTGTGGTGATTCCTCCCAAGTTCAAAGTTCCAACTTTTGCCAAGTATGATGGCATGTCTTGCCCTAAGTCGCATTTGAAGTCCTATGTTCGAAAGATCAATCCCCACACCGATGATGTAAAGTGTGGATGCATTATTTTCAAGAGAGTTTGTCCAACTCAATTGAATGGTATTATCGCTAGAGAATGACCGTATCCGTACTTGGAGTGACTTAGGTGATGCTTTCTACAAGCAATATGAGTACAATGTCAATTGACACCCACTGCATGCAACTACAAAGCATGTCCATGGGTCGTGATGAAGTTCAAGGAGTATGCTTCGAAATGAGAGATCTAGCAGTGCGAGTTCAACCACCCTTGTCCAATAGGAGTTGGTTGATATGTTTATGGAACACCGATGCCCATTCTTCAATCATCTCGATGGAAACTCTTCACCGGATTCACCGAAATGATATTGACAAAGAGCGATTGAAGTCGGTATCAAGAGTGAAAGATTCAGAGAGACATCTTCAAATGCTGCAAAGAGATCTTTTGGTGGTAAGAAAGAAGCTAATGCCGTAGGTGGTCGGTGCCGAGCCAAGACCGACCATGCTCAACTGTGGGGAAGTTGGATCTCCATCCTACATCAAGACAACTCGCCGAGACAACGCGCATAGCCGTAACGCCACAAAGACAAGTTTACGAAGATCAACATGCCATTGTCGCAAGCCTTGCAACACATGTTGAAAGGTAGATTACCTGAGGGATCCTCCTCAAAACGTCAACACTTCCTCTCCGAGATACAATCCTGCTAATGTGCTTACCATTCCAATAGCCCTGGACATAACATCGATGATTGTTGGGCTCAAGAACAAGATTCAAGATATGATTGAAGCAACGATTGAGTTTGACCCTCCGCCGAGACTCCGAATGTGATCAACGCCTATGCCTAACCATGACAAGAGTTCCAATGCTGTTGGTGAAGATACTTATGTTTTCAACATAGATGACTTGACCATCCTCGATGACCTGTTAAGAAGAATTTGCTACAAGCGGTGTCAACCAGATGCCCAGATTGTCGTTGGTGCCCATCCGCACTGATGGTTGTGCTTGGTTGAGAAGACGTGTTTAGTGCATGATGGATAACCGTGATACTATTTCTAAAACCACCGTGCGTAAGCCGTGTGAAGAAATGTCTAAATCAAGATCAAAGATGTGAATGAAACCCTACTCCGTCTGGGATACCTTGGGCAGCCAGTGGAAAGTATGATTACATGGTGAAGTACATCGTTCTCGAAAGCTACAAGATTCCTATTGAAGATGTTAAGGTAACCGGATGGGGTGACGATTTCCTTAAGATTATGCCGATGTTAACACACTATAAGGATTTCCTCTGCCGATCCCGTGCCTAGAGTGGCACCTCTCATCATTATCCTCCACCAGTTCCATATTCCTCGACAAGGCTATCCTTGAATTATGGAGCTGAGTTTACTATCATGGCGCCAAGCAAGACCCCTCGACTATTGAAGATCTTACAATGAAGCTACCATTCGACATTGACAACATCACCGATCAAGTAAAGTGACTGTAACCGAATGGTATTCTCTCCTATCTCTCCCAGACACCGCGACTCACCGCATTCCGCCTATTCAACCCATTCCCCGCTAGAGGAAAGAACAAAGGACTCATCCCGCCAACTGTATACCAAAGGAAGTTGTCAAGACACCTCCAAACAAGAAATGGAGGAAATTCAAGATTATCAAGAAGAGTGACTACAATGTTGTGGAACAGCTGGGACAAACTCGCCCAAGATCTCCATGCTTGCTCGCTTGTGCTCGAGGCTCATGCTAATGCCTTGGTGAAGTTTCAAGAATGCTCACGCACGCAAGACACTACCACCGATCAATTTGAAGTTTGTATTGCTACCGCTGCCAACAACGCCTAGGCTTCTCCGATGTCGATTGACTCCGCGGAAGGAACATAACAAAGCCTTGCACATCTCTCGTTGAATGCAAGGGTACTACTCTCTCATGTTTGTGGATACCGGCTCGTCAATATCCACCAAGACCGCTTTTGATCGACTTGATGTCAAGGGTTGGTTCTCGAGACCCAAGGATATAATTGAGAGCTTTTGATGGTTCTAAGCTAACGCATTGAGAGAGCTCATTCTCTATTAAGGTCGGTTCCCACTTTTGATTCCACTTTGTCATGGACATCCGTCTCATTTTACTCTGCCTACTTGACGCCTTGATACATGGGGCGCGTTACCTCTACCTTACATCGTGTCAAGTACCAAGGAAGGGGAAGGTTGTTACAAGATGTGGTGAAGAAGAATATATGGTCACCATCTACAAATTCCGATACCTCGAGGGAGGGTGAATTCTTCGAGACCCCCATCAAGCTTTTGAAACAATACCCGAGTCATGCCTCGCTGACTCCTCCCCGCCACCTCGGTTACACAAGTTCGCTTAGGATGGCTCACGAAAGATGCTCAAGCCGCTTGAAGAAGGAGGTAGTTCTATTTGGGGTCACTCGATCTTCCTTTCAAACCGACAAGACCGGTTTAGGCTTCACCATCAAGGGTCGAAGATGATACGCCACAACTGCCGCCAACCTCCTCCGCATCGCCCGTAGTGGAATCCATGCTAGAAGACGACGACAACGATTCGACATCAACAAGTGGATCTTCCCAACTCCGCATCGTGGACTCAAGAATTGGAAGATCAAGACGCCATACCAATCTCCTTTAGTCATGAGTAATTGCTCTGTTTTGTTTTGCTTTTCGTTTTTCTTTATGTTTTGAACAATAAACTTTGAAAGCCTAGTGCCTTGCCCGGGCATCATGGCTCGCTTGTGAGGGTTATTATCGTCATTTGCATATTTTCATTCAAAAATCGTTGACTTTTGCATTCAATTGTTGTTTCTTTTCTTTACTTTATCACCCCTTCAAAAGCTATGTGTTTCTTACACACACCCACGTGATACATCATCGCTAATCACTCCAATCTCGTTAATAATACATGCTATTGCAATATGACTTCGATAATCCGATCTACCAAGTCAAGACAAAGTGAGGAAGATTGTGAAGTGCCGTGGAGAACTTGTCGATCGCATAAAGAAGAAGATCGAGTTATACGTACCAATACACGAAGAGCAAGTCGAGGTTGTGAATTTGGTACAAAGATGTAAAAGAGATCAAGATAGAGCGGGTCTTGAGAAAAGTTGAAAGAAAGGTTGGTTCAGATGCTACGAGACTATTGAGGTTTTTGCTTGGTCACAATAAGACATGCCGGGTTTAGACATTGATATTGTACACCGATCGCCATAAAAGAAGGTTTTCTCCCAAAGGAAAGGTCTGCCGCATGCCCCGAGATGTCGAGAAAATCAAAGCAAGTTATGAAGCGCTTCAACGCCGGTTTTTAGTCATACTTCCTATCCACAATGGTCAATGTGGTTCCCGCATCTAAGAAGGATGGTAAGGTACGATGTGTGTGGATTACGTAGATCCGAACAAAGCGAGTCCGAAAGACCATTTTCCCTTCCTCATATTGATGTTTCGTTGACAACACCGCAAAGATAAGGTTTTCCTTCATGGATGGTTTCTAGCTACAATCGATTAAAATGGCCTCAAGACATGGAGAAGACTACTTTTGTTACATGCTGGGGCACCTTTCGCCAGGTTATGCCGCTCGATCGAAGAACGGGCGCCACTTCCACGGCATGGTGACATTATTTCATGACATGATTCATCACGAGATAGAGGTCTACGCCGACATTATGATAGCTCGATCACGATCAAGAAGAACATCTTGATCATTTTAAACTGCTTGATAGATTGAAGAAGTACGATTGAGACTTAATCCCAACAAGTGCACCTTTGAGTCGATCCGAAAAACTTAGGTTTGTTGTCGTGGTAAAGGTATTGAAGTTGACCCCGCCAAGGTTAAAGCATTCAAGAGATGCCGCCCCGCACCGAGAAGGAAGTCGAGGTTTCTGGGCCGATTAAACTACATTGCTAGATTCATTGCACATCTAACTCTACTTGTGAGCCAATCTTCAAGTTACTACTTAAAGATCAAGTAGTGGAATGGAACACGATTGCCGATCGCTTTTGAAAAATCAAGGAGTACCTATGTAATCCTCCTATCCCGATGCCACCCAACGAAGGAAGACCTCTTATCATGTACTTGATGTTGTTAGAGAATCTCAATGGGTGTGTGTTGGGCAACATGACGAGTCTCGTCGAAAAGAGTATGCAATATATTACCTTAGCAAAGTTTACCGATCAGGAAACAAGATACCACACCGAGAAAACCAACGCTGGTTTGGCCGTCACGACTAAGACAGATATGTTGACTCACACTACCTTGTTGATTTCCAAGATGGATCCGATAAAATACATATTTGAGAAACCATTCTAAGAATAGCAAGATGGCAAATGATCTTGACCGAGTATGACATCCAAAGACACTTCTCAAAAAGCGATCAAAGGAAGTGTAGTAGCCGATCATTTGGCTCATCAAGTCAGATGACTATCGCCTATGCAGTTCAATTTTATTTAAGATGTTTTACTAGTTACGACATGAAGAACTGTGCCTATCGGGGACCCGAACAAGGATCCCGATGGACCATGGTCTTGATGGAGCCTCAAATTACTGGTAATGGCATTGGCGCCATCATTACATCCCCCAGCGGACACGCCACCGCCAGATTATGTTTCAGCTGCACCAACAACATGGCTTAATATGAAGCTGCGGCATCATGGTATTAAAGTCGCTATTGACTTAAGAATCAAGTTCGCAAGTGTATGGAGACTCACTAGTGATCACCGATATATGAGGGATATAAGCATCCGAATCTTATTCCAGACGCATTCTGAGTTTGATCCCCTATCAAGAGATTATTATCACATTCCACGAGAAGAGAATCACCATGACGCATTAACTACTATGTCGCCTATGTTCAAGGTCGATGGGACAACGAGGCTCCCCATCATCATTGAGAAGTTTGACTAACCAACATATTGTTATGAGCTTGATATGCAAGAGAAACCTTGGTACTACGACGAAGAGGTATCTTGAGACTGTAATCCCTGCAGGGGCATCTTTCAACGATAAGAAGTTCTGAGAAGGTTTGCATCCAAATTCTTCCTCAAGAATCGACATCTTATACAAGCCAACCACGATAGCTGTGCCCGCTGGTAGACCGTGAAATGGAGCGTATCATGGAAGAGTTACACAAGGCGCATTTGGTACCCATTCACCCAACGATGGCTAAGAAGATTCCGAGAACCGTTACTATTGGTCCACCGTCGATTGTCACCGCTACGCCGATCTTGTCACAAATGCCGATTTATGCGTAAAGTGCATATACCTCCGAAGACCAATGTTCTAACGCCTCCTTGGCCTTTTGCAATGGGGCATTGACATGATCGGAGAAATCAAGCTCACGCCCAATGGACATCGCTTCATCCTTGTGGCATTGACTACTTTACCGTGTGTAGCAGCCTTGCATCACTGTTACCAAGAATGTCGCGTGATTCTATCAAACATAATCTTATTCGGTATGGCACTCCCAGGATTATCACGATAATCGGCCCAATCTCAACAACAAGATGATCACCGAACTCGCACGCAGCTCAAGATCAAGCCACAACTCTTCTCCTTATCTACTAAGATGAATGGCCGTGGAAGCCGCCAACAAGAACATTAAGAAGATTATACAGAAATGACAAAGGACTTACAAAGATTGGCATGAGATGTTACCATTTGCTCTTCATGGTTATCTCGACTACAAGATTTAACATCAACAGGCAACCCTTCTCTCTTGTATACGGTATGGAGGCAATTCTACCAATCGAGGTTCGATACCCTCAACTAGAGTTCTCCAGACGCAGAGCTTGAAGACGATTGATCTGACTTGCCTTGACCATTAACTTGATTGATGAGAATGACTGCATCCATCCGCCATGGATGTATCTATCGTAAACGAATGATCGAGCATTTAACAAGAAGGTTAAGCAATCGAGTCTACCAAGTCGGGTGATCTAGTAGTCAAGCGCATCATTCTTCCACAAGGTGATCCTGTGGGAAATGGACTCCCCACCTACGAGGGACCGCTTTGTAGTCAAGATAGTATTTCCGGAGCTATGATACTTAGCACCATCGATGGTGAAGACTTCCCACACCTGTGAACGCAGACATAGTCAAAAAATACTACGATAAAGAGACCCGCTAGGTCGACCGACCAAGGCAAAATATATACATCCTCGCGAACCAAAAGGGTTCGGGCAAAAGTTAAGGATATATACAAACATGTACACCCTGTCGAAACCCCGAAAAGGCTATTGGGCAAAAAGGGTATCCCGTAGACCGAAACCAAAGGGCGTCTAGGCAAAAGTTAGATTTGCATTTACTCATGTCTCATCCGTATCACCCACTTCCAAACTACTATCAAGATTCAAGATTCAAATGGCGAAATCGCCTACTCACTTTCTACACGATGTTAAAGGAGATGAGATAGTTGAAATATATGAGTACTAGCATAGTTGGAACTTAACTAGATTGTTTCCCGACAACTTTTACTTTTCGTGTATACAAACCATTACTGCCATACGCCAATTTTCAAATAAATACAAGTTCTTTCTTACAATTTTTTCATTGTTGTTTGCTTGATAAAGTCCAACGTTTGCGGAATGATTATATGCATTTAATAAAAATCTATTCACAAACATGCGAAAAAGAAC